>CAWUFW010012625.1:0-529220 GCA_963921515.1 Calotriton arnoldi
GCCTCTTGGTGGTAGACCGTGTTTTATGGGTAGGGTCTGTGAGAGAAAAGCACGGCTGAGTTACTCAGTATCTAACGTTAAATTACCGCCTTACCAAACCGTTGGGCGCCATGTAGTGTAGCTCCTATTTCCCTAATAGGCTCTGCGCATTGGAATAATATACCCTATAGGTTTGACATAGGACTAAGGTCAATATGTTTCTATCGAGTATATTAAACTTAATTACTTGTGCCAGCTAGCTCAGAGGCCACTAGAAACTCCTTGATAAACAAGAAGGGAGTAGTTTCTGGCAGCCGCAAAACATGATAACTTTGTTTCCCTTTTAGAATCAGAACGTGTCCCAGAGTCGTGGAAACAATAGATAACCATTTCACTCAGCTCAATCGTGCATGCTTAGTTTTCCTCAAAGTTACACAGGAAGAATAGACGGGCGTTTCAATAAAAGATTTATTGAACAGTCTTGATTCTCGTGTAAGTAATATGTGCTGTTACGATCACAAGACAGTATGCAAGATAAATAATGTACAGCGTAAGCAGTAGAAATAAATAATACTGCGCTAGCATGATCTTTAGTAGATATTCATTTACATAAATAACATAGACTAAAAATGCGAGTACTCATACGATCCGTTTCTAAGCTAGTTCTACCCCAATGTACCTAACCTAACTTTGGTGTAGGGAGAGGTATGAAGTAGGTGGAGTATTCCTTACTATGGTATACTAAGAGTATGTTAAGCCTAGTATGCCAAGAGTCCCTCTAGGTTTCTAGTCAGCTCCATACCTTAAGAATGAGAGAGGTGGGAATCTCTTGCCAGACTCAAACTCTAACACCCCGTGAGGGAAGTCAGATCACTGGAAGCTGGACTCTCTGCGTGCAGGGATGACAGCGTCTTCTCAGTGCGTCAGGCCGGGAAACGGGCTCCTCTGAAGTCGAGGTCTCCTCTGATTTACAAGGGCTAGGGAAGGTATATTTATACCTGAGAGGTACCTCAGAATGTTAGCATTGACGTGAATCGGACAGCGGAAGACGTCATGAATGAACCCCTAAGGTATAACGGTTCATGCATAATAGATGAGTCCTTGAAGAAATCAATAGACCTGTGCTAGGGAAACTCCCGAAGCCTAAGGGTCTGTTCTTCAAGAACTCGTTGTGTCGTTAGGGTGGACGGATGTCAGAGACCATGCCTGTATTTGGAGTGCACGGTTTAATGCCTAAATAAGGACTGGGATTTTATGCCTAAATAAGGACAGGGCGAATTGTGCCTATATAAGGATATGATACAGGAAAACCCATGTACGGACACCCTAAGAGGAATACAACAAGAGGAGTACAGAAAGAAGCAAGTGAGGTGCACAAAGAGGCAAGAGAGGTGCAGAAAGAGGCAAGAGAGGTGCAGAAACAGGCAAGTGAAGTGCAGAAAGAAGCAAGAGAAGTGCTGGAAGAAGCAACAGAGGTGTAGAAAGAAGCAAGAGAAGTGATGAAGGAGACAAGAGAGTTGCAGAAAGAAACAAGAGAGGTGCAGAAAAAAGCAAGAGAAGTGCAGAAAGAGGCAAGTGAGGTGCAGAAAAAGATAAGAGAGGTGCAGAAAGAGAGGTGCAGAAACAGGCAAGTGAGGTGCAGAAAGAGGCAAGAGAAGTGCAGAAAGAAGCAACAGGGGTGCAGAAGGAGGCAAGAGAACTGCAGAAAGAGTCAAGAGAGTTTCAGAAACTGCAAGAGAGGTGCAGAAAGAGGAAAGGGGTGCAAAAAGAATCAAGAGAGGTGCGGAAAAAAGCAAGAGAAGTGCAGAAAAAACCATCAGAGGTGCAGAAAGAGGCAAGAGGGGTGCAGAAAGAGGCACGAGAACTGCAGAAAGAGGGAAGTGGGGTACAGAAAGAGGCAAGAGTGGTGCAGAAAAAAGCAATAGAGGTGCAGAAAGATACAATAGAGGTGCAGAAACAAGCCAAAGAAGTGCAGAAAGAAGCAACAGAGGTGCAGAAAGAGGCAAGAGGGATGCAAAAAGAGGCAAGAGAAGTGCAGAAAGAAGCAACAGAAATGCAGAAAGAGGCAAGAGAAGTGCAGAAAGAGGCAAGAGAAGTGCAGAAAGAGGCAAGAGAGGTATAGAAAGAGGGAAGAGGGGTGCAGAAAAAGGCAAGAGGGTGCAGAAAGAAGCAAGAGAGGTACATAAAGAAGCAAGAGAAGTGCAGAAAGAAGAAACAGGTGTGCAGAAAGAGGCTTGAGGGGTGTAGAAAGAGGCCAGAGAAGTGCAGAAAGAAGCAACAGAGGTGCGAAAGGAGGTAAGAGAACTGCAGAAAGTGGCAAGAGAGTTGCAGAAAGAGGGGAGAGGTGTGCGGAAATAGGCAAGAGGGGTGCTGAAATTTGCAAGAGAGGTGCAGAAAGAAGCAAGAGCAGTGCAGAAAGAACCAACAGAGGTGCAGAAAGAGGTAGGAGGGGTGCAGAAAGAGGCAAGAGAGGTGCAGAAAGAAGCAAAAGAGGTGCAGAAAGAGGCAAGAGGGGTGCAGAAAGAGACAAGAGAGGTGCTGAAAGAGGCAAAAGAGGTGAAGAAGGGTGCAGAAAGCGGCAAGAGGTGTGCAGAAAGAAGCAAGAGACGTGCAGAAAGATGTAACAGAGGTGCAGAAAGAGGCAAGAGGAGTGCAAAAAGAGGCAACGGAGGTGCAAAAAGAAGCAAGGGAAGTGCAGAAAGAGGCAAGAGAGGTGCAGAAACAGGCAGGAGAGGTGCAGAAAGAGGAAACAGGGATGCAGAAAGAGGCAAGAGAGGTGCAGAAAGAAAGAAGAATGGTGGAGAAAGAGGCAAGAGGGGTGCAGAAAGAATCAAGTGAGGTGCAGAAAGAGGCCAGAAATGTGCAGAAAGAGGCAAGAGAGGTGCAGAAACAGGCAAGAGAAGTGCAGAAAGAGGCAAGAGAAGTGCTGAAAGACGCAACAGAGGTGTAGAAAGAAGCAAGAGGAGTGATGAAAGAGACAAGAGAGTTGCAGAAAGAAACAAGAGAGGTGCAGAAAAAAACAAGAGAAGTGCAGAAAGAGGCAAGTGAGGTGCAGAAAGAGACAAGAGAGGTGCAGAAAGAGGCAAGAAAGGTACAGAAAGAGGCAATTGAGGTGCAGAAACAGGCAAGAGGGGTGAAGAAAGAGGCAAGAGAAGTGCAGAAAGAAGCAACAGAGGTGCAGAAGGAGGCAAGAGAACTGCAGAAAGAGGCAAGGGAGTTTCAGAAACAGGCAAGAGAGGTGCAGAAAGAGGAAAGAGGGGTGCAGAAAGCGGCAAGGAAGTGCAGAGAGAAGAAACAGATGTGCAGAAAGTGGCAAGAGAGGTGTATAAAGAGGGAAAAGAGGTGCAGAAAGAGACAGGAGAGGTGCAGAAAGAAGCAATAGAGGTGCAGAAACAAGCAAAAGAAGTGCAAAAAGAAGCAGCAGAGGTGCAAAAAGAGGCAAGAGAAGTGCCGAAAGAAGCAACAGAAATGCAGAAAGAGGCAAGAGAGGTGCAGAAAGAGGAAAGAGGGGTGCAGAAAGAGGCAAGAGGGGTGCAGAAAGAAGCAAGAGAGGTACAGAAAGAAGCAAGAGAAGTGCAGAAAGAAGCAACAGAGGTGGAGAAAGAAGTAAGTGGGGTGCAGAAAGAGGCAAGAGAAGTGCAGAAAGAAGCAAAAGAGGTGCATAAAGAGGCAAGAGGGGTGCATAAAGAGGCAAGAGAGGTGCAGAAAGAAGCAAGAGAGGTCCACAAAGAGGGAAGAAGAGTGCAGAAAGAGGCAAGAGGGGTACAGAAAGAAGCAAAAGAAGTGCAGAAAGAAGCAACAGAGGTGGAGAAAGAAGTAAGAGGAGTGCAGAAAGAGGCAAGAGAATTACAGAAAGAATCAACAGAGGTGCAGAAAGAGGCAAGAGAAGTGCGGAAAGAGGCAAGAGAGGTGCAGAAACAGGCAGGAGAGGTACAGAAGGAGGGAACAGAGGTGCAGAAGAGGCAAGAGAGGTGCAGAAAGAGGCAAAGAGAGGTGCAGAAACAGGCAAGAGAAGTGCAGAAAGAGGCAAGAGAAGTGCTGAAAGAAGCAACAGAGGTGTTGAAAGAAGCAAGAGAAGTGATGAAAAAGACAAGAGAGTTGCAGAAAGAAACAAGAGAGGTGCAGAAAAAAGCAAGGGAAGTGCAGAAAGAGGCAAGTGAGGTACAGAAAGAGACAACAGAGGTGCAGAAAGAGGCTAGTTGACCCCTAAGGACCTCCAGCAGCGAAGTGGACTTCATCCCCCAACCAGTAGTGTGCCAGGATGCGCATTTGCAGAGTGGTGGAGAAAGGGGCGCATGGCCTCCGAAGACCTCTTAGCAATCACACTGTGTGGGACTTACTGGAGGTAACAGGAGGGGAAGTTGGCCCCCAAGGACATCCTTGGGGGCCAACTACCCCTCCTGTTACCTCCAGTAAGTCCCACACAGCAGGATTGATAAGTTCTCATAGCGGGCCACGCCCCCTTTACCCACCACTCTGCAAACGCGCTCCATGGCGCTCTCTTGGATGGGGATTGAAGTCCCCTTTACTGCTTGAGGTCCTTATGGGTCAACTAGCCTATCTGTTACCTCCAGTAAGTCCCACACAGTGGGATTGCTGAGAGGTGGACACAGGCCTTGCCCCCTTTCTCCACCACTCTGCAAACACCCTTCCTGGTGCACTCTTGGTTAGGGGATGAAGTCCCCTTGGCTCCTGAGGGTCCCTGGGGGCCAACTAGCCCTCCTGTTACCTCTAGTAAGCCCAACACAGCTGGATTGCTCAGAGTGGTCAGAGGCCACACCCCGTTTTTACACCACTCTGCAAACACGCCTCCTGGCGCACTGCTGCTTAGGGGATGAAGTCCACTACATTCCTGAGGTCCTCAGGACACAAAGGGACCTCATTTCCCCACCTCCAGTGCACCAAGAGGTGCGTTTGCAGAACGTTGTGGCGTGGCCTCAGACCACCTCTCAGCAATCTCACTGTGTGGGGCTTACTGGAGGTACCTGGTGGGCTAGTTTCCCCCCAGGGACCCTCAGTAGCAACTGGGACTTCATCCCCCAACCCAGAGCGCACCAGGAAGCGCGTTTGCAGAGTGGTGCACAAAGGGGGCGGGGCCTCTGGCGAGTTTCTTTTTTTTCATTTTCTTTTAGGAAGGGGGGCTGTGTGGCCTACTGATAAGCTGAATGAGGGAAACATTCTTCAGCCTTCCAGGGACTAGGGAAGGGAGATGATCAGCCCCAATTATTACGTGCAGTGCTCTCTATTAGTACAGCATACTGTGAACCCTCTGATGGCACTTCCTATGTGAAACAAACAGAACAAAACAAACCTGTTAAAACCATTATTTAAAAATGTGAGTTTGAAAACATTTCATGGGAGACAGTACAATAACTTTCTACCGCTCAGAATAACCCCACTATCGGAGAGCAAAGGAATTAAAAGTTCAGGAAGAGCGAGAGGATGGAGAGAGAAGAAGATAAGACAAAAAGTGAGGGAGAGTGAAGACAACAGAAAAAGTAAAAGGAAACAAGACCAAAAGTGAGAGAAAGAGAATACCGGTAGAGTGAGAAGAGAGAAAAAAAAGAAAGAAAAAAGTGTATACAGCAGAAAGGGAAAGCAATAAAATGAACATTCTCATTCCCCTAGATGTATTGACAATACTTTGTCTGAATTCAAACCATTGGGTGCCATGGTATTAAGTTCTAATATATACCTAGATTCCAGACCCTATTGCCCCCTCTACCGAGTTTGGGTATTCCATCTATGGCAAAAAATCGTAAACGATTTCTGTTGCTGTCATGTTTCTCTTCAAAGTGGCGTGCCACCGTATATAGGTTGTCTTTATTTTGGATAGCTCTCATGTGTTTCAGTACTCTCTTTTTCACTCGCCAGGACATGTAAGAACGTAAACACAATAATCTGACATACAGGGCAGGCGTGTTCTACGCCAAAACCTGTTGGGTTGTTCAGTTATATGGATTAAAATAAAAATAGACACATCATGAGGGTAACGACCTTCCTTGGTTGATTTGAAAGGCGAGTGCGTGTACCGAGCGTTGCAGTGTGCAAACCCGGAAGTTTTCATAATTACAAGGGACGCAAGGGGCTCCTCTACCCCGACGCGCACCAGTGCTGTTCCTGGGTCCCAGCTACAGGAGGATTTGTGTGGCTCTTGATATATATATATATATATATATATATATATATATATATATATATATATATATATATATATATATATATATATATATATATATATATTCTTGCCACAATGTAATAAGCGGTTAAAATTAAACCATATTTTAAACGAATAGACAACACATTTGCCATGGAAAAACGAGAACTGTTTTAGAGGACAATGGTCCCTAGACAATTAGATGAAGTTAGAGTTAAATATAGACCCAGTCAGTACTATATTATCTGTCCAGCCGGACAGTTTTTAATATACAATGATTGTATAAAGCAATTAAAACGAAAAATTACAAGCGGGACACAACCTGTGTCCTGCTGACGTACATTTACAAACAACATAAAGGAAGGGGGTTCAGGCAAGAAAAACGTGTCTGTAGTTACATTGGGTATAAGTACAGCAGACAAATTACGTTGCGCACACCATTACAAGTTAAGCATTGTAATATAGCCAATGTATATGGTGTACAGTTGTCGACGATGTTTCGATCCCTTTTTAAATCAGTGGGATCATCTTCAGGACATTTATAATGACATGCCTGTATAGAATAGCTCAATGATGCGAGCTGGTGTGCCTGTGAAATCATAGGCAGATGTGGGAGACACCGTCTGGCGTGCTTAATCAGCGCCTAATTGTGGAGGGAGGAAGTAGTTAGCAGGGATTACAGTGGGGCGTAATTGAAAGTGCGAGGCACGGGAGGTCCTTACCTACGGTGATTATGTGAACCGCGATGGCTGCGGGGACCGCAACAATTAAGGGAGCCCACCTTAATAAGGGGCGTGCCACAATTACAAGGGAGCCGCATGCGCGTTCTCCGTAATTAGGAAGTCCGAGCGAGTCAAGGCTTCAGGAGCAGTCCCCGCGGGAGTGCGAGCGCGAGCAGATCCTCAGCGCATTGGACCACAATTAGGCGCTGATTAAGTACGCCAGACGGTGTCTCCCACATCTGCCTATGATTTCACAGGCACACCAGCTCGCATAATTGAGCTATTCTATACAGGCATGTCATTATAAATGTCCTGAAGATGATCCCACTGATTTAAAAAGGGATCGAAACGTCGTCGACAACTGTACACCATATACATTGGCTATATTACAATGCTTAACTTGTAATGGTGTGCGCAACGTAATTTGTCTGCTGTACTTATACCCAATGTAACTACAGACACGTTTTCTTGCCTGAACCCCTTCCTTTATGTTGTTTGTAAATGTACGTCAGCAGGACGCAGGTTGTGTCCCGCTTGTAATTTTTCGTTTTAATTGCTTTATACAATCATTGTATATTAAAAACTGTCTGGCTGGACAGATAATATAGTACTGACTGGGTCTATATTTAACTCTAACTTCATCTAATTGTCTAGGGACCATTGTCCTCTAAAACAGTTAGCGTACCCAAGGTCCCTGACCAATAGCACATTGGGTTCCCTTGTTTTTTGTAACAATGGAAAAACGAGAGGCAAAACGGAATGCAGAAATGTCCGAAATATTTGTAACTGCAGGCTCACAACGAATGGAGAGAGGCCAAATAACAACAATGAGCAACACTAAAGAAAAATTAAGATATTGGGAGAGACTCTCTAAAAAAGAAATCAACAAATGGTGGGAACTGATAACCTTACAAAAATATGTTGAAGTAAAAAGAATCCCCAGAGGCCTCCGCCTCATGTTAATGCCAAGCCAACAAGACACGAGTGGGGAATTATTACAAGAATGGGGAGAACATTTACTAGAATCATCCATGGGCTTAATCCTAATCCTAATAAAACATATTGAAAAGGCCTTAAAAGAAATACGAAAGGAACTAAAAGAATTAGAAGAAGAAATAGATAAAATGAACCTATCAGAGGATCTAGAGAAACTTAAATCTGATATAACAAAAAATTTGGAAAAACATGAGGACAGAGTGAAACGACGAAAACAACATAAGTTCCAACGAGATAAAATAGATTTTGAAGAAGGTAGAATTTTCACCTTTGGCAGGCAATATGAAGCACGGAAAGGCAAAGCACAATTGGAAATCACAAACAGAGAATTTTCAAGTTATGACTCTCTTGCCAGTACAGATACAAGTGAAAACGAAGGAGCCCTACAAGTGACAATAGAAAACAGAAAAAAGACCAACTTTTTAACCGAAATGAGGATGGCATTAGAACAACAGAACAAAAACAATCAACCAAAAAGAGAGGGATGCAGAGGTCGGGGAAGAGGAACAAGAAGAAGACAAGAAGAGGTCAGAGAGGCAAGGGAGGAACCAAGAATGGACACATGGTCCAGAGATCGTCTGAGACAGCCCAAGAAATAGAAACAGTAGAATCAAGTTCACAAGAACTAAATGTAATCAATCTTTCAGAGAAAATACTAAGTGACACTGAAAACGAAGGGGCATATTATCAAGGCGGCGTTAATGAATTATCGCCGCTTTAGCGTCCGTTTTCGGACGAAAAGCGGCGATAATTCTATCGCCTAATTAACAAGGACACGCTAGCGCGTGATTCCTGCATTAGCGTCCGTTTTCTGCACGCTTCCCATCGCATCGCTAATGAGATGCAAAGGGGCGTGCCTGTGAAAACAACATGGGGAAATATCGCTAACCCAGGTATCGCCATATTAGCAACGTGGGTTAGCGATATTTTAAATCGCGTTAAGTATGCCTTAACGCAGGAATTTAACGTCTGCTAAATTCCTGACTAAGGCATACCTAACATGGGGGGTGGATTGTGTGGCTAAGACCACAGGCCCTATCACCAAGGATATCGCCGTTTTCCATGGGACATCGCTGGAAAACCAGCGATGTTCCATGGAAAACATCGCTATCACTGGAAAATTATCGCCTTTGCGCTAAGCGTTGTTAATACAGCGCTAGCATGGCGATAATTTCCAGCGATAGCCGGCGATAGGATTCCTCGCGCTAACAGCGGCCAGCGATAATTATCGCTGCCGCTTGATAATATGCCCCGAAGTTCTTAAGAAGGGTTTGAACTTTTGCCCCACCTCCCATCTGGATATAGCCCAAACTAGAATAGATGTATATAAATACATAAGAAAGATCAAATTAGCCAAAATAGATGCAGAAAAAACATCTATAAAGCATCAAGTAAAAACAATATCACCAATCAGCACTCTTTTGGTTGAAGATGTTCAAGGCTTGGAAACTTTATTGACAATGGGCGCAGTAACAACATCACAGGAAATAGAGGCATTAAGTGAACTAAAAGAGTCACAACCGCCAGGAGGAGCAGGTGAAAGCGGACTCAAATCAAAATCAAAATATTACCCAAATTTACCACCAGGAAATAAAGTAGATCTCTTTCATGAGGCAATAATAGATGATCTTTATAAAATCAGGAAAACCAAAATTAAGGACAATTTATCGAAACATCAAAGAGAAGCACTAAATACGCTACAACAGGATAAGTCTATTGAAATAAAACCTGCAGATAAAGGTGGCAATATCATTATTCAAACTAAAAGAGACTATGTTGCAGAAGCCAATAGACAATTGATGGATGTGGAATATTACAATCAACTACCAAGCGATCCCACAATAGAAATTCAGAATAAATTGACCTTACATCTACAAAATTGGTTTGAAAAGGGACTAATAGATGAGGAAGAACAAAAATATCTCAGCCATAATCATCCAACCTTGGCAACATTTTACTGCTTACCTAAAATACATAAAAGCAAAGTTAATCCACCGGGAGACCAATAGTCTCTGCTAACAACTCGTTACTTGAACCGATTTCAAACTATATTGATTACTTCTTGGCACCCCTTGTCAAAGATCTCAGTTCCCACCTACAAGACACCACAGATCTACAGAAATTAGAAGGAGTCTCATGGCAGTCAACTTACAAATTAGTGACCATGGATGTGATTTCGTTATATACGAATATTGAACACCCCATAGGGATCCAGGCATGTAAATATTTCTTAGGCAAAAGAAACATCCAGTATCATCAACATAACATCATGTTAAGTGAGATGATTTCTTTATGCCTGGACAACAACATCTTTTTATTCAACAAACGAATCTACAAACAAATAAAAGGCTGTGCCATTGGTTTTCCTTTTACGCCCAATTATGCCAATTTAACAATGGGATGGTTCGAACAAAAACTGGCATGGACCTCAGAAAATGATGATTTTATGGAAAAAACCATAATATGGCTACGCTTCATAGACGACCTCCTGATCATTTGGGATGGCACTGAATTAGAATTCAAAAGTTATTTCGATAAACTAAACAATAATGAGTTAAAACTAAAATTTACCTTTGAAATCAGTGCAAAAAAAGTAACCTTCCTGGACACAGACATCTATGTGGAAAATAATTCCCTTCACACAACGTTACATCGCAAGACAACAGCTTTTAATGCGATATTACATGGTGAAAGCTTCCATAATGAATCATTGAAATGGAGCATCCCATATGGGGAATTCCTAAGACTAAGGAGGAACTGCTCAGCTGATACAGAATTTACCAAACGCAGTGAACAAACAAGCAATAGATTTCAGAAACGTAAATACCCCAGAAAAGTAATTGAAAAAAGTCTACAAAGAGTATCAAACCAACAACGAGGGGATATACTCAATGAAACATCAAAGAAGAAGAAAAATGATTTAACTAAATCTTCGCCAATAAGACTGATAACAACATTCAGTGCAGAAAATAAGAGTCTGATGAAAATTATCAAAAAGCACTGGGGTATTTTACAGTTGGATCCAACTTTAACAAAAATTATTGGTGACCACCCTAATGTGACATATCGTAGGGCTAAAAATATTGGAGATAAAATCATACATAGCCATTTCCAGGAAGCATCAATAACAACGTGGCTCCAAAGAGAAGGTTTCTGGCCATGCAAACATTGCAAGGTGTGTAAAATTGCAACTCATAAACGAGAAATTGACATAAAAAAGGGCACCAAATGGAAAATAAAGCAACATCTCACCTGTAAAACTAATTATGTCATCTACATGGTAGAATGCCCATGCAAGTTGCGATATATCGGAAGCACAATCTTTGAAGTAAAGAAGAGAATCCTTGAACATGTCCGAGCCACGAAACACAAGGACCAAACAAATGCCATTGCAAAGCATATGGAATCAAATCATGAAGGAAAATGGGAATCCTTAAAATATTGGGCCCTAGAACAAATCCCACAATCGGAGAGAGGTGGCGATCGCAAAAAGATTCTGCGACAAAAAGAATCAAGACACATAGTGGCATTCAGAACTCTGGATCCGAGAGGTCTCAACCAAAATGAAGAACTTTATGTACACCTCTAATAAACCATTCAAAGAAAATGAAAGGCATAAGGAACAATAAAGAAAAGAACTCACTAGAGAATTGAAAAGAAGAAAAGATCTAATTAAGTAAAAGAAACGAAGACAATAAAGAACGAGCAAGCTGCAGAAAACAAATTATTGCCAAGAATGGGTTAAAATTGTTGCCATTCTAAAAAAGCTCACTGGAGAGCAATAAATGAGAATGAAGGCATATTAATGAACACTAAGCAAAGTTGGCCGTGAATGGACTAAAATGAATTGTTTTTTTAAAAAACATCACATAGTAAAATGAGCACATTCACATCACCTTTAAAATTGACTTCTCACAAGTTTTTATAAATGTTAAACTACACTAACCACAATGCACTTAGAAGAAAACAGGAAGTAACTGTGTGCAAATAGAAATAAAAGATGCCCTTTTTCTATGTTACACCATCCCGTGAACAAGCCTTGTGATAAGGCGAAACGCGTTGGGCATGGCAATTGTCTAAAATAAAACCGCCCTGATTCCTGTACACGAGTGAGTGCGTTTCTATCATTTTGCCGAGAGGCAAAACCTTGGTCTTATATATATATATATATATATATTACAAAAAGCTCGTCCAACGCTTCGTGCATACGAAAAGACGAGAGTAGACCCAATTCTTGTGGCAATTTTCTTTATTCCATAATCACCATGTCGCCATGACGCGTTTCGGCCGATCGACGGCCTTGATCACATGTCAGCGCCTTGGGGCGGAGATTCCCCTTTTAAAGTGACTGTGCAAATTTTTAGCAGCAATAGACATGGAAAACATACTTCAGCGGTCGCCAGTAGATAGTTATAGTTAGGACCTATTTTCCATAGGAAATCCGCAACATTCTATTTGAAATAACTCTTGCGTCGGTTGACGAATGTTCGTGAAATTTTTAAACTTTGTGGCCCGCTCCGGTCCGCTCCTATCCTGAAAGTTTCGGGGTGATTCGTCAAGCGGGGGCCGAGAAAAAAGGGGGGTCCCAAAACGTGTTTTCCCCATTCATTTTCCCATAGGAGACTTTAGCCACGGCTACAGCCCGAACTGCTGAACGGAATTACACCAAATTTGGCAAAGAGGTAGTTCTTGGTTCAGAAAGAACCCTTTTTGTTAAATGGTGTAAATCCGTTCAGTAGTTGCTGAGAAAATCAAAAGTAAAAACACATATATATCTATGGCCGCGGAGGGTCCGCGCACCCTCCCGATGACCAGCTGTATGCTAATTGGCTGTCAACACTCCAAACCAGGACGTGTTGGCAGCCATCTTGTGCCGAGGCACAAGAAAAGAGAAAACAGACGCAAAAAACACAAAAAGGGGGCAGGGTAGAAACACCCTGACCCCCTAGGCCTGCTCAGGGCAAAAAAAAAATGTTGTTTTTTTAAAAAAAAATTAGCAAAACGCGCTGGGTGCGCGGATCCTGCCGATTAAAAAAAAATCAAGCGCGGTCTCCCGCGCTCGATGTATTGGCCCCCGGGTGGCCCAAGTCCCGGGGGCATGCAGGGTTTTATATTTATGTGTGGGGGCCTCTAAAGCCCCCCAAGCCCCGGGGACTGCCACCCCCGGGGCTTTAAAAATAATGGTGCGGGAGGGCTCTCGGCCCTCCCGCAGCCCGAGGACCACCACCCCCGGGGCTTCTTTTTTAAAAATAAACTAACATGTGTGGGGGGCTCGAGCCCCCACATGCCCGAGGACCGCCACCTCCCCGGGGCTCTAACATGTAAATTACGGGGTCCGTTAAGGACCCCGAGCCCGGGGACCACCACCTCCCCGGGGCTGTGCATTGGTTGGGAGGGGGCCATGTGGCCCCTCCTGGAGACCCTTGATGGCCCTGGGGACCACCACCCCCAGGGCCGGCTCCTCGCAGTGTCCCGGGGTGCCTACCCCGGGACACTGTAGTTTGCTATGACAGGACGGGAGCCTCGAGGCTCCCGTCCTGTCATAGCAAACTGCTTTGGTTTTGGAAGAGAGAGCAGAGAGACCTGCTCTCTCTTCCAAAAACAAAGCTGATTGCTTTTCCACACGGAGAGCTGCATCTTAGCAGCTCCCCATGTGGAAAAGCAATGCCGGCTCCCGAGGGACGCGGGGAGCCGGCGGGACTGTGGGTGGATTGGGGACCCCCCACGGTCCCCAACGAGTGGCCAGGCCCCGGGGGGTGGGGTCCCCGGGGCTATTAGTGGCCTGGGAGGGGGGCCACGCAGCCCCTCCCCAAAACAAAATAAATTTAAAAAAAAAATTTAAAAACGTAAAGGCCGGCCCCGGGGGATGGGGTCCCCGGGGCCTTAAATGGCCTGAGGAGGGGGGCCACGCAGCCCCCCTCCAAATATTTAAATTTAAAAAAAAAGGAGGGCATGCCCCGGGAGATGGGGTCCCCGGGGCCAATAGAGGCCCAGGGAAGGGGGGCCACGCGGCCCCCTTCCCGTTTTTTTAAATTTAAATAAATAAAGAAAATGCTCAGGCCCCGGGGGATGCGGTCCCCGGGGCCAAAAGTGGCCAAGGGAAGGGGGGCCACGCAGCCCCCCTCCCATACCAAAAAAGAAGAAAAAAAAAAAGACCGGCATCGTGCCGGAGGCCCCGCCCCCTCCCTGCAGCAGTCTGCAAACGCGCCCCCTGGCGCGTTTTAAGAAGGGGAAGTAATTCCCCTTGAATACTGGGGTTCACTGGGGGCCAACTAGCCCACCAGGAGCCTCCAGTATGCGCCAGGGGGCTGCGTTGCAGAGAGGTGTGCAGATGAATGTATAACTCTTCCGATTGATTAAGGCCATGAGGACTTAATGTTCCCAAATTTAAGATATGACGTGATTCTTTTCGACGTAAAGGTTTTTCTCTGTCCCCTCCACGTTCTTTCTTAGGGACTGTTTCGATGCCATAGAACTTAAGTTGTTTCCAGTCACTCTGATGGTATTGTTCCATGTGTTTGGCCACTGCGTTTGCTCTATCTTTATGTACAGTCGCCCTAACGTGTTCCATTACACGTTTTTTCAGCTCACAGATGGTGCTTTCTACATACATTAACGGACATGGACATTCCACCACATAAACTGTGTATTGTGTTTTACATGTGATTAGTTGACGAATTTCCCACATTTTATTGTTGGCCATTCTGACTTCTTTAGTCTGTTTGGCAATTTGACAAACTTTACATGCATGACATTTCAAAAATCCTTTGGTTTTCAACCATGTGTCTTCCTTCTTCTTTCCTTTAAAATGACTATGAATAAGATGATCCTTTAAGTTCTTTGCTCTCCGATAGGTTATTGTCGGATGTTTCCCCACAATTTTACTCACTGTGCTATCTAGTTGTAAAATTTTCCAATTTCTTCTCAGAATTTTGGTGATTTGTTTACTTTCCTGTGAGTAATCAGTTATTAGCCTAATTGGCTCCGGGTCATCCTTCTTCTCTTTGTGTCTTTGCACTAGACATTCCTCTCGTGATTTTTCATTTGTTCTTTTCCAACATTTTTTAAGCATGCCTGTATTATATTTTCTTCTTTTGAATCTTTCTGATGTTGCTGCACTATGTTTCTGCCATTCCTCTTCCTCACTACATATTCTTCGAATTCTGAGGAATTCCCCATATGGGATGCTGGAGATGAGTGATTGTAGATGGAAACTGGTTGTTTCTAGGGTGGCATTAGTTGCTGTATTCTTCCTATGTAATGTCGTGTGAATTTGGTTATCCTTGATGTAAATCTCTGTATCCAGGAATACTACTCGTTGATTACTTATCTCATAAGTAAATTTCAGATCTTTAATACTATTATTGATTATTTCAAAGTATTCCTGATATTCCGATGTGGTGCCATCCCAGATGATGAATAAATCATCAATGTTGCACTGAACTACGGGAGTGCGCCCCCTTTCTTCTGGCCGAAGGATTGTGTGGAAGTATTGAGCGGCGTGGTTCTGCCGCAGGGAGCCGCACCCGTGATGAGCGCTGCATTTCCCAGTGTAAGGGAACCGTTTTGGAGGAATATGTAAACCGGGGGCAGTGACCGCTGGCGATATTGGGAATCCGGACAAATGCCAACAGATCACACCGCTCGGGGTTGAAAGACCGAGGTAAGCGTGTGTGTTGGTTTGAAAATGCTGTATTGTTACCACGCATGAAAGCGGACTGCCAGCTTTATGTCGAAGGAGTTACAATTGTAGCAAGAAAACCGCAATTAAGATTCAACGAAGAAACGCGCGGTGAAAAGGCTAACTGAATAGTTTGTAACCTAACTACGGCCGTAGTTCGCAACTGAAGTAAACTGAATAAAGTTTTTGTAGTATATTTGGGAAATCAGAAAAAGCAAGACAATGGAAAAGAGAGAAGCCAAAAGAAATGAATTATTACCAATGATGTTTGAGAGAGGCAATGTGGAAAAAGAAATGAACTCCATAACCGGAGCAGCAAAAACAGATACTAAAAGTAAATTAAGAACTTGGGAGAAGTTGAGTCGAAAAGAAAGAAATAAATCATGGGAACTCATCACTTTGAAAAAATATCTGGAAGTACAACGAGAACCAAGGGGATTACGAATAATGTTAATGCCTAATCATCAGGACACGTCTAATGAACTATTACAAGAATGGGGTGAATTCATATTAAAGTGCTCATTAGGTCTTATTGAGATATTAGTTAAACATATTGAAATTGGATTGGAGAAGATTAAAGAGCAGCTACATGAAACTGAGGGAGAAATATCACAATAAAAAATGACAACAGAAATGACCAAGTTCAAGGAAGAGTTAGAAATCCAAATTGAAAAACATGAAGATGTTGTGAGAGAACGCAAACATACCAAATTTATACGGGACTCAGTTGATTATTCGGAAGGGCGCATTTTCACGTTTGCGAGGAAATTCGATGCACTTAAACAGCAAGTAACATTGAACAGTTCAGCAAGCATCTCAAGCAGTGCCTCCTCTTTGGCATCCACGGACCTGAGTGAAGGAGAAACCGGGGTGTCATCCGACATGGGGAAATTATCTTTTTTAGGGGACATGCGCCTAGTGCTACAACAGAGACAGTGGGAGCAAAATCGAACCACACAGCAACAACAAAGAGGAAGAGGAAGAGGAAGCCAATGGGCCAACCCAAGAAATCGAAAAGAAGGGGAAAGAGGCACAAGCGAAAGTTTAGAGAAAATTGGAACCGAGACACGGAGTATGCGCCAGAGGAGGAACAAATAATGGATGAACTACAAATAGTAAATTTATCAAAGAGAATTATAACTGAAACGGAAACATCATTATTAAAAAGAAGGATACATTTCTGTCCAATAAAGAAAATGAATTTGGCACAAGTAAGGATAGATCTATACTTATATGTCCGTAAGATCAAATTGGCAAAGTTTTTCGAGGAAAATCAGGGAAAGCAGAAAACGAAAATAACAGAAGAACCAACAACTACCTTAATGGTCAAAGACACGGAAGGCTTCCTAACACTAGTAAATTTAGACACAGAGGAAGATGATGAAATCTCGCTGGGAATGGCATGCACACAAACAGGAGCAGGCCTAAGCGGCAAAAAACCCAAATCCAAATTTTATCCCCAATTGACACCAGGGAATAAAGTGGACCTATTTCAAGAGGCTGTCATTCAAGATCTTTACAAATTGAAAAGTTCTAAGTATAATGACAATTTAACAAAGAAAGAAAGGGAAGCGTTGTTGAAATTAACATCAGATGACCAGATCGAAATAAAAATAGCCGACAAAGGCGGCAACATAGTTATTTGGGATCGAGCAGCATATGTCGTGGAGGCACATCGCCAGCTAAGAGAGACAAAATACTATGAAAAATTGAAAACAAATCCAACTATGGATATCAAAAGGAATCTGGATGAAAAACTTCTGGCATGGATGTCCAACAATCTAATTGATGAGGAAGAACGGAAATACTTAACGGTAACCTACCCAGTGACAGCTACGATTTATTTTTTACCTAAGTTACACAAGGACCAACAAAGGCCACCTGGTCGTCCGATCTTATCTGCCAAGGGATCGATATTGGAACCAATTTCAAATTATATAGATCACTTTTTGAAACCGTATGTGGCCCAACTGAGCTCCTATATACAGGACACTAGTGATTTATTGAGACGACTTCAAAACACACCATAGCAAGAAACTTATCAGCTGATAACGATGGATGTCATATCCCTATATACTAATATAGGGAATGATATGGGTCTAAAAGCATGCAACTTTTTCTTACAGGAGAGGAATATACAATATGGAGATCACAATCAGATGCTCCTAGACATGATCTCAACTTGCCTGACTAAAAATATCTTCTTATTTGGAGAAGAAGTGTATCGCCAAAACAGTGGAACTGCAATGGGATTTTCTTTCAGTCCCAGCTATGCCTGTCTAGCGATGGGATGGTGGGAGAAAGAAGTAGCATGGAATACAGGAAATGATCACACATTGAACAAAATTGTCAGCTGGATAAAATACATTGATGATTTATTCATCATCTGCGATGGCACCACGTCGGAATATCAGGAATACTTTGAAATAATCAATAATAGTATTAAAGATCTGAAATTTACTTATGAGATAAGTAATCAACGAGTAGTATTCCTGGATACAGAGATTTACATCAAGGATAACCAAATCCACACGACATTACATAGGAAGAATACAGCAACTAATGCCACCCTAGAAGCAACCAGTTTCCATCTACAATCACTCATCTCCAGCATCCCATATGGGAATTCCTCAGAATTCGAAGAATATGTAGTGAGGAAGAGGAATGGCAGAAACATAGTGCAGCAACATCAGAAAGATTCAAAAGAAGAAAATATAATACAGGCATGCTTAAAAAATGTTGGAAAAGAACAAATGAAAAATCACGAGAGGAATGTCTAGTGCAAAGACACAAAGAGAAGAAGGATGACCCGGAGCCAATTAGGCTAATAACGGATTACTCACAGGAAAGTAAACAAATCACCAAAATTCTGAGAAGAAATTGGAAAATTTTACAACTAGATAGCACAGTGAGTAAAATTGTGGGGAAACATCCGACAATAACCTATCGGAGAGCAAAGAACTTAAAGGATCATCTTATTCATAGTCATTTTAAAGGAAAGAAGAAGGAAGACACATGGTTGAAAACCAAAGGATTTTTGAAATGTCATGCATGTAAAGTTTGTCAAATTGCCAAACAGACTAAAGAAGTCAGAATGGCCAACAATAAAATGTGGGAAATTCGTCAACTAATCACATGTAAAACACAATACACAGTTTATGTGGTGGAATGTCCATGTCCGTTAATGTATGTAGGAAGCACCATCTGTGAGCTGAAAAAACATGTAATGGAACACGTTAGGGCAACTGTACATAAAGATAGAGCAAATGCAGTGGCCAAACACATGGAACAATACCATCAGAGTGACTGGAAACAACTTAAGTTCTATGGCATCGAAACAGTCCCTAAGAAAGAACGTGGAGGGGACAGAGAAAAACTTTTACGTCGAAAAGAATCACATCATATCTTAAATTTGCGAACATTAAGTCCTCATGGCCTTAATCAATCGGAAGAGTTATACATTCATCTATAAATAAATGGTAAATGGAAACTTCTCAAGAATTCCAAGGAACCAACTTAAGGGAAAATAAGGAAGAAAAACAAGGAAAAATAAAATACGTAAACAATAAAATAAAACAAAAGGCAATACAGATTGAATGGAGTCCATGGGTGTATTTGCATCTACACCCCACTAGAGGGACAGAAGAGATAAGGACTAGAAATAATTTTAGGTCTCACTGAAAGGATATAATAAGGGTGTGATAATTATGAAGTATGAAATGAAACTGGGACTTATGAACTCTGTTTCACTTTTTAACTAATGGGGGGAAAAAAATGGTTGTCTTTTTTAATAGTTGAGCACGGTATAATCAGGATTGATTAGTCATAATAATGTCACTTTTTGTAAATAAGTTATTTATTCACTATAAACTACATCACCCATAATGCACAAGGACGTTGGTAACTACCAAACAGGAAATGAGGTAATGATTGTTTGAATATTTGTACTGGGCCGGGACAGGCGTTCAGATGATCGTGAACAAGGTTTTTGTAAAACCGAAACGCGTAGATCGTTCTTGCTATCCCGATAAATGAACAACTAAAGGAATAAAATTATCGTTGCACTGAACTACGGGAGTGCGTCCCCTTTTTCCTTCTGGCCGAAGGATTGTGTGGAAATATATATATATATATATATCCAACAACCAAAGTTACCCTTGAAGAAGAGCCGCCAGGTAAGTTTGTCGTAGCACTTTTCTTTAATGATATGCAGCAGAGCATGAACAAAGATGAGCTTTAAAAGTCAATAACAACCTTTGCCATACGCGTTTCAGGTTTCCCTTTCCTCAGTGGCAAGCGGTGTGGCGATACATCTAGGTGACGCGTGCTACTAATTATACACAGTGGACTTCCTCAGTGGGCGTGGCCGTTACTACAGCCTTCTGGTTCCTGTAGTAGCACAAAACATATTTCCCTCATTGAGTTTCACCCAGAGTCCGCTTTCAAAGATTAATGAATCCCAAGTGGGTAAAAGACACAGTCTTGTTGAAGCGCTGCTTTTTTCATGCATAACATTAGGCTTTTACCTCCCGCTTACACGGTGACCTCTCACCCGAAGTCTCCGCGGGTCCGCCGTGGCAGAGTGGCTTCTTCCGCGACTGGGTCAGCCGCAAATACATCCAACAACCAAAGTTACCCTTGAAGAAGAGCCGCCAGGTAAGTTTGTCGTAGCACTTTTCTTTAATGATATGCAGCAGAGCATGAACAAAGATGAGCTTTAAAAGTCAATAACAACCTTTGCCATACGCGTTTCAGGTTTCCCTTTCCTCAGTGGCAAGCGGTGTGGCGATACATCTAGGTGACGCGTGCTACTAATTATACACAGTGGACTTCCTCAGTGAGCGTGGCCGTTACTACAGCCTTCTGGTTCCTGTAGTAGCACAAAACATATTTCCCTCATTGAGTTTCACCCAGAGTCCGCTTTCAAAGATTAATGAATCCCAAGTGGGTAAAAGACACAGTCTTGTTGAAGCGCTGCTTTTTTCATGCATAACATTAGGCTTTTACCTCCCGCTTACACGGTGACCTCTCACCCGAAGTCTCCGCGGGTCCGCCGTGGCAGAGTGGCTTCTTCCGCGACTGGGTCAGCCGCAAATACATCCAACAACCAAAGTTACCCTTGAAGAAGAGCCGCCAGGTAAGTTTGTCGTAGCACTTTTCTTTAATGATATGCAGCAGAGCATGAACAAAGATGAGCTTTAAAAGTCAATAACAACCTTTGCCATACGCGTTTCAGGTTTCCCTTGCCTCAGTGGCAAGCGGTGTGGCGATACATCTAGGTGACGCGTGCTACTAATTATACACAGTGGACTTCCTCAGTGGGCGTGGCCGTTACTACAGCCTTCTGGTTCCTGTAGTAGCACAAAACATATTTCCCTCATTGAGTTTCACCCAGAGTCCGCTTTCAAAGATTAATGAATCCCAAGTGGGTAAAAGACACAGTCTTGTTGAAGCGCTGCTTTTTTCATGCATAACATTAGGCTTTTACCTCCCGCTTACACGGTGACCTCTCACCCGAAGTCTCCGCGGGTCCGCCGTGGCAGAGTGGCTTCTTCCGCGACTGGGTCAGCCGCAAATACATCCAACAACCAAAGTTACCCTTGAAGAAGAGCCGCCAGGTAAGTTTGTCGTTGCACTTTTCTTTAATGATATGCAGCAGAGCATGAACAAAGATGAGCTTTAAAAGTCAATAACAACCTTTGCCATACGCGTTTCAGGTTTCCCTTACCTCAGTGGCAAGCGGTGTGGCGATACATCTAGGTGACGCGTGCTACTAATTATACACAGTGGACTTCCTCAGTGGGCGTGGCCGTTACTACAGCCTTCTGGTTCCTGTAGTAGCACAAAACATATTTCCCTCATTGAGTTTCACCCAGAGTCCGCTTTCAAAGATTAATGAATCCCAAGTGGGTAAAAGACACAGTCTTGTTGAAGCGCTGCTTTTTTCATGCATAACATTAGGCTTTTACCTCATGACAAACTTACCTGGCGGCTCTTCTTCAAGGGTAACTTTGGTTGTTGGATATATATATATATATATATAGATTTCACTTGTACAAAACCAGTAAAATTCAGCAGTTATAGTTCATAAGCAGTGCATTTTGCTGGGACATTCGTTATAGTTTCAACTGCAGCCGCAGTCTTTGTCAAACCCCTATATATATATATATATATATTATCTACTGGCGGTCGCCAGTAGATAGTTATAGTTAGGACCTATTTTCCATAGGAAATCCGCAACATTCTATTTGAAATAACTCTTGCGTCGGTTGACAAATCTTCGCGAAATTTTCAAACTTTGTGGCCCGCTCCGGTCCGCTCCTATCCTGAAAGTTTCGGGGTGATTCGTAAAGCGGGGGCCGAGAAAAAAGGGGGGTCCCAAAACGTGTTTTCCCCATTCATTTTCCCATAGGAAACTTTAGCTACGGCTACAGCCCAAACTGCTGAACGGAATTACACCAAATTTGGCAAAGAGGTAGTTCTTGGTTCAGAAAGAACCCTTTTTGTTAAATGGTGTAAATCCGTTCAGTAGTTGCTGAGAAAATCAAAAGTAAAAACACATATATATCTATGGCCGCGGAGGGTCCGCGCACCCTCCCGATGACCAGCTGTATGCTAATTGGCTGTCAACACTCCAAACCAGGATGTGTTGGCAGCCATCTTGTGCCTCGGTAGAACCGAGGCACAAGAAAAGAGAAAACAGACGCAAAAAACGCAAAAAACGCAAAAAGGGGGCAGGGTAGAAACACCCTGACCCCCTAGGCCTGCTCAGTTGGAGAATTAATTCCTCCTCAATCCCGAGGGTCCCTGGGGTCCAACTAGCCCACCAGGTACGTTCAGAAAGCGCCACAGAGCTGCGTTGCGGAGAGGTGTAAAAAGGGGCGTGGCCTCTGAACACCTCTCTGCAACGCAGCTCCCTGGCGCATACTGGAGGTACAGGGTGGGCTAGTTGGACCCCAGGGACCCTCATGATTCAAGGGAACTTAATACCCCAACTTAAAACGCACCACGGGGCGCGCTTGCACAGTGGTGAAGGGAGGGGGCGGGGCTTCAGGTGACATGTGTGCAAACAGGCCCCGTGGCGCGTTTTAAGATGGGGAATTAAATGCCCTTCAATCCTGATGGTCCCTGGGGGCCAACTAGCCCAACAGGTACGTCCAGAAAGCGCCACAGAGCTGCATTGCAGAGAGGTGCAGAAAGGGGCGTGGCCTCTGAACACCTCTCTGCAACGCAGCTCTCTGGCGCATACTGGAGGTATCTGGTGGGCTAGTTGGCCCCTAGGGACCCTCGGGATTGAGGAGGAATTAATTCTCCAACTTAAAACGCGCCACAGGGCGTGTTTGCAGACATGTCACCTCAGGCCCCATCCCCTTCCTTCACCATTGTGCAAATATTCCTCTAAACTCAGCCGAACTACGAATTCCGATTTACTCACCTGTTATCAGGAGAGACCTCAGTGCTGCATCTTTGAGCCCAGTACTGATCCTGAAAAGTAATTTTATCCGTACTTACCAGTAACTTGAATTTCCTTCCATAGGCTAACATTGACTGGTTTCACTTGGAAATTCTTCTAAGTGAGGAGTTTTGGAACTATATAATATTCCTCTAAAATCAGCCGAACTACGAATTCCGATTTACTCACCTGTTATCAGGAGAGAACCCAGTGCTGCATCTTTTAGCCCAGCACTGACCCTGAAAAGTAATTCTAACCGTACTTACCAGTAACTTGTATTTCCTTCCATAGGAGTCCATTGTCTGGTTTTCAGCAGAAAAGTTTCAAAGTGTCGATTTTCACAAACTATAAATATTCCTTAAAAATCGCCTGTATGACTTAAACGCATTCTTTCAACTGTTTACAGGAGATGCACCAGTGCTGGATCCAGGATCCACCACGGAGTAAGAAAAAGTAACGATAACACTACTTACCTGCTAAGTGAATTTCCTCCCATAGGATAACATTGGTGATTCTATGTGAAAACGTTTCTAAGTGTCAACTTTTAAAATACAATAATGTTCCTTAAAAATCACTACTGTAACCAAAACGCTTTTACTCAACTGTTTACAGGAGATGTCCCAGGACTGAATCTAGGATCCAGTCCTGTGGTTAGAAAAGTAATCCATAAAGTAGCTAATTGCATTTAACTAGAAATTCACATTGAGCTCAATGTTGCATTGTGTTTTAAATTGTGTTGCCCATTGCAACAACTGTAACTACTGTACTTAAAAGTCTATTGCCTATTTGCAAAGTATTTAAACTAAAGTAATTCATTCTGAGAAAGTATATTTTGTAATGTAATGTATAATGTAATTACAATGTAATTTAAAAAATAAAATATCTAAAAATAAATAGCTTAAAAAAATGTAGTAAATCAGTATCAAAAAAATAAATATAAAAATTAATACATTTAAAAATTGTCATTTACAAAACCTTTGAAATTCACTGAAAAAAACCATATGTTTCAGACATGTTATAGTTAGGAATTAGCATTTAAAAAACCTTTGAAATTCACTGATAAAACCATAGGTTTCAGGCACGTTATAGTTAGGAATTAGCATTTAAAAAACCTTACAAATTCACTGAAAAAACCATAGGTTTTAGGGACAGTTATAGTTAGTTGGACATTGCACTCGTACAAAACCCGTGAAATTCCCCCGTTATAGTTAGTTCAGCTAACTATAACTTGCGCCCCCGCAATGCACTGCTGATGACGTCACATATTACATCACTCATGACATGGTCAGTGACATCACTGATGACATCACTGATGACATCTCAAATGACATCACTGATGACATCACTGATGACGTCATCCATGTGATAATTTCATGCATCTTCTCACACCCTAATATAACTTTTGATACACCCACTCTAAATTACAGACTGCCATTCGCAAAACCATAGACACTCCAACACCAATAACTACATACCCACTCACTGATTCTTAGGTCTACACACACACATCCACTCACTCACCCGTACAGTCACTCATACTTACGGTCACTCAGTACAGGACTATCATATGCACTCATACTCCTATATAGACACTCACACACCGCCACTCATCCATAGGGGTACTCACACACCTAGTCAGTCATGCAAATAATTAAAAACACTGCCATTAACTCACCTATACAGTTATACACACACCAGCTCACTTACTCATAGCACATTCTTACGCTCTTATACAATCACTGATACAAGCACACACTCATCCATACAGTCACTCTCACAATCACACACTCTCGCTTATAGCTATATATATACTCCAACACACATATATACTGCCTTTCACATATGTAGTTACTCACACATGTACCACTGGGACATACATTCACTCACTAACACACGCTTACACACACTTACCCACCCATACAGTCTATCACAGATGCACTCTTGAAACCATCCACCCAGTGAATTACCCACTCACACATCTATGCACAGAGTCACACACACCCCACCCACACAAACACTCAGGCACCCATACAGATACTCAGACAACCAATCAATAACTCATATAGACACTCATGTAGCTATTCACAAACCCATGCAGCCACTTACACAGCAACAGACAGACGGATACAGACATTCACCCAGTTTAGTCACTAACCCATGCATTCAGTAAGATATGTTTAATCACTAACTTATGGAGATAGTCACGCACCTACTAAATCATCCATTCAGACAATTATACACCCACTCATTCTTCAATACGCCTTTCCCTATATATATTAAAAATATTTAAACTTTACAGAAACACACAGTCACTGGATGATGTCATCAGTGATGTCATTTGAGATGTCATCAGTGATGTCATCAGTGATGTCACTGACCATGTCATGAGTGATGTAATATGTGACGTCATCAGCAGTGCATTGCGGGGGCGCGAGTTATAGTTAGCTGAACTAACTATAACGGGGGAATTTCACGGGTTTTGTACGAGTGCAATGTCCAACTAACTATAACTGACCCTAAAACCTATGGTTTTTTCAGTGAATTTGTAAGGTTTTTTAAATGCTAATTTCTAACTATAACGTGCCTGAAACCTATGGTTTTTTCAGTGAATATATATATATATATGCCAAATCCTCGCCTTGAAAATCCTTTGTCAGGAGAAGAACGAGCGCAGACCCAGGTTCAGTGCTAGTTTTTTAGTTTATTCTGCACACCATCACATCGCCATCACGCGTTTCGGCAGATCCCTGCCTTGATCACATATATATATATATGGGGGTTTGACAAAGACCACGGCTGCAGTTGAAACATGTTACCTGTGTTTGCAAGCCGCAATAAAGCTGCTTTTGAGTGAACCCCAGCGTGCTGGAGCCTGTTTTTGTTTACAAACAGGCACTTTGAGTATATATATATATATATATATATATATATATATATATATATATATATATATATATATAAATATGTTTCCCAAAGAGTCCGATAAATGCAGAGGCTGTCAAGTAGGGCGGTCCTTGTTCAGGGTATCGGAAACCCTGCAATATCCACACACGATTCCTCGGATTTTCCCAAAAGAATACAAGGACACTTTGAAAGTTTGCAGTGTAGGAGATTTACTGACTGCACCAGCTGGTGCAGTCAGTAAATCTCCTACACTGCAAACTTTCAAAGCGTCCTTGTATTCTTTTGGGAAAATCCGAGGAATCGTGTGTGGATATATATAAATATATATAAATATATAGCTCACAAATCTCCTCACACAGATGTCGGCCACATCCACCAAATGGGGAGAGTGCAGGTCAGCGAGTGTGAGACCCCCTTACAAATAAAAGGTAAATCTTTGAAAATATGCAAGATTCAAAAGCCTGCACACAGCGTGTCGGCGGTTTCATGGAGTTTTAAGGGCAATGCATTTCAACCCTGCCAGGTCTTTATCACAGTCTAATTACAAAAAACACTGTGCTCAATCTCCCTTAAAGAATACATTCTGTGCAAAACATAGAAAAAATACTAAACATAAAACGTGGGAGGAAATGCATGATATGCACTAGCTCTGACAGCATTTAGACACATAGGCAAAATTTTAATCAGAAAATAGGCACATGTATCATAGACATATTATATCATGATAAATCCTGCTAGTGCATTAAAAATATGTCACACTCAGACTGCTTAATGCGTAGTGGATAACAAAATAGGCACATACAACATAAACATGTAGTTTCATGGTAAAACCTGCTAGTGCATCAAACCTGTCATACGCAAACTGCATAATGTATAGTAAATAACATCCAAGTGGCTGAATATAGACAATGCCTCCATATATTTCTCCGATTAGCCCATGTAAATTACATGTCATCCAGAAATAGCCCTGTGGCTAAAAGAACACTGTTTCGCTCAGGTTAAACGATCTGATTTGGCATGTCTGAAAACTCTTGCTACCCCAAACCCAACGCGTTTCGGTGGTTAAGTCGCCTTGGTCATGGGGTCTTGATTGCCGAAATGCGTTGGGTTGTTTGATTCACTTGCACGAATAAAAACTTTGGATGAATTAACAAAGCAAGCAATATTGTGTGCATTTCACTGAAAAAACCATAGGTTTTAGAGACAGTTATAGTTAGTTGGACATTTCATTCATACAAAACCAGAGAAATTCCCCCATTATAGTTAGTTCAGCTAACTATAACTCGCGCCCCGCAATGCACTGCTGATGACGTCACATATTACATCACTCATGACATGGTCAGTGACATCACTGATGACATCACTGATGACATCTCAAATGACATCACTGATGACATCACTGATGACATCATCCAGTGACTGTGTGTTTGTGTAAAGTTTAAATATGTTTAATATATTTAGGGAAAGGCGTATTGAGGAATGAGTGGGTGTATAAGTGTCTGAATGGATGATTTAGTAGGTGCGTGACTGAGTCTATAAGTGCGTGATTAAACGTATCTCACTGAATGCATGGGTTAGTGACTAAACTGTGTGAATGTCTGTATCCGTCTGTGTGTTGGTGTGTAAGCGGCTGCATGGGTTTGTGAATAGCTACATGAGTGTCTATATGAGTTATTGATTGGTTGTCTGAGTATCTGTATGGGTGCCTGAGTGTTTGTGTGGGTGGGGTGTGTGTGACTCTGTGCATAGATGTGTGAGTGGGTGATTCACTGGGTGCATGGTTTCAAGAGTGCATCTGAGATAGACTGTATGGGTGGGTGAGTGTGTGTATGGGTGTGTTAATGAGTGAATGTATATCTCAGTGGTACATGTGTGAGTAACTATATATGTGAAAGGCAGTATATATGTGTGTTAGAGTATATAAATGGCTGTAAGTGGGAGTGTGTGATTGTGAGAGTGGCTGTATGGATGAGTGTGTGCTTGTATCAGTGATTGTATAAGAGCGTAAGAATGTGCTAGTATTTGTATGAGTAATTGAGCTGGTGTATGTATAACTGTATAGGTGAGTAAATGGCAGTGTGATTAATTATTTGCTTGACTGACTAGGTGTGTGAGTACCTCTATGGATGAGTGGCGGTGTGTGAGTGTCTATATAGGTGTATGAGTGCATATGATAGTCCTGTACTGAGTGACCATAAGTATTAGTGACTGTACGGGTGAGTGAGTGGATGTGTGTGTAAACATAAGAATCAGTGAGTGGGTATGCAGTTATTGGTGTTGGAGTGTCTATGGTTTTGAGAATGGCAGTCTGTAATTTAGAGTGGGTGTATCAAAGGTTATATTAGGCTGTAAGAAGATGCATGAAATTATCACATGGATGATGTCATCAGTGATGTCATCAGCGATGTCATTTGAGATGTCATCAGTGATGTCATCAGTGATGTCACTGACCATGTCATGAGTGATGTAATATGTGACATCATCAGCAGTGCATTGCGGGGGCGCGAGTTATAGTTAGCTGAACTAACTATAACGGGGGAATTTCTCTGGTTTTGTACGAGTGAAATGTCCAACTAACTATAACTGTCCCTAAAACCTATGGTTTTTTCAGTGAATTTCAAAGGTTTTTTAAATGCTTATTTCTAACTATAACATGCCTGAAACCTATGGTTTTTTAAGTGAATTTGAAAGGTTTTTTAAATGCTAGTTTCTAACTATGCCTACAGAGGTAGAACACGTGAAGAAAGAAGAAAAAACGCACAGAAAGAAGCAAAAGAAATGCAGAAAGAAGCAACAGAAGTCCACAAAGACGAAGAAAAGTGCAGGAAGAAGCAAGATATGTGCACAAAGAACCAACAGAGGAGCAGAAAGAGGCCTTGTTGCAAAATCATCCTGTGCCCACAACTTTTTCAGACGGGTACTGGTGGTAACTGAGTCTGACTAACGAGGCCTAGAGCCAGTGCTATGCTAAAAGACACTTAGAATACAGTGAAAACACCTACATACACTAGGGAACACTATGCGTTGGGGTACCCCTGTGATAAGCATGACCTCCTCTGTAAGGCCCTAGTACATAATAGGGCAGGGGAATTAAAACTACCTCTAAGTCAGAGGTGCAGAAATATGCTACTTTAACTAATAGTCGCGTTTGCAGAGTGGTGGAGAAAGGGTGCTGGGCGTCCAACCAACGCTCAGGAATTCCGCTGCGTAGGACTTAATGGAGGTACCAGGAGGGACTCTTGGCCCCCAAACTCCCTCAGGACAAAATTGGACTTCATCCCCCATCCCGTTGTCTGCCACGAGGCACGTTTGCAGAGTGGTAGAGAAAGGGGGCCATGGCCTCCGAAGACGTCTTAGCAATCCCACTGTGTGGGACTTACTGGAGGTAACAAGAGGGGTAGTTGGCCCCCAAGGACATCCTTGGGGGCCAACTTCCCAAACTATTAACTCCAGTCAGTCCCACACAGCAGCACTGGTAAGTACTCGTACCAGGCCATGCCCACTTTGCCCACCACTCTACAGACGCGCTCCCTGGCGCGCTCTTGGATGGGGATTGAAGTCTCCTTCACTGTTGGGGGTCCTTTAGGGGCCAACTAGCCTACCTTTTACCTCCAGTAAGCCCCACGCAGTGGGATTGGTGAGAGGTAGACAAAGGCCATGCCCCCTTTCTCCACCACTCTGCAAACACGCCCCCCTGGCGCATTGTAAGTTGGGGGATTAAGTCCCTTGAATCCTGAGGGTCCCTGGGGTCCAACTAGCCCACCAGGGACCTCCAGTAAGCGCCACAGAGCTGAATTGCAGAGAGGTGTAAAAAGGGGCGTGACCTGGACCACCTCTCTGCAACGCAGCGCAGTGGCGCTTACTGGAAGCACCTGGTGGGCTAGTTGGCCCCCAGGGGCCCTCAGGATTGAAAGGGAATTAATTCCCCAACTTAAAAGGCGCCACAGGGCGTGTTTGCACACATGTCACCTCAGGCCCCGCCCCCTCCCTTCACCACTGTGCAAACACGCCCCGTGGCATGTTTTAAGTTGCGGAATAAAGTCCCCTTGAATCCTGAGGGTCCCTGGGGTCCAACTAGCCCACCTGGTACCCCCAGCAAGCGCCACAGAGCTGCATTGCAGAGAGGTGTAAAAAGGGGCGTGGCCTGGACCACCTCTCTGCAACGCAGCCCTGTGGCGCTTACTGGAGGTACCTGGTGGGCTAGTTGGCCCCCAGGGACCCTCAGGATTGAAGGGGAATTAATTCTCCAACTTAAAACGCGCCACAGGGCGTGTTTGAACACATGTCACCTCAGGTCCCACCCCCTCCCTTCACCACTGTGCAAACGCGCCCCGTGGCGCGTTTTAAGTTGGGGGACCGCCAGTAGGTAATATATATATATATATATATATATATATATATATATATATATATATATTCACTGAAAAAACCACAGGTTTCAGGGACGTTATAGTTAGTTGGACATTTCACTCATACCAAACCAGAGAAATTCAGCCGTTATAGTTAGTTGAGCTAACTATAACTCGTGCCCCGGCAATGCACTGCTGATGACGTCACATATTACATCATGATGATATCACTCATGACATCTCAAATGACATCACTGATGACATCACTGATGACATCATCCCCTTAATCTCTGATTCACCTACTCACACCCTAATATAACCTTTCATACACCCACTGTAAAATCAGGGGATGAAGTCCACTTTAGTCCTGAGGTCCTCAGGGCACAAGAGGACCTCATCGCCCCACCAGCAGTGCGCCAAGAGGTGCATTTGCAGAGTGGTGTAAAAAGGGTTGTGGCCTCGGACCACCTCTCGGCAATTCCACTGTGTGGGGATTACTGGAGGTACCTGATGGGCTAGTTGGCCCCTAGGGACCCTTAAGGATCTAGGGGACTTAATCCCCCCACCCAGAACGTGCCAGAAGGCGTGCTTGCAATGTGGTGCAGGGAGGGGGCGGGGCCTCTGGTGAGATGCCTGCTTTTTTTCTCCATTTTCTTTTGTTAGAAGGGGGGCTGTGTGGCCCCCCTTCTCTCAATATTTTATGGGCCCTGTGGACCCCTTCCCCTAGGGCCTGTGACATTTTTTTTTATTCTTTTTAAAAGGGAAAGGGGGCCGCGTGGCCCCATTCCCGAGGCCGATTTCGGGAGCTGCTAACATGCAGCTCCCTTTGCCCAAAAGCAATTCTGATTTGCTTCGTGGAAGCGAGAGCAGGTTTCCTGCTCTTGCTTCCATGAAGCGAAGCAGAAGTTTGCTATGGCAGGGCGGGAGCAGTGCTCCCACCCTGTCATAGCAAACTGCAATGTCCCAGTGGTGGGCACCCCGGGACATTGCTGAAGCCGGCCCTGGGGGGTGGTGGTCCCCAGGGCCAAGGAGGGCTCCAGGAGGGGGGCCGCACGGCCCCATCTCCCGGGGCAGTGTGGGCAGGAGCCCCCCCCATACTTTTTAAATATAATTTATGCCCCGGGGAGGTGGTGGTCCCCGGGGAAGCGGGGGTGCTGTGTGCCCCCTGCACATTAATAACCTAGCCCCGGGGAGGTGGCAGTCCCCGGGGCTGCGGGGGCCCCCGCGGGCTCCTGCATTGCAATGGCACATTGCCCCTGGGACCTGGCCCACCCGGGGGCTTTAAAGTAACGAAGCGCGGGAGACCAAGCTTCATTTAAAAAAAAGAAATTGCCGGCATTCGCGCACTGTACGCGAATCCCACTTCAAATATTTTAAAATATGCTTTTTTGGCCCTGGGGGTCCCTGTGGGACCCCCTGACCAGGCCTAGGGGGTCACGGTGTTTCTACCCTGCCCACTTTTCTTTTTTTCAATAATTTTCTTCCCTTTTTGCTTGTGACTCGTTTGAACCGAGTCACAAGATGGCTGCCAACACTAATTGGTTTGAAGTGTTGGCAGCCAATCAGAGACAAGCTTGTGATCGGGAGGGTTCGCCGATCCACCTAGGTCACCAGATATATATTTATTTATTTTTGAATTTCTCAGGAACTACAGAACGAATTTACACCATTTAAAGCAAAGAGTGCACTCTGGACAAAGAGCTACCTCTCTGTCAAATTTGGTGTAATTCCGTTCAGCAGTTCGGGCTGCAGCCGCAACAAAAGTTTCCTATGGAAATTAACTTGGAGAAAATGCATTTTGGGACCCCCCTTTTTTCTCGGCCCCCGCTTGGCAAATCAACCCGAAACTTTCAATACAGGAGCTGACCGGAGCGCCCCATTAGTTTTGAAAATTTCGCTAAGATTCGTCAAATGGCGCCAAAGATATTAGCAAATCAAAAACTGCTTTTCCTATGGAAACTAGGTACTAACTATAACTACCTACTGGCGACCGCGGAGTCAGCGCCTGTTTTGTATGCCGATATCAGGACTGGTTTAATATATATATATATATATATATATATTTGTGAAGAAACCAAGTAAGCGCACGCTCAGGGGAAAGTTGCTGATCCAAAGATTCATTACCAGTTACGCGTTTCGACTGGCAAAGTATGTGTAACTGGTAACAAATCTTTGGATCAGCAGCTTTCCCCTGAGTGTGCGCTTACTTGGTTTCTTCACGATTATATGATGACCGGTGGGCTCCACCGGCACAGTGCACCAACTACCCACGGGCATGTGGGGGTGGAAGGAGCAATCGAGTCTGTTTAATATATATATATATATATATATATATTACCACACAAACGCTCTTTAGCAGACCAAAGACCCAAGAGAGGTGGTACGTACGCCGGCAGAGCACCCGGCTGCAAAATCCACAAAATACGCCGTAAAACAGAATCACGTACTCTCAAGACACAACTGGCAAGTGCCCACAGTTTACCCAACAAGGAAAATTTGCCAGGATTTTACTTGTTGGGTAAACTGTGGGCACTTGCCCGTGATGCAATGTATAGGTATCCAAGAAAAGGCACTGTCTTGCAACTAATGTGACTTCATGCACATCTTTGGAGGCTCACATTGATGTACGATTTGCTTGGGTATTTTCAGTATCATTTTGTTACATATGTTTTTTACGCCGGGTATAATGTGGGCACTTGCCCTTCATGCACAGCTAAGGCCCCTCTTACCCGTGCATGGATTTTCATTTTCTGAGCCCAAGTACTAGTTTGCTCCAACACGAGCATGGCAGAGCACGGCGGCACCGCCCCTACTCAGCATCACAGTAGGGGGAGTTTGATAGGGTTTTTTACACTCTCACATACACTCACGTTTTTAATACCAGCCATAAACCCAAAACACACAACTGCTCAGTGCTCCTCCCACCCAGGCACTTGCCTGTGATATGTACATTTCCAACTTGGTGGGTGAGGCACAATTATCGAGTGCAGCCACTGCTGCTACACACGCCACTCTTGATCACACAGACGTGTCGTGCAGGATGGTATCTATTATCCGGGAACACTGGTTCTCTACATATCTCCTGTTACTCTTTTTCTTTTTATTCACATCTGCCACTGTGGTCTCACTCCGAGTTAGGATGGTCGCTATTTCTACTAGACAGTCCAACTGCTTGACGATGACTACATACTGTGTCATTTGTCGTTACCTACAATACACATTGTGTGCACATTTATATTGAAACAGGTATCCAGTGTGACCCTTGTACTTATATTTTGTGTTGTGATTTACATTCTTATTCTGGGTCCAAAGCATTTTCCACTATGTAATCGGACAAACTGTGACTCTTTTTGACATGTTAAGATGGCCGCCACCTATGTACCAATCCATTGAGTGGCTGTGTGTCCTTTGTCTATATTTTGGTATTAGCATATAGACTCTTTCTGTGTTTAGCTTCTTACGAGTGATCAAGGCTGTTTACAGTCGAAACGCGTTATGGAGAAGCGGAATAAACTTTCCTGAAACTTATGAACCAGTTGTGTCTTGAGAGTATGTGATTCCGTTTTACGGCGTATTTTGTGTGTATATATATATAAATATATATATATATATATGTATATATACAAAACAAACACCAAGAAACCGGACACCGCTGATCCAGTTTAGTTTTCCAAAATGTATTGACTAACTTGCTGTGCTGTTACACGTTTCGACAGGATCCCCTGCCTTGCTCACACAATATATATATATATATATATATATATATATATATATATATATATATACATATATATATGTTAGTTGCTCCAAATTTCACCCTTTAACTGTCGAACTCAGGGCGGGTGCTATTCTCCGCTTTACATGAGGGTGAAAACATGTAGAAATTCCAAGGCTGCAAAAATACATGTGTGTTGTCTGGTGCCAAAGTGGATAAGCACTGAGGAAGGCTAAAGGCCGAAATGCATTTGCTGAAATAAATCTACTTAGAACACGTCCCGTGAGTGCTCCGCATTTTTGCAGCCTTGATATATATATATGTATATATATATATATATATATATAGAGAGAGAGAGAGAGAGAGAGCGAGAGAGAGAGGGAGACACCTTCCTGCACAAAATCAATCAATTCAGGCAATTTACTTTTTCTATGTGTGCTGTGCTACAGAATGCGCTACGCAAACAAATGATGGACGGAATGCTGAATGAATCATACATTCACCCCCAGTCAAGAGATCTGGGTTAAATCCATCGTTCTTTTGGTCACCATGCCACCCCAGTTTAGACCCAGCCATATGCAAATCAGTCTTGACCCTGTGCCTCATGGGAACAGTCCAGACCGAACTGCCAAGCCAAATCCTCCCTGGACCGGAAACAAGAATCCTGGGACCGGTTTCAGGGTATTACCCTTCATCAGCCAGGCTAGCTTGCATCCAGTGGCACAGTGAGCAAGGGACCCACGTCTGGGCATACCCATCCCACTTAGGGCAAAAAGTGCTACGCAAACAAATGATGGACGGAATGCTGAATGAATCATACATTCACCCCAGTCAAGAGATCTGGGTTAAATCCATCGTTCTTTTGCTCACCATGCCACCCCAGTTTAGACCCAGCCATATGCAAATCAGTCTTGACCCTGTGCCTCATGGGAACAGTCCAGACCGAACTGCCAAGCCAAGTCCTCCCTGGACCGGAAACAAGCATTCTGGGACCTGTTTCAGGGTATTACCCTTCATCAGCCAGGCTAGCTTGCATCCAGTGGCACAGTGAGCAAGGGACCCACGTCTGGGCATACCCATCCCACTTTGGGCGAAAAGTGCCACGCAAACAAATGATGGACAGAATGCTGAATGAATCATACATTCACCCCCAGTCAAGAGATCTGGGTTAAATCCATCGTTCTTTTGCTCACCATGCCACCCCAGTTTAGACCCAGCCATATGCAAATCAGTCTTGACCCTGTGCCTCATGGGAACAGTCCAGACCGAACTGCCAAGCCAAGTCCTCCCTGGACCGGAAACAAGCATCCTGGGACCGGTTTCAGGGTATTACCCTTCATCAGCCAGGCTAGCTTGCATCCAGTGGCACAGTGAGCAAGGGACCCACGTCTGGGCATACCCATCCCACTTAGGGCGAAAAGTGCTACGCAAACAAATGCAGCACACATAGAAAAAGGAATGCACAAAGAGAAATTAAAACATTTCTCCTCGTTACGCCTCCCTAACACCACACCTGGGGTGGCGTTGGGTTCTGACTCATTCCCAGGTTTATAATTTCTCATAAAATGTGGGAATGTGTCAGGTTCCAAGGGTGTTGCGTGGGAACACCCACAGCAACACCCATGGAACACCCCTTTCATGCAGTTTTCTGCGTGAAAGGGGAACATATTTATGAGGCCATGAAAAGCCAAGTAAAGTGGCTTTACGTGGCCTAATAAATATGCCAGTGGCACATTGCGCCACCAGAACGTCAAAAAAGTGATGTTCTGGCAGAGCAAAAGCGGAAAAAGGGCCGGTAGGGCCTCATAAAATTGCCTCTTTAATGCCCTGTTCACCCCAACCTGTGTGGTGAAGCAGGCAGTTTGGCTGAAATAGACACATTGATCCTGTTGGATTAGCATGTCATTGTTCAACTATACATTAAATATGAGAAATCTTTGTAGTATCACATAAACGTACACAATCAAAAGTGGGTAGTATGATGACATCCTAATAAGCAGTTAATTTATAGCAAAGACTTCAACGATCTTGAACACTTTCACATACTTCATTAATCTAAATGTTTGAAAAATAACCAAATCGTGCTTAATGCCATGCTGTCGCTAGGATTAGTTACTGCTTCTTAATCTCCATTTACCATATCAGCAGAGCCACGGCATTGGCGCCTTTATTTCACATTGTACTGTATCTGTTTCATTTCATACGTGTCTGGCAAATAATGAATATTTTCAGCGCAGCTGACCTTCATGACATCATGCGTTGTGTTCTGCAATACAAATGTAGCAAGCACAAAAGACAAGGGGGTATATTCACAAGAATGTGTGATAACTACCGCAAGAGTAGCGTAACGCATCTTTCAATAACGCAGCCTATCACGGGAAAATAACTCCGTGTCAACGTGGAATTCACAACAAGGCGGTACCATGCGATAGTCACCAGATAACGTGTCAAATGCCAGCGTGAAAATCAACACTACGCCGAAAAAATGCGAAACGCGAGAAATCATGTGATGAGGCCAATCGCGGTACAAAAAGTAGCGAAAAGCAGCCTCAGGCCTGCAAAACCCACGCTTCTGGTGGGAAATTGCACCATAAAAACCACAGACACAACACACCAGAAACAAGCCAAAGCACGTAGCAACATGGATGCACCCTGACCCAGCACAGAGGGCAACGCAAACCTCACAACCCCCACAAACCACCAGCAAGGAACAACTGGCTCGGGGAAGGCCAAGGAGAAAAGGGAGAGGAAGACGGGGTGCAGACCACAGGCAAACAAGACCAAGGCCACGGATGCGGCAGAACACTACCAGCAACTGACCCACAAGCAGACCACCTGGAATGCAGTCGCAGTGCCCAGGAGGTCAATCCAGGAGGCCAAGAGGCGCCGGCAGGACCTGACAACCCGAGCCAGGTACAAACCCGCTGCCAACAGGGAGGCAGCAACGGCGACAGGAGGTGGCAGTCCAGCGCCACAGGAGGAGCAGGAGGAAACCCAGGCCACAGTCATCAGTGTGGAGAGGGTGCAAGGAGTAGGGAGTACGGACACAGCCCGACAGGACCTGACACAACAACAACAGGGTGAGGATCCAACAGGGACTGGGGGAACGTGGGGTGATGGGCACAATGCCACACATGCACAATGATATGTAACACACTGCACACCCACAATTACCCAGGGACATGTCCCCCATCCCCGTGGCACACTGTAGCACACACACATAGCAATCACAGCACATACCATGACAATGTGGCACAAAGTGCAACACCCACACTGCAGAACAGGGGACACAACTGGGTCCAACCAGGCACAGTAACAGAACAATCACATTGGACAGAGCAGGGAACTGTGAGATGCACATCCACCCCTACAACCCCACATCAGCCATGTAGGCCAAATGTACACTGTCCCAACTCAAATAGCCACCACCGCACAAACAGTCACAATGTACATCTACACACAGTCTGCATGTCGACAAGAACAAGGCACCAACACAATGCCAACATGCACCTCCCCTTCACAATGCAGAGGGACAAACAACACCTCCAGCAGGTCAGAACAGACAACTCATCAGTGATGCCCGAGATGAACACCACACCTTCGACACCGACGCCATGCAACAGCCCATGGACATCCCACACAACCCACCACCAGGACCAGGGCAGACAAGCTACTCAGAGGAGAACCCAGCCCCTGCAACAGATCACACAGCATGAAGCACCCTCAATCACGGCTGCCTCACAACACTTCACCCACCCACACATGGCACCCCAATGCCAGGTGGCAGAACGCCAAAAGGAGGTGGTCCAACAGGTGAGGGTGTTGCCGAACCCATGGAATGTGAACTAGAACACCTACGTGGGTGACCAATACCCTTCAGGGACCCCCCACACCCCACAAAGGAGACCCACACCTCCACAGAGACACATGCACATATCATGTTGAACTGGCTACGGGCACGTGCGTCAGGCCCCTTTATTGGCAGGGCCACATGTACAGTGACGCCTGTGCTGGATGTGTGTGGGGTGAGTATAAGCCAGCCCGCACGGAGTGCTTGGTGCTGCCAACAACCTGAACAGTGGACACCAGTGCAATGGAAACAGAAAACACCAGCATAACAGAGTCAAATGCAGAGCAACATGGAGGAATCTGGAGTAAGGATAGAGGTCACCCAATATTCAGTCTGGACGTTCCTTGAGTTGGAGTGCACTGAGGCAGGGGCACTAGAGAAGAGTGCGCTCATGTGAAGAAATTGCTAGGATTGTGTCCCTTCGGGTCAGTCCTGATGCAGATGCAGTGGGGTGTGTTACACCTGCATCAACTCCCTCATCAACGTCCCAGGTCTCCCACACTGCCTGAGGTGACAGTAGCGTCCACAGTCCACAGCGCAATACCCAGTAATAGATCTGGGTGTGTAGCTTGATTACCACCACCAGTCTGCATTCCTGCCTTGGGACTGTTGCCTTCAGCCCTCCCATTGTCTGTGCCTTCTCCCTTCCGCACACCTGACACATCTTCCTCATCATAGTCCCAGGTCTACCCCACTGCATGAGGTGACATTGCTGCGCAACCTCACAACAGCACAAAACACAATCAGAAACGGACAATGGCTTGAGGTGCACTGAGTCACTGGCACCTGGAGTGCTGAGCAGGGTATCAGGCCGATGATGGCATCCACGACAGGTCTGAGCAACTCCTTAGGTCTGTCAGGACCACCTTTTCGACTCTGGCAGATGGCGGTTGAAGGTGGTCCTTGCGGTGGTGGCGTGTGCCTCCTGCGGTGATGCGACGTCTGGGCCAGTCAAGACTCGATGCCATGTGTGGGCCCTGGTGGCCCGCAGTTGGGGCCGGAGGAGGTGGACAGCGCAGGACCACAGACGCATGGCGTTGATGACCCCAAGACCATCGCTACAGAGGCCATTCAATGTCTCAGAAGAAGGGGTACCAGGCCTGAGCAGCACAGAGTTAGTGGCCCCGGATGCACTGCGGCCGGCACAGGCACCCAGCCACAGGACGGTGACTTGCGGTGTAGTCAGATGGGGCATGCGACCTGAGCGGGTCCCCATCAATGTCCGAGGTGTATGTTGCGGGGGGTTTCGGGGGACAGTGGAAGGTGTCCTCCAGGGCATGATGCAAAAGGTCTGACGTTATCTGGAAGCAGCAAATTGAGGAGTGGAAAGCGCAACCCTCGTTTGCACCAACAATTCAGGATCAGCTAGATGAGGATGGAAACTAGCCCCTAGTACATAGACTCAAACGCCACCAATGTACGACCAGTGAGTGTCCATGAATGTCGGTGAACAGACTTAGTGGCACAGGTGCTGTGAGGGCATGCAGTCTGCGATGATGCCGGTACACATATGTGAACTCCAAGAATGCCAAATCAAGGCTCTGTGACCTACTGGACCACAGTGTAGGCCAGAGGCAGCGGTCAGCAGTGGCCCACAGCCATGGGTCGTTGGCTCGCGAGGCACAGAGTAAGTGACACAGTGGCAGTTGTCGGTAGTGTTCAATCACCTCCGTGACGCTGATCCTGTTCCCTCCGGACTGCAACGTGTCATCCTCTTACGCCCCTCCGTGCGTGCGAAGATATGTATTCTTCCTCTTGAATTACCCATGTTCAGTTCCAAATCTGTGATCCCACTTGTGTGCAGCCTAGGCTGAGGGCAGTGGTCCGCATAGGCCCACAGACACGTGTGGTTGTGATGCCATGCACAGACTTGTTGCCACCACATCGGAGGGTGCATTGTGAATTGTTCTCTGCCATAATTGATGTTCACTGCCAGGGTGTAATCAAGACTCAGTTCCAAATGTGTGACCTACCTGACCGTGGTGTAGGCCTGAGGCAGCGGTCAGCACGGCCCATTTACCGAGTGTCTCCGGCATAGGTTGGATGGCCCCACCGGCCTGCATTGTTCAGGTTCAGTGGCACCACGTGTAGCAGGCTGGCATTGAACAGGGTTAGTGGCACCACGTGTCGCAAGATGCCCATATGGAACTATGCCTCACTGATCTGGGGGGGTCTGGTGCTGTGGCCACTGGCCGGGATATGGGGTCACTGCCATTCATGACTCAAGACACAGTTCCACATGTGGGACCTACTGGTCTGAAGAGTAGGCCGGGGGCGGCAGTGGAGTACGTCAATGAAAAAGGAATGAAGCAGGCCGGTGTCATGGCGGCCATGATGGTCTGAGGTGGCTGCCAAGGTCTCGGGCCTCGGGCTTGTGGCTAGCGCCGGCACGTGGTGGGCCATCCTTGACACACGCTGGTGTCGGAAGATGATCAGTGTGGCCTGGCTGCGCAGGGGCTGGCCTGACGGGTTCGTGGACCAGCGTGCCGGGGTCCGGCAGGTGCACGGCATCTCAGGCAACTCCGCTCACGAGGATGGCGTCGGCCTCGTGGTGAGGTGGGAGGCGCCACCCTGGCAGAGACATGGGTCTTTCTGGAAGAGGACCACGCCCAGGCCTACGTGGTTTTTATTCACACCCCAAGCTGGCGTGGCGTACGCTGGGCTATCCCACTCCGCTGACGCTTAGGGGGGGGCGTAACAGGCAACATTTCCGCAAGGTCCCCCACTGGCTGGGGTGACATGGTAGCATCCACTGTCCACTACACTCCATATGCAAGGGTTGTATGTCGCCATGGATATGGGTGTGTTCTGCATACTGCGAGGTGTCCAGCACATCTCCGGCACTGTTGGCATTGTGTACTTTCCCAATCATGGTTCTACTGCATCCTTCTCACATGCCTGGTTGCCACCTCTCCCCACATTCGGCTAATATGTGGCTGAGGTGCCATGCCGTTGCTGGCTCATTTTCAGGGCTTGCCCATGTGGACATTGTAAGTTGTTCTGTCGTGTCTGGTGGGTGGGCATATTGTTGTGCCTGTTGTATGTGATTTTGTGACGTGTGCATTGCCAGAGTTGTGAGTTGCATGGTTGTGGAGTTGAGGTGTGTGGGGTATTCAATTATATATTGCCAAGGGGCTGTAAATTTCCCTTGTTGGCATCCTGGGAACGCTGGTTGATGATGGACTGTCGGAGGATGAAGGTATCATGCACACTGGCTGTGTATTTGAAGGCGACATTGTTGGGTGTTCCACTGTGTTCTGTTGTTGTCTGCACATTGGTGTGTGACGTGTGCTTCCTGTTGTGGTGGTTGTGTGCTGTGTCACCAGGGGGCACAGGTAGTACATGTGTGCTGTGTATTGCCCCAACACGTGCGTGCATCCTGCTAGAGTGTATGGTCCTTGCTTGGTCTTCAGCGGATCCTACGCATTGTGTTGTACGTATGGGGACTGGGGTACCAGGGTGATGGTGATGTCCAGGACAGGTGTGGGGGACTTGGATGTGGCTGGCTGTGAGACTCCTCCGACTCTGGCGGGTGTTGGATGGGGGTCCCAGGGGCCAACAGTTACAGCCACGCCATCATCTTTGTGTGGGGTGGGATGTTGGTTGTCCGCTGTGTTGTTGCCGTAGGCCTGTTAGGCGATGATGGTCAGGATGCGTAGGTTGGTTGTCCCTTTCAGCCTGTAGTGGAGGGTGACATTGTCAGATGTTGGGTCTGTGCGGCTGGTACGTTTCCTGGGGTTCCGCTGTCTTTGTCTGCGCTGCGTCTGTGTTGGTCGGGGGGGGTGTTCAGGGTGTGGGATGGGGTCCTGGGGTGGTGGAGGTGGGTGTTGTAGCCCTCTTGGGTGTCCGGGCTGCATGATGGGTGGCTCCATGACATCTGTTGCCCTTCGGATGTGGCCCTGGGCTGTGCTCCCTTTCGTGGTGCTGGCTGCTGTCCGACTTTACACCAGGTCAGAGCAGGTGTAGATTTCCTGGTGCTAACGCGCCTTATCGCCTGTTTTGTGTTTTTATCGCGGATGTGGCTGGTGGTTGTGAATGTTGAGGTGTGCTGTTGTCTCGGCTTTTGTCACGGGAACGCCTACTCTGCATCTCATTAGCGATATTTGGGATGGTCCTCTGTGGCGATGTTTTTTGCGGCTGCTATCGCGGGTAAACTGGTGCTGTGGGCTGTTAACACCGGCTTGTGAATGGGGGGGTAAATTTATCACGACTTTGGCTGCGATAAAGTGGCGTTAATTCGGAGATAGCTCCTTGTGAATATGCCCCAAAGAGAGTTTTTTCTGGACGGTAAAATACCCAGATTCCACTATAATAGTGTCTGGAATAGTTTTGATTTTTTAGGGTGGACATACAGTCTTCACGCAGTGAAGGGCAATAGACATCATGGAAAAATGCGAGGGTGCATGAAGAGTAGGAAGAAACAACATTTATCCTAATTTTCAGTTTCCTGCGTGTTTGGGGCCGTCTCATGCGTTTCTGCGCTCCATGCTTCATTCAAGGTATGTTGGACCGTTTTAGTATTACTGGGACCGTATTACAGAAGGTGCCCCGGGGGCGCAACGGGCGTTTGTGCCCGCTTTGCACGCCCCCGGGGAACTTTGGTATTATAGAAGGGGGCGCAGACTCTTGTGTGTCCCCTTCTATAATACAGCATTAAGTGCACCAGCTTTACCTTCAGTGGTTTTTCCCTCATTTGCATAGGTGCGTGCCCTATTCAAATGAGGGAATTCCTTTTACTCTGCGCCTACGCCATGTTACAGACAGGGGCACAGAGTCAAAGAAGTCCGCAGGAGGTGTACTGACAATGCGCCATTTAAAAGGGGGTGCACTGTCAGTGTGCCCCCTGAGAGCAGCCCTCTGCAGGGGGTAAAGGGGGTCCCATGGACCCCCCAGACATCCCCTTGCAGGCTGGTGCAGTCACTGACTGCACCCACCTGGAAGGCGATCTCTAATCCCCTTTGAAAGTGCGGGTGGGTGCCGCCTGCACAGTGAAAACACGGAGCAGCTGCTCCGTGTTTTCACATGAATGTGCTGCCCTGGGGGCAGCGTGGGTTCGCGGCTGCCCTGGGGGCAGCGCATTCACAATAATAGGGCACATTATCATTGTTTGCGCCCGGCGCACCTTTTGAAAGGTGCGCTGGGCGCAAACAATGATAATGTGTAATACGGCCCCTGGAGGGGATCTAACTATATTTGCAATGCCACTGCATTGTCTGGTTAATGACAGTGTACCAACACCCTCTAGGGAGAAGAGGAAAATCTGCACAGCTTCTTGGATTGTGCCCCCAGAAACATCTGCAGCCAGATTTACTAACCTTTTACACTTTGCAGTGCAGGAAAGCAACTTGCTGCACTGCGTTGCATGAAAGCAAGAGAGCTGACTGTACTAATATATGGCGCACTTCTGCTCTCTCGTGGCACTGGAGCACTTCAGCCAGCCTAACGTCAATGCAGGTACCCTTGCAGGGGAAAAGGAGACTGCATTTTGAGCAGGATTGTTTTTGTGCAGGAAGGTGCACCTGCCTGCATAAAAACAATCCTTAGTCCTTAGAGGCATATACCTCTTTCTATGTGTGCTACAGAATGCAGTACACATGGAAAGTGGAAGTAACAAGGAAAAAAGAAGATATTTCTCCTTGTTACGCCGGTTTCAAGCAGATGCACCATTTTGGTGCAAACCCAGGTTTACTGCCTTTAGTAAATCCAGGTTTAGATCACAATTCATGGATGGATGGGAATGCCCATGCTCCCCACATGGAACACCTCTGATGCAAAGAAATGCAAGGCAGCATTATGCAAGGCAGTGCTATGCACTGCAGTGCATTAGTTTTTTTGTAGTAAGCCACGCAAAGCCACACAAATCGTGTTTTGTGTGGCTTAATGAGTCAAAAAACACATTTTGCATCAGCTGTGTTAAAAAAGTGATGCAACCCCAACGTAAAATATTAGTAAATCTGGGCCAGAGTGTGACATGTCTTTATGCTTTGACAATGAGGCCACCCTACAAATCCACTATGTGCAGACTCCATAATGGCATAATGCTATTATGCATTAGCATCATGGACTGATCTGCATAGAGGGAGCAGAAAAAAGAGCTTTTGTAAACAGTTCTCTGCCACCAGCGGACCACAAAGATGAAAGAGGGATTTTTCGAATTACAAATACTTCTATTGAGCATTATCTCACTAGGGGTAATGCTAGAGTCAGCCTCTCTGAATAGAAATATTACAGTCACCAGAAATTGGCATAAGTATTGGTCGTTGCTATCAATATAAAGAAAAACACTTCTCTTGCTGCCATCTGCATTAAGAGGCCCCTGGCTCCAGGCTTCAAAGGAAAGGGGTCAATCCTAATAAAATCTCATGTGTCCATAAACTGGCTTGAGGGGTGCAACAAGACTTTGAGCCCAGGGTAGACATTGTGAGAATTAATGTGCCATGGGTGCACTTCTCCAACAGAGTAATGCCCCCATTTCACGGCTGACCGCCTGAAGTTTCAATTGACAATCAGCTCCTAAGGTGACATTAATTCACCGATTTTTCTAACACTATACTAGGAACAGGCAATACCTCCTTTTTAGATCTAGCGTTAGCCAAGACCTTTTGACTTTATTGAAATTAAATATATAATATACACACTTAAAGGGGCTTTCTACAACCTCTCTTTATCTATTGGTCTGTTGTTAAGTCATTCGCATTTTGCTTCCCCCCCCTTACAGCAAACAGCATGTGACAATGGGTCAGCCTACTTAAGCCACTGGTTAACTTCACTGTGATTGGCTGCAGTTTACTCTTTCACAAGAAGCACACCCACACAAGATAGTTCCCTTCAGTGCCTGTAACTTTGTTTTTACTTTCTAATTACTTTAGTGGTGTCTTTGTGTTTAGAGCCTAATGTGATACCAGGACGCTTTTGATGTTAGCACAGGGTACATTCCAGCTTTATCAGATCCTGTCCCCTGCCAATGCTTTGCAAATTAATTTTGAATCAGCCTTTGTTTATCTTGCTGTTGCTATCTAATGGCACAACAGATTGTGTGCATTTGAAACTGTCTGCATTAGGTTATCCTCCTTTTACTATGCACGCAATGAAGTGCAATTATATTTATCTATTCCAACATAATACATGGGATTGCAGAATCCCTGTATAAAAACCTGTCTCTAATTTCTTTGTAATACCAATTTATGATGTACGACACTGCCTATTATAATGAAATGACCTCAGAGCTCAATTTCAATAAATATTACAGTTGAGTTCTGGTGTTACAATTAAGCCTGGGCGTAGTTCGCGAAGTAGCGCTACGCGAAGCTACGCAAAGTGCAGTACGCGAACTGCGTAGTGCACTGTTCGCAATGATTGCACAGTGCCGGATGCTTGTCCGCACTGTGCAATCATTGAAAACGGCATCTTGCACAGTGCGAGCTGTCTTTTACTGCCGCTCGAGTAGATTTTTACTCGAGCGGCAGCTTTCTCAACGCGGACTGGTAGTTTCTCATCGCGAGCGGTCGCGAGCATACGCGACCACTCGCAATGAGAAACCTGACCTCCCCGCGTTGAGAATCTCGCCGGGAGGTTTATTTTCCACGCTCGCGATCGGCAACTTGATGTTGCTGATCGCGAACGAGAAAAAGTCTCGCCGGGATGTCATTTTGCTGGCTCGCGGTCGCCAACTTGACGTTGAGGACCGCGAGCAAGCAAAAATGACCGCTGCACTACGCTACGCTACGCTACGCGTGTTTGCACTGTGCTACGTGCAATTCGCGTTGTGCGAAGTAGCGCAAACTTCGCAAACTACACGAGCGTAGCGTAGTGCTTTGCCCAGGGTTAGTTACAATGCCTGCTGCCAGCAGCTAAGGGAAAAGACAGGCATGGTCATGGTCATAACTAAAGCAGCTGTTTAAAGAACAAAAAGGAAATGTTGCTTTTCTTTCTTCTGCTCGGTTTTTCTAGCTGTACATTGACAAGCAGTAATTAGATATTTATGACAACAGGTGTATTTTTGCACTCTTTATGTAATTATAGAAAAGTTAGAATCCTTCTGCATGTTTCTATTGTGACTTTTTTTTAAAAACAAAAATTGACTTGTATTAAACTGATTCTAATATCTTTAGGCAACAAATATCTAACATCTTTTTTGAAGTAAGGATGGGCAGTGATGGTTTTATTCGGTTGCACCAATATTTGGCGTGTGCCAATGTATTTATCAAGGATTTACACACAGAGTAGTCTAGTTGTGGTGCTAAGAGGTACAGATGCATCAAACTACCCGATATGCATCATATGCATTGGTGAAACACCTCCGTTTAACATGAGAAACTAATGTACCAAAGCACTCAACATAAAGTAAATCAATAGTGTTGTCACCATATACAGTATTGTCCAGACACCAAAATCAAAGAACATGAGATGTAAATTTGTTGGAGAAACATGTATTGTGGTCCAAAATACAGCTGACACGTGTTTCGTCACACAAGTGACTTCTTCAAGGCTGTAATGACATATGTATACAAGTGAATATAAGTATAGGTAAAACATATGATATGTAAAAACATATTCGTGACATTCTCCGTGTAATTGTTCATTTCATAAACCGTGATGTAAGTCTACTCCAGAAAAGCGGTTGTTGGGAACCAAGAACAAAGCCACCATTTGGAAATAAAGTGTCTCCCATGTGAACATGTGCCAGAGGAACAACCCAGCTAGAAGAATTTTCAAGTGAAAGTATTCCAGACATATCGTATAATAGTCTTGATAGATTTCAAACAGGTTGAAGCAACATGGTTTTGCTTCAATGATAAGTGATATAGGAAAAAATGTGAAGTGATGTACTGTGTTACTGACCACCAGAAGAAAAAGTAAAAAGGATAGTCTCAAAATAAAGGTCAATTAAAATAGAGGGGAGCTGGCCTAAATGGAATAATACTGTTGTCACGATCCCGTGGATCAACAGGCTTGGGTAAAAAGGAAATTCCTGAACTGGTCAGAAGACAAAAAGGTCAAAAGTTTTAGTCACCCCATCGTTAATTAACCAAAAGATTTGGATGCATTGTAATGCTGGTGTCGAACTTACAGTCAGAGCCTAGAATGGAAGTGACATCCTAGGTCTTCAAAACTTATTCCACTGTTTCACACCGTAAACTTATTTTCAGAAGATCAGTATACAGGAATTGTTGCCCTGAAAGAACGTACATGGATAATGTTAAAGTTCCAAATCGGGTTCAAGAAAGACGACCCCAGTAATTGTGAGCATGTCCTAATGTGGCTGAAAACTTACAACGAAAGAAGTAGACAGTAATTCAAATGCAGTCCAAGTCGATTTGCTAGATAAGCTTCCTCAAAAAGTGTCCACCATTATCCAAATATAAGAGACCCAGTATTAACCAGTTCTACAGAGTGACCAGTTCGGCCCTATGAGATAATAAGATAATATAATGAATTAGAGAAGCCGTATTCGACTGAAGTAACCACCATGATTATTCATGCATAAAATTAGAGTTTGCCCATCTTGGAGAGCTGAATAGATATCTAGTTGATATATATATTTTGTGTTGTCTTGTCGAGGAGCGCCTTGAAAAGCCCCCTACATTGAGGTGTACACAAAAGCACATTTATATGAGTAAATGAGTTGTAAAAACAAATCATAAATCACTTGTCTATCCAGGGATTTTGTAACACCTGGAAGATAAACCAGACCGTAGTTTGCTCCTGCAGTGGTAAATGACAGAGAGAAGCCTGCAAGATATAGGCTAGACTCTTTCCTCCAGGTTGCCTAAAGTTACCAGAAGTGTTCTCTGGCGAACGCGCCAGTTGTCTCATTGATGGACCGCCTTGATAAGCTCCCTACATTACCCCCTCATGGGTCCTCCCCGTCCCAGTCCTTACTACGTGAGGCAGTCCTGCCTCCACCCAGCCAATCAAAACGCCAGAATTCAAAAGCTTACATAAGCCCCTTCCACCTACCGTCATGCCTGTTTTTTTTCTGCTCCGACGGCGGTCGGAACGCTGGTGCTCCCGGTTCCTGTCTCCAGGTTTCTTTTGCTGGTTCTATGGTGCTGTGAGTGTTTGTTTTGCATTTTTAAATGTGATTGTGTCATTGTGCTTTAATTTCTCACGGCGCAGCCGCTCCGGTCCTCCGGTCGGCCGCGCTCCTGTTCTGGGGTCAGGACGCTCCCCGCTCATATGCTGGGCTAGGGCGGGGAGCTCTCCTGGTGTCCTGGCCTCGGGTCGTTCCGGCACTGGTGCTTTAGTGCAGCGTCCAGCCCCCGCAGCCATGTTCTTCATTATGTGGCTGTGGGTGGAGACTACAGGGCTGCCCTTTTTTTTTTTTATTCTCCAGTCTCACGTTGCGAGACTTGGTGTTTTGGGGACAGTATTTATTGGAGTTTGCTGGGCACTTCCTTTTGTTGTGTGGTGAGTTCCTGTTTGGTTTACTCCGGTTTGCTCACCATGAGTGAGGGGGCTTCTTCTCCTGTGCCTGCGAAGGCAGTTTCCAAGCAGCATAATGTCCTGGATCTGCAGGAGGATGACGTTTTTCAGATTTCTAGGGCTGATTTACAAGAGTTGATAAATTCAGCTGTCCAGTCTGCGCTGCTGAAGCCTGCGGCAAAGAGGGCTAAGGATGACGAGGAGGACATGGACGATTCCCCGAAGGGGAAGTACGTCCAGGGCAAGGTTTTTTCTGATATGCTGAGCCATATTCGGGAGGTGCTTGGTTTTGACCCTAAGTCCCTGGCTGTTGAGGGGTTTTACGTACAGTATAGTTCCTCTGTGGTGGATGACCTTCCCTTCCATGATGTCCTGAAGGATATCCTGACTAAAGAATGGCTTGAAGTGGATAAGCAGGGTATTCCTCGCTTTCTGGGGAAGCGGTATCGCTTGGCGGACTTTGACTCCCAGTTTCCTGCGATTCCGAAGGTCAATTCTTTTTTGTCTTCTATGGCTTCCACCTCCTCTTCCTCTTTGTCATCGGAGGAGGCTTCCCTGACAGATCCGGTGGAGCGAAAGGTGGAGTCTGCTCTCAAACGTTCTTACTCCGCTTCTCACTTTGGGGTGCGTGCTTGCACTTATGCAGCCTATGCCTCGCAGGTCCTGCTGAAGGATTTTGAGAAGTTGTTTGACTGTCTTCAGGATTAGGGGGACCCTACTCCTGTGTTGGCTCAAATGGAGGTCTTGGCGCAATTCCTCTCGGATGTGACTTTTGATTCCTTGTGGGCCTTCTCCTCGGCTGCTGGGGTGGCGGTGGCTGGTAGGAGGTCTCTCTGGACAAAACCTTGGCGTCTTGAGGCTGCGTAGAAGGCCTTGGTCCATAAGCTGCCTTTTGAGGATCCTCGTCTCTTTGGGGACGCTTTGAATGCGATGGTGCAGCGCTCTGTGGAGGAAAAGAAGTTGTTGAAACCTTTTCAGCCTGCGCCTAAGAAAAAGTCCTTTTTCCATAAGCAGGGTTTTCAGGGGGCTTTGTCTTCTCAGCCCTTTCGTGGTCGGGGGCCCCATTCCATTTTAAGTCCCGGCCTCAGCAGCAGCAGCCGCAGCAGCAGAATCCCTCTGGTGCGGGACAGAAGTGACTATGCCATTGTGGGGGCTCGTCTCCGTTTGTTTCAGGACCGTTGGTCAGCTCTGGTTTCCGACCAGTGGGTCTTGTCTGTCATCAGGTGGGGTTACCAGATTCCCTTTCAGGGCCCTCCCCCTCTGGATTGTTTTCCGGTTACCCAGTTATCAAGAGATCCCGTGCGGTGGTCTGCCATGCTGTCCGGCGTCGCCATGTTGTTGCAGAAGGGGGCAGTTGTGCCAGTTCCAGGGGAGGAACTGGGCCTGGGGTTCTATTCCCATCTGTTTCTGGTGCCAAAGCCAGATGGTTCCTTCTGCCCAATACTGAATCTCCGTTCCCTGAACAAGATGGTGCGGTTGGATCATTTTCGGATGGTCACGTTACAGTCCGTCATTCCCCTCCTCCAGGAGGGCGATTTTTTGGCTTCTCTGGACTTGGAAGACGCCTATTTTCACGTTCCACTCCATCTTGCCAGTCAGCGGTTCCTGAGGTTTGTGGTCCAAGGGAAGCATTTCCAGTTTCAGGTTCTGCTGTTTGGCCTCTCCACTGCTCCCAGGACTTTTACCAAGGAATTGGCTCCTGCTGTGGGGGTTTTGCAGCATCGGGGTTTCTCTGTGTTTCCCTATATTGATGATTGTTTGATCTCTGCTTCCTCTTTTCCTAAGGCTCTTCTGGCGGTGGAGGCTACGTTGACCCTGTTCCAGGATCTGGGGTTCAAGGTGAATCTGGCCAAGTCTCATCTGGATCCTGTTCAGAGACTTCAGTTCATCGGGGGTCTGTTCGGCACCTCTCTGGGGGCGGTGTTTCTCCCTCCTGTTCAGATCCTTTCCCTGCAGACTCTGTTGCGGGATCTGTTGAGTCGTACATCTGCCCCGGCTCGTGTTTGGTTGCGGGTCCAGGGATTGATGGCTGCCACCACTGCTGTGGTTCCTTGGGCTCGTCTCCATCTCAAGCCCTTGGTGACTCATCTGTTGGCTCGGTGGGACTCCTCCCGGGCGGATTACGAGACTCTGGTTCCTCTTTCTCCTGCTCTGGTTCGGGACTTGGACTGGTGGCTTTGCACTCCCAATCTGGAGAAGGGGTGCGGTTTTGTCTTCCTCCTCCCCTTTTGTTGACGACGGATGCCAGTCTTTGGGGTTGGGGGGCCACGTTGGGGTCCTTGGAGGCCAAGGGTCAGTGGTCTCGGGGGGACAGCGCCCGCTCCTCGAACTGGCGCGAGTTGGTGGCCGTCTGGGAGGCGGTGCAGTTCTTTCAGGTTCATCTCCATGGGACAAATCTGTTGGTTCATACCGACAATTAGGTGGCTCGTTGTTACTTGAACCGTCAGGGGGGGACCAGGTGTGCGTCTCTGAACCGGTTGGCCTCCATGATTTGTGCATGAGCGGAATCTCACCTGTTGGCTTTGAGGGTGGTGTACATTCTGGGACAGTTGAATTTTCATGCGGACGCTCTGAGCCGCAATCTTCCGTCCTCTGTTCTGTACCATCTCTTTCTTCCTCTGTTCCAGTCCCTTTGTCTTCGGTTCGGGACTCCCTGGATCAATCTCTTTGCCTCTCCTCACAACGCTCTTCTCCCCCATTTTTGTTTGGAGGTGATGTGTCCTCAGGCTTGGGCGGTGGATGCTCTTTCGATTCCCTGGCCTTCGGGCCTTCTGTATGCCTTCCCTCCCATTCCCCTCATCCCGAGGGTGCCGCAGAAGATTTGGGGGGAGAGAGTTTCGGTCCTACTGATTGCTCCTTTCTGGCCTCGCCGCCTTTGGTTTCCTCTCCTGTTGCGGCTGCGGAGGGTCGTTTGTCCGGCTTCCTTTGGTTCCAGCTCCTCTTCAGTTTCCGCTCCTGTCTCTGACTTGTCTTTGTCGTTTGCAGCTGACGGCTTGGCTCTTGAGCGGTTGACCTTGGAATCTTTGGGCTGCTCCTCTGTGGTGGCTCGTGGCATCCAGTTGTCACGTCATCCTTCGACCCTTAAGTGCTATGGTCGTCATTGGGGATCCTTTGTCTCTTGGTGTTCTTCCCATGAGGTGGCTCCTGTGCTGGGGGGTCCTGCTTCTATTTTGGATTTTCTCAGGGATGGTTTTTTAAAGGGCCTTTCCCCTTCCACTTTGTCTGCTCAGTGGCCGGCGGTTTGTGCTTGTCGGGGTCCTGGGGCCTCCTTGGAGGCTGTTGCTCCTTTGGTGAGTCGGCTTCTTCGGAGCTTTCGGCTTCGTCGGCCGGTCTCTCCCGTGCTCGTGCCTTCTTGGGATTTGCCTACTGTTTTGCGGGGTCTGCAGTTGCCCCCTTTTGAGCCTTTGATGGAGACGGATTTGTTGTGGTTGTCCGCTAAGGTGGCTTTTTTGCTGGCCATCACCTCCGCTCGCCGGTTGGGTGAGTTGGGTGCCTTACTCATTTTGTTTCCTTATTTGCAGTTCTTGCAGGATCGGGTTGTTTTGCGGCTTGATCCGGCTTTTCTGCCTAAGGTTTCTTCCAGTTTTCATTTGCAGCATGAGGTGGTACTTCCTGATTTGCCTGCTGAGGGGTATTCCCCTGTTCCCCTTGCTTGGATGTTCGCAGGGCTCTCCAGATTTACCTCCAACGTTCGCTGGGTTTTCGGATTTCTCCTGCCCTGTTTGTCTCCTGTGGGGGTGTGGCTAAGGGGAATAGGTTTCCACTTCTATGATCAGTCGGTGGGTGCGTTTGGCGGTCTGCTAATCCTATAAGTCTTTGGATCTATCTCCTTCGTCTCAGGTGCAGGGTCGTTCGACGCGTTCTGTGTCTGCTTCCTGGGCTGAGGCGGCGGGGGTCTCTATCCAGGAGATTTGTAGGGTGGCCACCTAGCAGTCCCATCACACATTTGTGCGACATTATCGGCTTGATGTTTTACATGCCTCTGCTGACAGTTTTTCTGTTGGCATCTTGACCGCTGCTGTTCGTTGATCATTTATTGATTAAAGTTTTGTACTTTTGCATGGATCCCTGGTGTCCTGAGTTTTTTCTTGGTTCTCTGCTTGTGAGTTCCTCATGTAGTAAGGACTGGTACGGGGAGGACCCATGAGGGGGTAATGTCTTGTTACTTACCGGTAATCTTCATTACCCCGATTAGGGTCCTCCCCGTCCCACTCCTCTTCCCTCCCTCCCTCCCGCTGTGTTTGTGTCGGAGTCTTGTTGATAACAGGCATGGCGGTAGGTGGGAGGGGCTTATGTAAGCTTTTGAATTCTGGCGTTTTGATTGGCTGGGTGTAGGCAGGACTGCCTCACGTAGTAAGGACTGGGACGGGGAGGACCCTAATCGGGGTAATGAAGATTACTGGTAAGTAACAAGACATTAAGGAGTACATAAACACACATGTGTATGCAATATGAATCAACCTACCATTGACTTAAAAAGCCATAGGTTTCCTCCTTTAATTGTGCACGTCTCCCTTAATGATGCTGCACAACATTAAAGTTAACAATAATAAGCTAAACGTGATGCATCTGCCAAATTTCATGCAAATTCGTCAAATGATGCTGATGTTACAGGCAATTCAAAAACAAATTTTTCGATAGACATCTACAAATAGCTCTTCAAAAATGCTAACACCTATTTCAAATGCTAATTTTCCAAACACCAGTAAACGTATTTATTTCAGACCAATTAAAGGCACTCTTCTGAGTAAAGTTTTACTTTCAGTCCAAGTTTGGTGTAATTCTGGGCAACAGTTTTTACTATATCGAAAGTGAAGTTTCCTATGGGGAATAAAATGGATCAGAAGTATTATTTCCTCACCCTTGATACTGACCTGTAGGAAAGATGTCATCCCTGAGCCAATCCCTATTTACCCTTTTTTGGGAACCTTTGTGCAGATTTGTCTAACAGTGCCAGCTGCGGGCGGTGAGGCGGGGCGGGGGTGGGGCTGGGTGGGGGGTAGTGGAGTGTGACATACGACGGGAACGTTTAGAGTAAATAAATAAATAAACAAAAGCACTTACTTTGCGCTCACAGCATCGCCAACTCGGCGATGCTGCGAGCGCAAAGTAAGTGCTTTTGTTTATTTATTTATGTACTCTAAACGTTACCGTTGTATGTCATCCTCCACTACCCCCCCAACCAGCCCCGCCCTGCCCCACCTCACCGCAGCGATACCAGTGCGAGCCGCCACTGAGTGCCAGGGTCAATAGGTATAAAAATGTCCTTTCCAATGGAAACCTAGATAGATAGATAGATAGATAGATAGATAGATAGATAGATAGATAGATAGATAGATAGATAGATAGATCCCTGATACTGGCCACCTACTTTTGACTGAGGAAGCCATAAGTTGCATCCCTGCCATGCAAGCTATATCTCAGAACCCAAACTTAATGTTCATGACCTCTAGCATGATCTGATTGACGCTATTACAAATGGTATACACATTCCCTTGACACAATCATGGATGTCATTACTATGAATACAGAATCATTTCTTTGGATATATGCTGATATTTAATGTGTGGTGTTGTTGTGTCCTGCATCCCTTTTAGGACATCCTCATCCATCATCCACTATTTCACATCTCATTCTTCATACCTTATCTATCATCTACCATCCTTTATCCACCATTCCTCAGCCCTTACATCATTCTCATCTTTCATCCCTCACCCTCATGCCTCAGCTTTCATTCCCTATCTCCTAATACTCATTCATTTTCTCTAGTGATAATGCTGATGTTAGTAGTTGAAAAAACAAGCATTCAACGCAAAAAAATCATTTGTATGTGCACTACTGTTAATTAACTGACGTTTGGATATGTTTTAGATGCAAATCGTCATAAAAAGCTAATATAAATTAGGTTCATAGTATCAAATGAGCAAAGCATGGTAATTATCATTGTGAATGAACAGATTTCATTGAATAGAGACCTCTATGTTGATGGGTGAGAAATGAGGAATGATAGATGATCGGTGAGGGGGCTTGATCACGAATCATGGATGGTGGATGAGGTATGATGATAGATGAAGGAGAATGGATATACACCATGCATTTTCGGACAACCTCATTCATAAAATGGATGCTGGTCGCAGCGCCTCGGTTCTTACCACCCTAAAATGGCGTCCCATCGAAGCTGATTGTACAATTACCCGCCTGTCACATCAAATCCCGCACACAGGAACACCTCAAAGTCTTCTCAGTATTTGGCTGAAAAGCCAAACATCTATGAGGAATATTAAGACTTTGCGCATAAAAACTTGAGGATTTGAGAAACGGCGAACCCTCATCCACTGAACTTTGAACTCTTTCCCCTACGTTTATTCACGACAGTTCCTGCTTCCTTGCAAGTTTATTTAACACTGTGGTGTAGCGCTCTAGCGTTCCTGTCACGTGTTGTGGCAGGGAATGCTGGGAGCACCGGCGGCCATGTTGACGGCCAGTAAGCAGAGCTCCGATTGAGAGCAAGTGTCCCCGGCGCTCTCCGGGAATAAAGTCTTACTTGTTCAAAGGAGCCGCGTGAGCCTCATTATTACCGCCGCGGCCCCTACTACAAATTGGCGATGAGGCTGGGGGGAAGCCCTCTCAGCTGTCCTGGAGTGCCACGCGTGTGCATGCGCCACCAGCCCTCGGTCACGGAGACACACACACCGGAGAGCGCGGCAGAGGGACGCAAAGCAAAGACTGTAAAACCCGCACGGAACACACCGGTGCAGACTCAACCGGCCGGAGGGTCCCACAAGCTCAACTGGACCCCCTCACCTGCATTGCCAGCACAGGGAAGCAGCCAGGAGCCTCCACACACAGCGGAGCCAGCAGCTGCTGCGTCCGGCAGCCCCGCTGCCACAGCAACCGTGAGTGCCAAGGTACCCCACGTACAACCCACAGAGCCTCCCACAGCCCTCAAGCACCCTCAGCAACCCAGCAAAGACGCCTACGCGCCACCTGTAAACCCCGCCACAGCGGCAACTAGGGCAAGACCACGCCAGCCTGTCAGGGCACCGCCAGCCCCGTCCCTGGCACCCGACCCTGGCGCAACAAGGACCAGACAGCGCGGGCGAACGCTTGGCATCCCAGGCAGAGGCTGGTGTTCAGCACGCTCCAGCACCGCAGAGAAGCCCACCGCCCACACCGGGAGTCTCCCCACCGCGAAGGCAGGCCAGCATGTGCGCACAGACATTCTCCCTCACCAACCCGGTCCCCTTCCTACCAAAACCAGGGGACCCAACCATGAAATGGGAGGACTGGAAGAGCTACTTTTTGAACTATTTGTCAGCTCTAGAAGACGAAGGGGATGAGGTGTTCCCGAGCAAACGAAAAAAGAAAATCCTACTCCACAATTTGGGCCCGGAAGGCCTCAGAGTGTACCAAAACTTGGTGAAACTAACCAGGCCACTTGAAGATGTCGATGTGTTCCAGCACGCGTTGGAAGACTTGGACAGTCATTACCAGCCTGTGGTATGCACCGCCATAGACCGTTTCAACTTCTTTCAAAGGAAACAGTCCACAACAGAGTCGGTAGAGGACTACGTGGCAGCGCTCAAGCGATTGGCGATCACGTGCAAATTTGGCGCACTCCATGATGATTTGATAAGGGACCAAATAATCATGCACACAGTGAGCACGTCCATCCAGGAAAAGCTCTGGGTCAGTGGCGATGCCCCCCTGAGAGAGATAATAGCTATGGTCAAAAAGGCGGAACTCTCAAAACGTTGCGCAGAAGCGGCAAAAAAGGAATGCGCCAATAAGGCCTTGGTGGGAAAAGTGACGGAAGCAAAAGCCCAGGAGCACAAGCCGCCGACCACTAGCGGAACATGGCAGCACAAAAAAGGCACAACCAGGAAGCCCCCACCCCACAGGAACCCGGGGGAGGACAAGACGGCCTGCTACAGGTGTGGCAGCCGCACGCATGCAGCTAACGACAAACGTTGCCCGGCTTTCAGAGCCAAGTGCTTGTATTGCGGGATAATGGGACATTTTGAGAAGGTCTGCAGACGCAAGCCTCGAAAACCTACGGTAAAATGTGTTATGCAGGACTCCGACACCGAAGAGGGAGACTATGAAGTGGACGAAGACGGCGTACTTTGTATAGATGATCATATTTTGGGCATAGACTGTGCTAGAACGAAGAAACCTTCGTGTCTATTGTCTATAGGGGATGTGTCTGTATCCATGGTTGCCGATTCAGGTTCCCCGTACACCATCATCCAACGCACCATCTGGGACCTGGATTTTGCACACACTATAGGCACTCACCTGCATCCCACAGATATCCACCCAGTCACCTTCACGGGAGAACCTATCCCCATGGTAGGCTTCCGCACACTGCAGTTTGAATTCAAAGGTCGTACTGCGGAGGGTAGGCTGTACGTAGCAGAGAAAGGGCCCTCAGTGTTGGGGTGGGTTGACCAGGGAGCCTTAGGGATCCAACTGAACCCAGGAGGCACGACACAGGTACTCATGACCGATCAATCACAAACATACGAGAACAACACATGGAGAGAGGCCTTTCCGAACGTGTTCAGCGGCACCATCGGACAACTCACAAAGTACACACACAAAATATGCCTCAAAGAGGGAGCCAAGCCAGTAAGTCACAAAGTCAGAAATATCCCATTCAACTGCAGGGAAGTGGTGCAACAGGAGCTACAACGCCTAGAGGACAACGGAATAATAGAACCCATCGAGAGCGCAGAATGGCTAGCACCTTTAGTAGTAGCCCGCAAACCTAATGGCAAAGTGCGCCTCTGCATAGATTTGAGAGAACTCAACAAGAACATAATAGTTGACAAATTCCCGTTGCCAAAAATAAACGAAATGTTGGCCCTGACTAAAAACATTAAATGGTTCTCCACCATAGACCTCTCCTCAGCATACCACCAAATAGCACTTCACCCCACCTGCAAGCAACTAACATCCTTCATCACGCCGTTTGGTTGTTACAGGTTCCGGCGGATGCCCTTTGGATTGGCGTCCGCTGCGGCAGTGTTCCAGAAACTTATGCACAGACTGTTCAAAGATACCAAAGGGGTGCAATACTTCCAGGATGACATCCTGATCATGGGGAAGACCAAATCGGACCATGACAACAAGCTAACAACGGTCTTACGCATACTGGCACAAAACGGCCTCACAGCAGAGTGGGACAAATGTAAATTCGGTCTCCGCTCTGTCACATACCTAGGCCATGAAATAAGCGACAACGGCATCACACCCAAACGCACCAATGTGGCAGCGATCAAAGAAGCACCCACACCGCAAAACAAAGATGACATTCGCTCATTCCTCGGAATGGCGGAATTTTACAGCAAATTCGTGCCACAGTTTGCCACCAAAACGCACCACCTACGCCAACTACTCAAAGAGAAGAATGCTTTCGTATGGACGGATACCGCCCACACGGAATTCCAACGGATCAAAGGGGACTTCTGTTCCGCAGTCACGCTCCACGGCTTCGACCAATCGGCACTATCCATCCTCACCACTGACGCGAGCGACAGAGGGTTGGGGGCAGTCCTCATGCAGAGATCCACGGAAGGGGAAGTGACCACCGTCAGCTTTGCATCTCGCTCCCTCGCCCCCAATGAGGAAAAGTTTAGTGTCATCGAAAAAGAGATGTTGGCAGCGGTCTGGGCGATGAAAAATTCCGCCAGTTCCTTTGGGGTTCCCGATTCCTCCTTCGAACGGACCATAAACCACTGGTCAAGGTGCTGACATCCAGTGGACACGCAAGCGCCACCCCACGCATCGCAAAAATGACACTCCGACTGCTGGACTTTGTGTACGAGGTAGAATACCTGCCAGGCAACAAGAACAAAGTCGCTGACTTCCTGAGCAGAGCAGCAGCAATGGAGGAGGCACCGACACACACAGCAGGGGAAGACTACACAATAGCCTTCGCAGAGGACCAGGAAGCAGTCATAAGTGCACAAAATTGGGAAACCGCATACGAACAGGACGTCTGCCTCACGACCGTAAAACAATTCATCATAAAGGGGTGGCCAGAAAAGAAACGCTTGGACACGGACCTCCGGAAATTCTGGGAGGTTCGCGAAGAACTGTCTGTTGGGGACAACGCCATATTCCTCCTACGAGGAGACAAAGTAATTCCTCCTAGACTATTGGTGGACCGCCTGCTCGCAATCATGCATGAAGGTCACTTAGGGATCGTTAAAACGAAGCACAGGGTGAAACAGGCGTATTGGTGGCCAGCAATGGACAACCAGGTGGAGCAGCACGTCCGTGCCTGTGAGTAGTGCAGCAACGCCGATAAAGCCCAAACCCTGCTACGACCTCCATTGGGGAAGTTCACAAACCCCGTCAACCCGTGGGAGGAACTATCCGTGGACATTCTGGGTCCGATCCAGGACGCTCAGAGCATTCCCAAGTATGCCATCGTCCTCATAGATCGTTACTCCAAGTGGCCGGAGGTAGACCTATGCGAAACAGCAGACACGAACACCATCCTGACATTTCTCACGACCACCTTTTTAAGAGAAGGCATACCAAGGGTCATCACATGTGACAACGGCCCACAGTTCACATCTGACAAGTGGAAAGCATTCATGGAACGGAACGGCATCGTGACCAAACATACCCCAGTGTATCATCCAGCCGGGAACGGTCTGGCAGAGCGGTTTAACCGCGTGATCATGGGATCGGTACAGGCAGCAATCAGTGCAGGAAAGAATTGGGAGTTGGAACTAAAATGCACAGTATGGGCCTACCGCATCACGCCTACTGCGACAGGATATAGCCCCTTCAAAATACTGAGGGGCCGAGACCCTTTCACGAAGGACAACAAGGCATGGAAGCAGCTCACGCTACAAAGCAAATGGTCACCGGCGGTGGTGCGCTGCAACCTGGAAAAGGCACAAAAACTTTACACGGACCATTACAACAAGCGGCACAAAGTCAAAGAAGTGTCCCTAGAGACGGGGGAATGGGTCCGAGTGAAGCTACCCCAGCTACGGAAAAAAGGGGACAGCAAGTTCAGCGCCCTTTACAAGTAAAAGAGACTTATGCCAGATCCGCTTTATTAAGTGATGGAAAAATATGGTCCCTGGACAGAATGGCCAGGTGTAACAGAAGAATGAGGTGGGACACTACGAGAACAGAACCACTCGAGAAGAACGACAGTTGGAGCCTGGATGAGAGAATACAGACACCCGTAACTGAAACACAGAGAAGCGTGGACGCAAATACCAGAGTAGAAGAGACCGACAACACCAGAGCAGGAAGGAGTCTGGAGAACGCAGACCAACACACACGGCAAGACACCCAAGGTACAGGAGAATCAGACACCAGGCATCTATCACCCTCGACGACAAGTAGGGACCAACCAAGCAATGAGGGTGAGACTAATACACACGCAGCCTCCACACGCACTCGCATAGGTAGAGCAGTGGTACTACCTAGGAGGTACAAAGAGTACAACATGAAAGCGTAACACCCCGCCCCCCTTCCCAGCCAGAACTCCATCCCTTGTTCACATCCCTAGCCTCCGACACACCCCACGTTGTTATTGTTTATGTTGTGTGGGTTGTGGTAAAGGGAGGAGATATGTGGTGTAGCGCTCTAGCGTTCCTGTCACGTGTTGTGGCAGGGAATGCTGGGAGCACCGGCGGCCATGTTGACGGCCAGTAAGCAGAGCTCCGATTGAGAGCAAGTGTCCCCGGCGCTCTCCGGGAATAAAGTCTTACTTGTTCAAAGGAGCCGCGTGAGCCTCATTATTACCGCCGCGGCCCCTACTACAAACACTCATAGGAATGAAGCCACAGATTTGCCTGCTCGCCAAAGAACCGAAACTCAGATTATGCACTTGTTTGGAGCAGTGATGACATTGGCTACTTTCTCTTGTGCACATTAAAATTTGAGCTTTTTGGTGAAACTCGGCCGCGTGCCTCTTTTTTCCTCCCTTCAGCACTCAAGAGGTTGTCAGATTTTGCAAATAGAAACATTCTGCGTGCTTACCCACATACACTGGCGTGGCCTATAAAAATGAATACATTCCGAAGGCCAGAGCTCACCTTTGCAGAGGTTGTGAAGAATGATTATGCCATATGTGATATTGGTTTTACTCCTGGCATATGCTCAGCTTTTTATTGCTTTTGTTAGTTCAGCAGGAGTACTCGTTAACTACTTTACACAAGGATTTTCTTTTTTTAGTGCTAAGTGACACATTTCTTGCTGCACAAAACCTTAAGTTATGCTTAAATTATATGCGTACACCACACATAAATATAAAGACACGTGGCTTGCTCGCCAGAGCAACATGGGTCTATGATTAAAAAAAACACAAGACGAATACATTTCGTTGCATCGGTAACAAGGAATCGAATAAACGGTATTTCCCAAAGTCTGAACCACGGAGCAACCTTTTCTCACACCAGAATGCAGCGTTTGCATTGTAAAAACGAAGGGAATGTATTGTTTTAACTTTTTAAATCAAGAACACATGACAAACCTTTAAGTCAAATCTGTCCCGTGCATTTTTTACAAAGGTATTAGTGGCAGAGCACGTTTGCTATATTTTTTATCAATAAAGCTTACACGCGGGCTAGAATTCCTTCTTTAAAATTTCTCTTACAAATGTTAAATATTTTCTAAGGAATATTCATTGTAAGACAAGCATAGGCAATGTCAATAGGTCTGGCTTTAAAGGAATGGTATATGGTAATGAAGTATTACAAGTAGACAACATGGGAATCGATATGTATTTGTGTGGAAGTAAAGTAGTAATGAAATGAAAAATAGATTTGTTAAGCGCGAACGAGTACCCAAAGGTGTCTGACCAGCAAGATCAAAGATTGAAAGGCCAGGTTTTTAGCGCTTTTCTGAAGGCCAGCAGTTGAGTTTCCCTTTTTAAGGCAAGGGTAAGAGAGTTCCAAAGTCTGGTGGTACCAACCAGGAAACTTCTATCGCCCCAGGCGGTTTTCCTAAACCTGGGAATCACAAGATTGTAAGCAATAGAGGATTTTGAGAGGACGGGTTGGATCGTACCATTGAAGGTTTTGTTTAAAAAAATTAGGACCTGCACCATGAATTGCCTTGAAGGCGATGCATAGCGCCTTGAACTCAATACTTCTCCTTACTGGGAGCCAGTGTAGTTGTCTAAGGGCAGATGCAGCAGATTTGTGCTTGGGGATATCCAGCAGAATACGAGCTGCAGCATTTTGCACAATTTGAATTTTAATGAGGCATTTTTTTTCAGATTGACAAGAAGACCATTGCAGTAATCAGCTTGAGACAGAAACAGAGCTGAGATGACAAGTTTGCACAGCTCAAGGAGGATGAAAGGGGATATTTTCCTGAGCAGCTTTAGGGTGTAAAAGGATGCTGACGTGACCGTATTCACGTGGCCTTTAAACGTGAATTTAGAGTCAAAAGTGACTCCCAGACTCTTCACTTTGTTTGTGGGCCCAGGGAGAGAACCTAATTTTTGTGGCCCGAAAGGGGGTGACCAAAAAGACGCGTTGCCACCGAAAAGAAGAACCTCGGTCTTGCTAGAATTGAGTTTTAAGCAATTCGCGCCCATCCATTCACCGACATGGAGAAGACAGCCATGAAATCGTGTAGTTTCAGTAACCATGGAAGACGAACCGAAGCTTCTCACCTTCCCTTGCATCTCACCTGAAATGACAGGTCACCTTCTAGAAGGAGTTACCTCGGGGTCTCCCTTGGATGCCTGCCCCCTAAAGGTTTTAAAAATAGGAAGTGAAGTCATTGTTCCCCATCTCACTTCAGTACTAAATATAGCTATTACTGAGGGGCAGTATCCCACTCTTTGGAAAACCGCTGTGGTTAAACCGCTTTTAAAAAAGTCGTCTCTGGATCCTATGGAATTAAAAAACTATCGCCCCATTTCTTTGCTACCGGTTCCAGCTAAGATTATGGAAAGATATCTGAATTCTCATCTCAGTTCCTATCTACTGGATCACCAGTTGCTTGATGGCTCGCTGCATGGCTTTAGAAGCCATCATAGCACTGAATCAGCGCTAACGGCGTTTTTTGACAACATCCGGGTCCAGGTTGATGCAGGGTATACTACCCTGCTGGTCCTTCTTGACCTTACCGCAGCTTTTGATACCCTGTCTCCGTTGAGGCTGGTGGAACGCCTCAAGGAGATAGGGATCGGGGGCACTGCCCTCGGGCTTCTTTCCTCCTTCCTTAGTGATCGGGCACAGATAGTGAAATTGGGCCAATTCTACTCTTCTTCCAACCCTTTGATATGTGGGGTTCCACAGGGCTCCTCCCTAAGCCCTACACTTTTTAATATCTATGTTGCCCCACTGGCGAGGGTCGTGAGAGCCTTTGGATTTGAGGTGCTGTCTTATGCTGATGACACACAAATCATGGTGTCTATTACCAACAGCATCAGTGAATCTGCCGCAAATTTCACAAACTGTATGCAGGCAGTCTCATCCTGGATGGTTGAGAACTATCTTAAACTGAATGGGGAAAAAACTGAGATCTTGATTTTTGGTAACCAACATGACATATGGTCTAATGACTGGTGGCCTGACACCATGGGCAGCTGCCCCTCTCCTGTATCCCATGGGAAAAATCTGGGGGTTATAGTCGACACTTCGTTGTCCATGAACCTACAGATTAGCAGAACAGTGTCTACCTGTTTTGGAATAATCAGGCTGCTTAGGAAAATCTCACAGTTCCTGTCGTTTGCATCACGAAAGCAGGCAGTGATTGCTTTGATAATGTCCAGACTTGATTATTGTAATGCCCTTTATCTGGGCATTAACAAGGGTTTGGTGCGACGGTTACAGTTAGTACAGACTGCTGCAGCGAGGCTGGTGTTGGATTTGCCGAGGTACCACTCAGTTTCGGCCTCCCTCATCTCGTTGCACTGGCTACCTCTGGATCGAAGAATCCTTTTCAAGACTCTGTGCCTGACTCATAATTAAGGCTCCCAGTTTTCCGTTTTTACTGATTTTTACAGATAAATACAGACAGAAAACAATGTGTTTCCTGTCTGTATTTATTTTTAAAAGCGGAAAAATACTGAAAATTGTGCTTCTTGTGAGAGACTCTCCATGCTGTCTTTTATGAACTCCAAGCAAAACCTGAACAGATAGACAGCACAGGAAGTTAAAAAATAGGATGAGATTTCCCTAAATACAGATATATGTTAACATATATTTGAAGTATAATTCTAATATGTACCTGTGGGTGTAGTTTTATGTTAAATGTGGCTTCTTTATTTGCTAAAATGCGACAGGAATCCACGTATAATGGCATGTGTGAGAGTTAAATAAATGTAGAAATATACCATTTTGCGACTCCATCTATTCTCAAAATACAAAATAAATATGGATAAATACCAATAAGATGGCCCAAAAATAAATATGGATAAATACAGACGGAAATGCTAAAAAAATAAATACCATAATACCGGGAGCCCTACTCATAATGCCTATTATGGCTCAGGCCCTGATGCCATTAAAGCGATGTTTCAGCGCTATATCCCGACCAAGCAGCTTAGGTCTGCCAGCAAGAATTTGCTGGCAGTCCCCAGGTATAAGAAGGTTAGATGGTGAGGCAGAGCCTTCTCCACTGCCGCTGCTAGGCTGTGGAACTCTCTTCCTGATGGTTTATCGGGTCTTGTGTCACACTCTCTTTTCCGCAAGGCCCTGAAAACCTGGCTCTTTACACCGACTTTAGCTTGAGCATCTTACTCGGTTGAACGCTAGTCCTCTGTAGCGCCTTGATGCCCTTGGGCTAAGTTAGCGCTTTATAAATTTAATATTCATTCATTCATTAGCTATATCTGAAGGGTTACTCGTCACAGATACAATAATTTGGGTGTCATCAGCATAGGATATTGCTGAGAGACCTAAAGATTGTATTAATTGTGCCAAGGGGGCCACATAGATATTAAAAAGAGTGGGGCTCAAAGAAGAGCCCTGGGGAACCCCACAAGGCAGTGTGAAATTGGGCGATTTAAACTCTGATAGAGCAACAAATTGTTCTCGGTAAGTTCAAAACAACTCGAGTAAAGCCAGAGCTTTCCCTCTGATACCTATCAACTCCAATCACTCTAACAGTTTACTGTGATTGACAGTATCGAACGTGGCAGAGAGGTCTAGCAGCACCAGTGCTGTGTTGCCACCTGCGTCAACTGTCTGCCTAACCTGTTCTGATGCCGTGATCAAGGCAAATTCCGTACTGTGGTGTTTCCTAAAGCCATACCGGGTGGCATCTAAATATCCATGCTCTTCTATAAGGTCTGCGATAACTGTGTTCATGGCTTTTTCAATCATTTTTGCTGGCAGTGGAAGCCTAGATATAGGATGCTCAGATTGCCAAGATCCAAGTTAGGTTTTTTTTAAAGTAGGAGAATAGATGGAAAAATCCCTGATATGTACATTTGATTAAAAATTGGTAATAAATGTGTAGCAAAAGTTTCTGACAGAAGATGGAAGACCTTGGGAGAAATCCGATCGAGGGGGGAGCCTGATTTAGTGGCCAGCAGTAGTTTAGTTGCTTGGTCGAGAGTCAGCGGTGGGAACGAAGGTTGCGAGGGGGGTTGGGAGCCTCTATAGAAGAGGCCGAACCCACAAATGAAGTGACCCATTGGCCCGAGGGCACTGGGAGAGGATAGGGTCCTGATGAAGACCCACCACAAAATTGCTATAGGCTACCTTAACTTTGTCTTGGAAAAAAGTGGGTAAGGAGTTACAAATGTCTTGACTCGCCTGTGTATTAACAGCCTTAGGGGGTTTGGCTAATTTTTTCACTGTAGCAAAAAGTTCTTTGGACGAGTTTTTTGATGCTACAATGGCCGTGGTGTAGTAGCTGGTATTTTTGCTAGATATTAGCTCTTTATATACTCGCAAAGACTGTTTGTAGGTTTCCCTATCACTGGTGTCGTAGTAAAGTCTCCATCTCCTTTCTAGGCGGCGGCTCTCTTGTTTTTGTAGTTTGAGTTGTTCTGAGAACCACAGTTCGGAGGGTTTAGTTCTACGATTGGGATGTAGTTTTTCTGGTGCTACGAGATCTATTGACCAGTGAAGCCATTGCTCAAAGGAGGCTGCTGCTATGTTGGGGTCATTACTAGGCTCCAAGGATTTAGAGTCAGGGTTCTTTGTAAGGTTTCAACTGTGATTAAGCTCCAAAAACGGAATCGTTTCTGATTAGCTTTCGGGCCATTTTCTGACTGGGGACGCAGAGGGTTTAGGGTGAACAAAACTGCTTTGTGATCCGACCAGGTCAACGGGAGGGAGGGTAGACACTGAAGAAGATCATTGGTAGAGAAAACCCCATCCAGCAGATGACTTTCTGTATGGGTGTCACCTATGATTCGTTGTGAGAGACCTAGGCTTTCCATAACATCTATGAAGTGGGCAGCATCTCTATGACGGGGGGCCTCTAGGTGTAAGTTAAAGTCGTCTAAGAGAGTAAAATCTTGTGCCTGCGCGATGACATCTAATGACTGACTTATTAAGTGATTCTTTGGTTACGGAGCATTGTTTTTACCTGCGGTGGGCAGGGGACTAATGTCACCAGTCTAGGGGAGTCTGGAGATGCCTATGGCTCTCAAAGGGGTCTCTCTGTCTGAGGGAATGGAACTTTGGTCCAGGATGAGTCGCAGTTATGCAGTTCCAGGAATGTTGCCACAGGTGCAGAGTATCACGCCTTTGCTTTGTGCAGATCCTGTTGACGCAGGCAAGGGTCGCCTCTTTGTTCTTTGTTGCAAGTCAGATCAGTACTGCGGTTCTGGTGTCAGGGGTAGCCCTTAAATACTAGATTTAGGGGCATTAGTGTTGTGGGTGCATGTGGCCAATGGGCTACTAGCCCCAGCAGGTAATCCGCCCCTGAGGTGACCACATACAGAGGTGTAGGTCACCTTTCTAGACAGAATCCTCTATTCTACCACTTTTAAAAATGGCAGTAGTCTTCCTTACCTGTACATACCAGGTAGCCCACCCTAGAGGTGTGGCTAACCTTCAGGAGTGTACACCTCCTGAATACCAAATTGTCCTGCCTGCCCAGGTGCAAATGGTCCTGGGGGCAGCGAGAAGGCTGTTTCCTCCTTTGGGAGGCAGTCTAGCTGCATATCACATGCATTTCACCCTTTTAAGCTCACCGCCTTGATCTGCCACCTCAGTAGCCTTCCTGTCAGGGAGGGGGATGTAACCTACTTCTCATCCAGGCCATTGTTTCTGACTCCTGGGACCATTCATCACTCTTTCCAGGGAGTCAGAATCCTGTCTTGGTGGCAGCAGCTGCAGGCTGGCAGCCAGAGCACAGGAAAGGCTTGGGCAACCAGGTGAGCAAACCTCTAAGGTAGCCAAGGGGGTGCATGCCACATCATCCTCAACACAAGATTCATGTCAGGGGTGATGAGGCACGTTGTTTGATACTTTACACAACATACTTAGGTGGTACCATAATAGAGCTGCCAACCTCAGGTTTGCCTGGGTGTTAGCCCAAGTTCTCTTATGAACCGCTTATCATTTGTAGTAGCCTGTAATGGTAAAGGCCACTTTAGGGACATGGAAGCTTGCACTTACATATCCACACCTTAAATATAATGCACCCTGCATCCTGGGCTTAGGAGCCTTCCTTAGGGGTGACTGGCATATATTGAAAATAGTGCATTGACTTTGCCACATGTGGTGAAGTCAATGTCGAGTTCAGCAGTATTCACTGCTCCTGCAGTCTGCTATGGCAGGCCTGCTGTCAGTAGTTTACTTGGGTCACTCAGCGTGGCACAAACAGTGCTTCAGGTCCTGGTGACCCCTTTAACACCCATGCCTTGGGTACCACTTATAAGGGGATTAAAGTCCTTGCCAAATGGGGTTATCAATTCTTACATATCAGTTTTAGAGAGAAAGCACTGGCACTGGGGCCTGGACAGCAAGTTCCAGTGCACCTTTAGAGTCATAACCATCAGCATTGGCGCAAAAAGTGGGGGTGGTGATCGTACAAAAGGGCATTTTCCTACAAGAGCTCATTGCACTGAACTGATTGCAGGAGATTCCAGAATTTCAGATAGTTACGTTCAGCTCGGAGCTGAGGGTATTCCTTAATCTGAGGCCATGTACTCCTAAATATCTTTCTCTGGGTTTAAGGGTTATGAAGTAGCATTGTTGGATCAGGTGAGAGGTAGATGATTGTAAATACCTGGCTGATACACAGTGGCAGGGCAAATTTTAGAGTTTGCCAGGAGCATTATCCCCATATGGTGACCAATTCACAAAAGCATTTATGAGTATAGGACGTAGTGTTACAGGAGTATTATTAATATTGCCGTACTTGTGTTTGTGAATCAGCCCCAAAACGTCCAACTCCTTCTAAGTAAAAATGCAAATGTCACCAACCTTTCTATTTGTGCTAACTGTATATTAATATATAATGAATATTCCAATTTTATTTCCATTTTGAATGTTTTGAGGCAAATTCATGAAGGCATGTAAGAGTACTTAAAGTAGTATTATAGTATTAGAGGGGACTACTTTATGTTCTCCAAAATGTTTTTTTGAATAGGCCCCATGGTTTGTGGTAATGGAGACTGTTTGGAATGTCATTTTGGATTCTCCTAGAAGCCAATGGAGAGCTTCCAGTGAGAAGGTCAGACGTGAGCTGACTTGAGAAGATAATGTCTTTGGAAGAGTAGACACATTCCGGCTGCCTGATTTTGCTCTTTTTAGCCTTACTATAAGTTATTTTGGGAAGCTGATCAAGACTCCTTTGCAGTACTCTAAGCCTACCAGCACCAAAACTAAAGTTAGCTCTATTTGGTGACTAGTTTGGACAAATGAACTGAATAGGGATCACTGACAGAATATCAGAAACACAAATATCGTGAGGACAGAATATCGTGTCAAAAATATCGAGGACCAAAATATTGAGAAGTGCAAATAGGTAAGTATAGATTTGCTATTCCTAACTCCATATATATTCCTCTCCTCGCCACAATCCTTCGGAAAAACGAGTGCAGACCTCATTTAGTGCAAATATTTCATTTATTTCACCAGTCCTCTGCCATTACGCGTTTCGGCCGTACAAGCGGCCTTGATCACATCATATACATATAAATATATATATATATATATTGGAAGCACCTGCACAGGATTTAGGACAGCCTCTGTCCGTTGACGCCCATCTGTGGGCTCGTAAGTTTTAAATCCGACAGGAATTAGTGCAGCTATTGATAGCCATTAATTTTCGGGACTTCAGCACCCATAATGCCCCACGAGACACTCATTTGAGGAGCCCATCTGGGGGCGTGGCATTATGCATAATTTAAGAGGGATGAAGACCGGTTTGCACGCAATCTTTTCCGTCCGCAGGCCTCTGAAGAAGAAGGAAACCCTTTGAAACGCGTCAGGCGAGATTTGGCGGAACAGCTGTCAAACGGAATCGACGGACTGCATGCTGTTCATACCTCAATAAAGGCCTTCAGCCTCAGGCAGGTGCTGGAGTGCCGCTCACAGCTTGGGAGAGTTTTGGAGCGTGACATATATATATATATATATATATATATATATATATATATATATATATATATATATATATATTACCTACTGGCGGTCGCCAGTAGGTAGTTATGGTTAGGACCTCGTTTCTCTTCAAAAAGCATTTTTTCTTTTGCCAATATCTTTGGCGCCGTTTGACGAATCTTCGCAAAATTTTCCAAACTAATGGTTCACTCAGGTCAACTCCTGTCTTTAAAGTTTTGGGGTGATTTGTCAAGTGGGGGCCGAGAAAAAAGGGGGGTCCCAAAACACGTTTTCCCCATTTTAATTTCCATAGGAATCTAGGGAACACGCTACAGCCCGAACTGCTGAACGGAATTACACCAAATTTGGCAAAAAGGTAGCTCTTGGTTCAGAAAGTGACCTTTTTTAAAAATGGTGTAAATCCGTTCAGTAGTTCCTGAGAAATTCAAAAAATAAAAATTTATATATCTGAGCACCGAGGAGGAGTCGCTAACCCTCCCAAGCACGAGCTTCATTCTGATTGGCTGCCAACACTCCAAACCAGAATGTGTTGGCAGCCATTTTCTGACTCGGTAGAACCGAGTCATATCCAAAAGGTAGAAAAATGTTGTAAATGTAGGAAAGGGGTCAGGGTAGAAACACCCTGAACCCCCAGGGCCCAAAAAAGCATTTTGTTTTTGTTTTTTCGTCGGAAGTCATGCTGGGTACGCGAATCCCGCAGAGAAAATTTTTAAAAAACGAAGTGCGGTCTCCCGTCCTTCGTTTTCCTTAAGCCCCCGGGTGGGGCAGGTCCCGGGGGCAATGTGTTATTATATAGCGGGGGCCCGCAGGGGCCCCCGCAGCCCCAGGGAACGATAATGTGCGAGGGGGGCACGCAGCCCCCCCACCGCCCCGGGACTGCCACCTCCCCGGGGCTTTATTTTTATAAGGGCGGGGGGCCTGGCGGGCCCCCTCAAGCCCCAGGGACCGCCACCTCCCTGGGGCTTTATTAAAATAGGGTGGGGGGGCCTCACGGGCCCCACCAAGGCCCGGGGACTGCCACCTCCCCGGGGCTTTGATAAATAATTAGTGTGGGGGTGACCACCACCTCCCTGGGGCATCGAATTAGTAAATATGGGGGTCCGTTGCGGACCCCCGGCCCCGGGGACCACCACCTCCCCGGGGCTATTTTCACAAAGGGAGGGGGGCTGCGTGGCCCCCCTCCTGGAGCCCTCGATGGCCCTGAGGACCGCCACCCCGCAGGGCTGGCTCCTGCAATGTCCTGGGGTGCCCACCCCAGGGACATCGCCGTTTGCTATGGCAGGGCGGGAGCACGGCTCCCACCCTGCCATAGCAAACACTGCTTTGCTTCATTGAAGCGACAGCAGGAAACCTGCTCTCGCTTTAACAAAGCAAAGCAGAATTGCTTTTGGGCAAGGGGAGCTGCATGTTAGGAGCTCCCCTTGCCCAAAAGCAATGTCGGCTCCCACAGGAGGCGGGGATCTGGCAGGGATTGTGGGGGCATTGGGGCTCCCCCCACGGTCCCCATCAAAGATGCCAGGCCCCGGGGGATGGGGTCCCCAGGGCCATTATTGGCCTGAGGAGGGGGGCACGTGGTCCCCCTCTTTTTTTTTTTAAATAGCGGCAGGCCCCGGGGGATGGGTCCCTGGGGCCAATATTGGCCTGAGGAGGGGGGCCATGCGGTCCCCCTCCTTATTTTTGTAAAATAATAACTGCTGGCAGGCCCCGGTGGATGGGGTCCCTGGGGCGAATACTGAATAATGGAAGTGGGGCTTTTTTTTTTCTTTCGAGTTTGGAGTCGCGAACCCAATGCAGCTCTTAGCACGGCCCCCCATGTAATGTCGCGTTGGATTCGCGAATTCACCTTAAATAAAAAATTAAGTAGTATATAATTTAGAAGGTAATGTTTTATTTGTGAAGTTGTTTTAAAGATTTACTGGGATTGCAGTTAATGACAAGATTACAATGTATAGAGTTGTTAAAAATATATAAAATTAAAAATTAATAGTTAAACTTGAAAAGTGTATTGTGTTGTAGTACATTGAATTCCTGCATTTGCAGATTCGCGTCAGGTGCGCTAATCCACAAAAAATTTAAAAAGATATGTATGTGTAAATCATTTTTTATATTCACTACTATGTTATAGGGTGTGTTAGACCTGGCATCCTTGGCATGGGTCTCCCTTCCATTTTTTTTCATAATATCTCCACTGTTGTCGATATGTTTTTGCTGGACTAGATGCTTATGGGCACTTTGCCACTGCTAATCAGTGCCAAAGTGCAAGTGCTCCCTATTGTAAATTGTGATGTGAATTAGTGACTCCATGTTTGGCTTATTTTAATTACTGTCAGACCCTAGTACAGTGCACTGAGTGTGCCCAGGACTTGTAAATCAAATGCTGCTGGTGGGCTTGCAGCACTGGTTGTGCCACCCACAGAAGTAGTGACTGCCATGTCGACTTGGTAAGTGCACACACCTACCAGTCCCCAAACCTTCCCTTTTCTTCATATCAGACACCCCTATGGTAGGCCTACGGGCAGGGTGCATTGTAAGGATAAGGTGGGACATGCCTGGTGTGTGTGGCATGTCCTAATAGTGAATTACAGCCATTTTCGTTTTTCACTATTGCAAGGCTACCTGTTCCCCATAGGCCAGAATGGGCAGTTTGATTATAACATCTTATAATCCTAAACTGACTCAGGGAACTAGGTAGAAATTCGAGTTTAGTATGCCTGAACTCAGAATGATAAAATACATCTTTTAGTGAAGTTGGTTTTAACATTCTGTGTTTGAAAATACCACTTTTAGAAAGTGGGTATTTTCTTGCCTAACTATCCAGCCTGCCTCTGCCAGCTTGTGTATTGTGTGTCTGGTTTGTGCGTGACAGGGGCTGGGGGTGGCCACAGGAGACAGGGTGAGGCAGCCCAGGGCTGAATAGAGAGATCTGCATCCAGAGTAGAGGGAGGAGTTGCATCTGGGTCTGAATAGGGCTGTGCCTGCCACAATGCTGGCTCCACCCCCTGCCGGGCATCTGAGTACCCTGCCCCACATTCTGAAAGGAAAGAAGGAGTCATGTACACAGAGTGCTCCATAGCTGCACAGAACTGGTTTAAGCTAGGCAAAGGCCTCTCTGCCTCCAGAGAACAAAGAGAATCAGGGTATAAGAGGGGCACCCAGACCCCAGGAAAATTAGATCACTTTTGGGAACAAGAAGAAACCTTTGCTGAGGAGCGGAACCAAGAAGAAACTGAGGAGAGACTATCCCTAAGCTGAAGTGCTGCTAGGGGGATTGGCCTGCAGTGGTTCGCCTGACTGCCAAAGAAAGGAGAAAGGAACTTTTGCTTTGCTGTGACTTTCATCAACTTGTGAAGGATCTCCAAGGGCTTGGAAGAGAGCTTGCCCCCTGATCGAAGTCCCAGGACCATTGGACTTCACCCCCTTTGTGAATTGCTGCTGGAAACTCTGTTTCAGTGGCTACAGAGGTAGGGAGCTGTGACCGACTCTCCCGACTGGCTCGGTGTCCTGTTGGCACCGCATCGAGCAACGCCTGCATCTTGCAACGCACGGCCTTGGTCTCACCGACTCCGTCAACGAGCCGCTGCCTGCACCGTAACCTGTGAGCACCGCACCTTGCAACGCCTCGCTACACCGAATCCATCTGGTCCGACCGACACGGTCACTGTTGCTGAGTTCGAGTCCTGTGACCGCACTGGAGTTGGGCACCGCCTCGCAAGCTTCACGACGCACCGCCCGACTCGCACCGCTGTCCGGACTGATCGACGCCAGCTCCTGAACCCGGCTCCGTCGCCGCACCGCAACCTGCCAGCACCGCATCGAAGAACCGTCTCGCCCTGCAACGCCCGGCCCTGGTCTCACCGACTCCGTCTCGACGACGTCAACGAGCCGCTGCCTGCACCGCATCGAGGGACAACGCGTCCTGCAACGCTTCCATTTTTTGCATCGCGACCGCGACGAACAGCCATCCGGCTCGCACGCCCGTGCCTGCCGCTTCAAGTAAAAGGTACTGTGACCGAGTCTGTCTACGCTGTGTTGGCCCGTCTCGACACGGTCAGCTGGATTTGTTAGACTCTGTTTGTTCTTGACATCGCCGTAGCCGGACGAGGCTACCGACTCGCACAGAACCTTGAATTAAGCCTTTTTGATCAGAACTAAGCATTCTTGACAGTACTGTGGATTATTTTTGTCGTTTATGGTCTTGTGATAAATCTATATAAAAGATACTTATTTTTATAAATATACAACCTGTGTGGTGTCCATTTGTAGTGTTGTCACTTGATTACTGTATGTGTTCACAAATGCTTTACACACTGCCTCTGAACTAAGCCTGTCTGCTCGTGCCAAGCTACCAAGAGGGTGAGCAGCGGTTATTTCAGGAGTGTACCTACTTTCCCTGACTAGACTCAAGGGTCCCTATTTGGACAAAGGTACCTACCTCTGCCAACTAGAGACCCCCAAATCTAACAGGGTGACTCTAAAAAGAGCCCTTGTTTTCATTATGAGTTTGTTGTAGCTACATGTAAGTGTGGATACACAGCTTTAGGTTGTTGAGAAAGACTCTGTTTCCTTGATCTGTGAAGTGTACTCCATCACTTCTGTAGATGTCAAACATATCAAAACGTAGATTGTTGTTATAGATGGAGCCCATCCTATGGTCTCTGAGGTAAGCAGAAACAGCTTTATTGACATTCTTTCTAGCTTTCTCAATCTGTGGACAGAATTGATTTGACCACTTCCATTTCTGTCTTTGGCATATATTAGAGTATACAAAGACAGTTTGAGGTAAAAGCAACATCAATTGTGCAAAGGTGTCCTACATTAGCATTTCCAGACCTACCCCAGTCAAAGGGCCTAGGTCATTGCCGCCACAGTGCACAATCATGAGGTCAGGGGGTTGAAGATGCAAAAAGGTTTTAACCAAAGGCATCAATTGGTGCCACTTTAATCCTCTCTGTGCAATCCATTTAATATTCATATTTTGCAAAGCTAGGTCTTTGTCAATACCTCTGCGTTCAGAATACCTTTTGCACTAGAAAACATAGCTGTGCCCAACAATCCATACTGTAAGCATCTTGAAGGGATGTCTGGAAGTAATGAAAAGATGTCTGTAGCTGAGGTAGTCAGTTGGTAGAATGAGAGGTATCTAAAATGGTGGACAAGATGCTGTTTTTAAAAGTAGAGAATTGATTGGCTGTTTAAGAACATTGTACATTCAAAAATAGGGTGCATGTTACTTTCTTTAAAAAGCATGTTTCTTATTGGTTAGTAAAAAATGTTTGAAAGGTACAGTAGATAGGATAAGGTCATATTTTGCAAACGTCAACCACAACTGCTGTTTGCATTTGTAACCTTGTGTGCTGAACTTGAAAATATGGTGAACTTGTGACCTGTCAGTTTAGTTGAATGTTCCATGAACTGTTACTATGGAAACTGGCATTAAGCAGAATGGGGGAAGGGTTAAAACTTAACTGTGGACTTAAAATGTGAAATTGTAACTTATATATAAGTGATATCTTATTAAAGTAAGATTTCCCAAGTCAGTACTATCTTTAGAAGTGGTGTGTTCTTAAAAAAATAGTGGTATTTTTATTTGTAATATATTTTTGAACTCCCATATGGATTTGCGGCTCCATCGCGTTGGTGCACGGTGGAATCGCGACTCCAGAAAATTCCAGAACCAGTTTGGGCACTCTTAGAAGTCAGTTGTTAAGGGTCTAACCAATAGAAATGTGTTTTATAATTTGAAATAATGGAGGAAGCAATGGGATTTGTTACTTACATGTATTTGTATGGCGAAAGAGAGGGAAAGTTTGCCATTACTGGTTTTACCTTGCTGAGAGTGGTGCATTACATTGATTGTGTGCATAAGAAAATCTTTTATGAGTTTGTGATATTTTAAATTCTACAAATCAATTTGGAAGGTGAGTTATACATTTGTGAGGTGTATTATGTATTAGGTTTATTTTTAATCTTTAAAAATTATTGATGTAGTGTGATGTTTGAAATATATTATTAAATGTAGAGATGTGTATTGTAGTTTGTTTTTTTGTAGTTAAATGTTGTTTGAAATAGATTTTGTATAGACATATGTGTGTATTGGAAGATGGATTAGTGATTATGGTAGTTTGTTTTAGTGTGTGGATATGTACATTTGTAGTATACCACATAATTTTAGGTGTTGCTTTAAAATTGGAGGTGGAGTCTGTTAAGTTTTAAGGTGTGCATGGACTTCTGTGTCAAGTGTGTCTCTACTTGTATATGTATTTTCATATGTCTTATACATTTGAAGGTGCATGAGGTATAATAAAGAGGTGTTGTTGCTTTTTATGTGGTAGGCTCAAGACTGTGAGTAGTAATGGAATGGTGAAGATGCTGCATAATAGTGTGGTTTAAACGATGTTGAGATACGGTATTATTGATTGGGCTCCTTTTTTTAAGTTTCTAGAGAGGTACAGTTGAAATATGCCACATCATTTTTGGTGTTTGCTTGAAATTTGAAGTTTGTTCTGTGAATTTTTAAGGTTTGGATAGTGTTATGGTACAGATGTATTCATGTATGCTTTTAGGAATATGGTGAGACTTTTAGTAAAGACATGTGAAGGGTTCCTGCTTTGTATTTGGGTAGGTGTAACATTATAAGTAGTTGTAGAATGGTAAAGACGCAGCCCGAAAGTGAGGTTTGAGATGTTTGTAGAGGTGTTATTTATTAGAGTAATTTGTATGATGCGTGGAATTTTATATTATATATATACCGCATAATTTTCAGTGTCTGTTTGAAAATGGAAGTGTAGTCTGTGAAGTTTTGAGCTGTGGATGGTGCTGTGACTGAGATATGTGTCTACTTGCACATATATTATGGTATGTGTTATGCGTCTGAAGATGATAGATGTATAAAACATAGGTATACATTTATCTTTGTATTACTTTTATATATGATGCTACTAGGAAAAGGTACAGACATATGCATACATGGTTTTAGAAATATGGGGAGAGTTTCATGAAAGATAAGTGAAGTGTTGCTTTGCTGTTAGCTATGCTCAATACCTGATTAGTACTAGAATAGTGACGCAGTAGTAGTAGAAAAGTGATGTTTAAGATATGTTGGGAGAGGAATTATTGATTATGGAACTTTATAAGAGTCTGTGTAAAAGTTCACTTGAAATTTGCCACATAAATCTAGGTGTGTTTGAAATGTTAAGTGTAGTCTGTCAAGTGTTAAGGCCTTTATGGTCTTGTGAGTGTGGGTATGTTTCTACTTGCACATGTATTCTAATATGTGTAATACTTTGGCAATAGGTATAGATAGAAGCATGCATGCTTTTAGGAATATGGTTAGAATTATGGTAAAGACATGTGATAGGTTGCTGCTTTATGTTTGACTAGGCCCAATATTCGTAGAATGGTGAAGCTGCAGCACAAAAGTGAGTTTTAAGACATGTTAGCTGAAGGGATTACTGATTAGGCTACTTTCTATGAGTGTGAGGAAAGGTACACTTGAAATACACTGCAGAAATGTAGGTGTGTCTTTGAAATGTAAAGTTCAGTCTACTTGTTTATTTCTGTTATATATGATGATGATTTCAAAAGGTAGACATATATGTATGTATAGTTTCAGGAATATGGTGAAATTTATAACAGACTCATGTTTAGCTTTTATGCTTTGTTTTGAGTACGCCCAACACCCTGAGTAGTTATAGAATTTTGAAGCTGCAGCACAAAAGTGTATACAATGTCATAGACTTGACTTTTGTGCTGCAGTTTCAGTATTCTGCTAATACTCAGGATGTTGCACTCCTCCGATCACTCAAGTACTACTGCAGTACTACTCCAATCACACAGGCAGTACACATGCACTTATGAAATCACCCAGGCATTTTCTATGTACTTCTGTAATCTCCCAGATATTACTCCTGCAATCATGGAATCACCAGGCATTACCTATGTACTCCTCTAATCCCCCAGACATAACTCCTGCAATCATGCAATCACCAACGTGTTAGTTATACACTGGTTTAATCACACAGGCACTACCCTTGCACTCCTACAATCACGCTGTCAGGATCTATGCAGTTCTCCAATCACTTAGCCAGTGCCTATGCACTTATAAAATCACCCAGGCACTACTTTTACACGTTTGCAATCACTGAGGCACTATCACAGCATTACTCTAATCACCCAGGCAGTACTGATGCACTTATAAAATCACACAGGTACTTTGTATGTACTCCTGTAGTCCCCCAGATATTACCTCTGAACTTATGCAATCACCAATGCATTAGCTATACACTGGTTCAATCACCCAGGGAATACCCTTGCACTCTTCTAATTACCTTTTCAGGATCTATGCACTCCTCCAATCACTTAACCAGTACACATGCACTTATAAAATCACCCAGGCACTACCTTTACACTCCTCCAATCACTGAGGCACTGCCACAATAGTACTGTAATCAGCTAGGCAGTATCGATGCAGTTATAAAATCACCCAGGCATTTCCTGTATACTCCTATAATCCCCCAGATATTATCCCTTAACTCATGCAATCACCCAGACATTACCTATGTACTCCTCTAATCCCCCAGACATTACCTCTGCAGTTATGCAACCACCATTGCATTAGCTATACACTGGTTCAATTACCCAGGCAATACCATTGCACTCCTCCAATCACCCTGTCAGGATCAATGCACTCCTCCAATCACTTAGCCTGTGCTCATGCAATACACTCATGCAATCACCAAGGTATTACCCATGCACTCTTTGAATCATGTAGCCACTACTCATGCACTTATATAATCAGTCACGCACTAACGTTGTACTCCTTCAATCACGTAGACACTACCCTTGCACTTATATAATCATTCAGCCAGTAGTCATGCTGTTATGAAATCACCCAGGCACTAACTTTGCACTCCTTTATTCACTCAGCCACTACCTCATTACTCCTGCAATTACTGAAGCAGTACTCATGCACTTATAAAAACACTCAGTCACTTGGTATGTACTCCAGTAATCCCCCAGATATTACCCTTGTAGTTATGGAATCACCCAGGCAGTACTTATGTAGTACCTTTGGCGTCATAGAATCATGCAGTGTCTACCTATGCAGTCATGTAATAACCCATACATTACCCTTGCAGTCATAGAATCACCCAGATCCCACTGTTGCACTCATCTATTCACCTAGGCACTACTCCATGACTCATCTATGCCTTCAGGTGCTATTAATACACTTATCCATGCACTTAACCTGTATGTGTGCACTGATGAATTAGCCAGTCACTATCCATCTTGTCCTGCAATTACCTAGTGACTACCTTTGGAGTCATACAATCATTGAAGCACTACGGAAGGAGTTATGCAATCACTCAGGCAGATCTATTACATGCTTCAGTTTCTAGGTTTCACTATATTTCAGAAATATTGTGTACATATTTCTTTTAGATATGATGAAGATTTCAAAAGGTAGAGATGAATGTACACATGCTTTTAACAATATAGAGAGACTTATGGTTGAGTCATGTAATAGTCTGCTGCTTTATATTTGGCTAGGCCCAACACTCATGCAGTTATAAAAACACCTAATTACTACCCATGCAGTCTTCTAATGATCCAGTCACTATATCTACACTGCTGTAAGCACTCAGGCATTAGTCCTGCACTCATGCAAACATCCAGGCACTACCTATGCACTCATGCAATCAGTAAGGTATTACCCATGCACTCTTTCAATCATGTAGCCACTACTCATGCACTTTTATAAACACTCAGGCACTAACGTTGTACTCTTTCAATCACAGAGGTACTAGCCTTGTACTCATGTAATCACTCAGCCAGTAGTGATGGTGTTATGAAATCACTCAGGCACTACCTTTGCACTCCTTTATTCACTCAGGCGTTACCTCAGTAGTCCTGAAATCACCCAAGAAGTACCCATGCAGTTATAAAATCACCCAGTCACTTTCTATGTAGTCATGTAAATCACCAGATATTACTCCTGTAGTCATGCAGTCACCCAGGTGTTACCTATGTACTTCTTTAATCCCCCAGACGTTACCTCTGTACTCATGCAATCACCAATGCATTAGCTGTACAGTGCTTTAATCACCCAGGTACTATCCTTGCACTCTTTGAATCACGTAGGCACTACTCTTGTACTTATGTAATCACTCAGGCAATACTAATGTACTTATAAAATCACCCTGGCACTACCTTTGCAGTCCTGTAATCACTCAGGCAGTACGTTGGTACTTCTGTAATCACCCAGGCAGTACTCATGGACTTATAAAATCACCCACTCACTTCCTATGTACTCCAGTAATCCCGCAGATATTACCCCTGCAGTCATGCAATCACCCAGGCACTACTTATGTACTACTCCTGCAGTCATGCAATCATGCAGGATGTACCGATGCAGTCATGTAATAACCCAGGCACTACCCTTGCAGTTGTAGAATCATCAAGGTCCTACTGTTGCACTCATCTATTCACCTAGGCACTACTCAATGAGTCATCTGTACCTTTAGGTGCTATTCATACACTTATCCATGCACTCAATGTTTATGTCTGCACTCATGCAATTAGCCAGTCACTATCCATCTTCTCCTACAATTACCCAGTGACTACCCTTGCAGGCATATAATCACCCAAGAAGTACCCATAAAGTTATGCAATCACTCAGCTAGATCTATTACATGTTTCAGTTGTAAGTTTCACTATATTCCAGAAATATAGTATACATATTTGTTTTAGATATGATGATGATTTGAAAATGTAGGGACATGTGTATGCATGCTTTTAACAATATGGAGAGACTTAAAGTTGAGTCATGTAATAGTCTTCTGATTTATATTTGGCTAGGCGCAACACTCATGCAGTTATAAAAACACCCAGGTACTACCCATGCAGTCTTCCAATGATCCAGTCACTACATATACACTGCTGTAATCACTCAGGTATTAGTCCTGCACTCATGCAAACATCCAGGCACTACCTATACACTCATGCAATCACCAAGGTATTACCCATGCACTCTTGGAATCATGTAGCCACTACTCATGCACTTATATAATCAGTCACGCACTAACATTGCACTCCTTCAATCACGTAGACTACCCTTGTACTTATGTAATCAATCAGCCAGTAGTCATACTGTTATGAAATCACCCAGGCACTAACTTTGCACTCCTTTATTTACTCAGCCACTACCTCATTACTCCTGCAATTACTGAAGCAGTACTCATGCACTTATAAAATCACTCAGTCACTTGGTATGTACTCCAGTAATCCCCCAGATATTACCCCTGTAGTTATAGAATCACCCAGGCAGTACTTATGTACTACCTTTGGAGTCATAGAATCATGCAGTGTCTACCTATGCAGTCATGTAATAGCCCATACACTACCCTTGCAGTCATAGAATCACCCAGATCCCACTGTTGCACTCATCTATTCACCTAGGCACTACTCCATGACTCATCTATGCCTTCAGGTGCTATTAATACACTTATCCATGCACTTAACCTGTATGTGTGCACTGATGAATTAGCCAGTCACTATCCATCTTGTCCTGTAATTACCTAGTGACTACCTTTGGAGTCATACAATCATTGAAGCACTACGGAAGGAGTTATGCAATCACTCAGGCAGATCTATTACATGCTTCAGTTTCTAGGTTTCACTATATTTCAGACATATTGTATACATATTTCTTTTAGATATGATGATGATTTCAAAAGGTAGAGATGTATGTATGCATGCTTTTAACAATATAGAGAGACTTATGGTTGAGTCATGTAATAGTCTGCTGCTTTATATTTGGCTAGGCCCAACATTCATGCAGTTATAAAAACACCTAAGTACTACCCATGCAGTCTTCTAATGATCCAGTCACTATATATACACTGCTGTAATCACTCAGGCATTAGTCCTGCACTCATGCAAACATCCAGGCACTACCTATGCACTCATGCAATCAGTAAGGTATTACCCATGCACTCTTTCAATCATGTAGCCACTACTCATGCACTTTTATAAACACTCAGGCACTAACGTTGTACTCTTTCAATCACAGAGGTACTAGCCTTGTACTCATGTAATCACTCAGCCAGTAGTGATGGTGTTATGAAATCACTCAGGCACTACCTTTGCACTCATTTATTCACTCAGGCGTTATCTCAGTAGTCCTGAAATCACCCAAGAAATACCCATGCAGTTATAAAATCACCCAGTCACTTTCTCTGGGCCCGATTCACAAAATTAACTTAAGACACAATCCTAAACTTACTACCATTTTGGTATTCACAGAAGGCACTTACTCATTTTGGTATTCACAGAAGGCACTTACTTACTCATTTTGAGTAACTTACTCATTTTGAGTAACTTACTCATTTTGGGTAACTTACTCATTTTGGTATTCACAGAAGGCACTTACTCATTGATGAGTAAGTGCCTTCTGTGAATACCAAAATGAGTAACTTACTCATTTTGAGTAACTTACTCATTTTGTGTAACTTACTCATTTTGGTATTCACAGAAGGCACTTACTCATCAATGAGTAAGTGCCTTCTGTGAATACCAAAATGAGTAAGTTACACAAAATGAGTAAGTTACTCAAAATGAGTAAGTAAGTGCCTTCTGTGAATACCAAAATGAGTAAGTGCCTTCTGTGAATACCAAAATGGTAGTAAGTTTAGGATTTTGTCTTAAGTTAGTTCTGTGAATCGGGCCCTATGTAGTCATGTAAATCACCAGATATTACTCCTGTAGTCATGCAGTCACCCAGGCGTTACCTATGTACTTCTTTAATCCCCTAGACGTTACCTCTGTACTCGTGCAATCACCAATGCATTAGCTGTACAGTGCTTTAATCACCCAGGTACTATCCTTGCACTCTTTGAATCACGGAGGCACTACTCTTGTATTTATGTAATCACTCAGGCAATACTAATGTACTTATAAAATCACCCTGGCACTACCTTTGCAGTCCTGTAATCACTCAGGCAGTAGGTTAGTACTTCTGTATTCACCCAGGAAGTACTCATGGACTTATAAAATCACCCACTCACTTCCTATGTACTCCAGTAATCCCGCAGATATTACCCCTGCAGTCATGCAATCACCCAGGCACTACTTATGTACTACTCCTGCAGTCATGCAATCATGCAGGATGTACCTATGCAGTCATGTAATAACCCAGGCACTACCCTTGCAGTTGTAGAATCATCCAGGTCCTACTATTGCACTTATCTATTCACCTAGGCACTACTCAATGGTCATCTGTACCTTTAGGTGCTATTCATACACTTATCCATGCACTCAATGTTTATGTCTGCACTCATGCAATTAGCCAGTCACTATCCATCTTCTCCTACAATTACCCAGTGACTACAGTTGCATGCATAGAATCACCCAAGCAGTACCCATGAAGTTATGCAATCACTCAGCTAGATCTATTACATGTTTCAGTTGTAAGTTTCACTATATTCCAGAAATATTGTATACATATTTCTTTTAGATATGATGTTGATTTGAAAATGTAGAGACATATGTATGCATGCTTTTAACAATATGGAGAGACTTATAGTTCAGTCATGTAATAGTCTTCTGCTTTATATTTGGCTAGGCGCAACACTCATGCAGTTATAAAAACACCCAAGTACTACCCATGCAGTCTTCCAATGATCCAGTCACTACATATACAATGCTGTAATCACTCAGGCATTAGTCCTGCACTCATGCAAACATCCAGGCACTACCTATACACTCATGCAATCACAAAGTAATTACCCATGCACTCTTTGAATCATGTAGCCACTACTCATGCACTTATATAAGCAGTCACGCACTAACGTTGCACTCCTTCAATCACGTAGACACTACCCTTGCACTTATGTAATCATTCAGCCAGTAGTCATGCTGTTATGAAATCACCCAGGCACTAACTTTGCACTCCTTTATTCACTCAGCCACTACCTCATTACTCCTGCAATCACTGAAGTAGTACTCATGCACTTATAAAATGACTCAGTCACTTGGTATGTACTCCAGTAATCCCCCCGATATTACCCCTGCAGTTATGGAATCACCCAGGCAGAACATATGTACTACTGCTGTAGTCATGCAATCATGCAGGCTGTATGTATGCACTCATGTAATAACCCAGGCACTACCCTTGCAGTTGTAGAATCATCCAGGTCCTACTGTTGCACTCATCTATTCACCTAGGCACTACTCAATGAGACATCTGTACCTTTAGTTGCTATTCATACACTTATCCATACACTCAATGTTTATGTGTGCAGTCATGCAACTAGCCAGTCACTATCCATCTTCTCCTACAATTACCCAGTGACTACCCTTGCACGCATATAATCACCCAAGCACTATCCCTGAAGTTATGCAATCACTCAGCTAGATCTATTACATGTTTCAGTTGTACGTTTCACTATATTCCAGAAATATTGTATACATATTTGTTTTAGATATGATGATGATTTGAAAATGTAGGGACATGTGTATGCATGCTTTTAACAATATGGAGAGACTTATAGTTGAGTCATGTATTAGTCTTCTGCTTTATATTTGGCTAGGCGCAACACTCATGCAGTTATAAAAACACCCAAGTACTACCCATGCAATCTTCCAATGATGCAGTCACTACATATACACTGCTGTAATCACTCAGACATTACTCCTGCACTCATGCAAACATCCAGGCACTACCTATACACTAATGCATTCACCAAGGTATTACCCATGCACTCTTTGAATCATGTAGCCCCTACTCATGTACTTATAAAATCACCCATTCAGTTCCTATGTACTCCAGTAATCCCGCAGATAGTACCCCTGCAGTCATGCAATCACCCAGGCACTACTTATGTCCTACTCCTGCAGTCATGCAATCATGCAGGCTGTACCTATGCACTCATGTAATAACCCAGGCACTACCCTTGCAGTTGTAGAATCATCCAGGTCCTACTGTTGCACTCATCTATTCACCTAGGCACTACTCAATCAGTCATCTGTACCTTTAGGTGCTATTCATACACATATCCATGCACTCAATGTTTATGTCTGCACTCATGCAATTAGCCAGTCACTATCCATCTTCTCCTACAATTACCCAGTGACTACCCTTGCACGCATATAATCAGCCAAGCAGTATCCATGAAGTTATGCAATCACTCAGCTAGATCTATTACATGTTTCAGTTGTAAGTTTCACTATATTCCAGAAATAGTGTATACATATTTGTTTTTGATATGATGATGATTTGAAAAAGTAGGGACATGTGTATGCATGCTTTTAACAATATGGAGAGACTTATAGTTGAGTCATGTAATAGTCTTCTGATTTATATTTGGCTAGGCCCAACACTCATGCAGTTATAAAAACACCCAGGTACTACCCATGCAGTCTTCCAATGTTCCAGTCACTACATATACACTGCTGTAATCACTCAGGTATTAGTCCTGCACTCATGCAAACATCCAGGCACTACCTATACACTCATGCAATCACCAAGGTATTACCCATGCACTCTTTGAATCATGTAGCCACTACTCATGCACTTATATAATCAGTCACGCACTAACGTTGCACTCCTTCAATCATGTAGACACTACCCTTGCACTTATGTAATCATTCAGCCAGTAGTCATGCTGTTATGAAATCACCCAGGCACTAACTTTGCACTCCTTTATTCACTCAGCCACTACCTCATTACTCCTGCAATTACTGAAGCAGTACTCATGCACTTATAAAATCACTCAGTCACTTGGTATGTACTCCAGTAATCCCCCAGATATTAACCCTGTAGTTATGGAATCACCCAGGCAGTACTTATGTAGTATCTTTGGAGTCATAGAATCATTCAGTGTCTACCTATGCAGTCATGTAATAACTCATACACTACCCTTGCAGTCATAGAATCACCCAGATCCCACTGTTGCACTCATCTATTCACCTAGGCACTACTCCATGACTCATCTATGCCTTCAGGTGCTATTAATACACGTATCCATGCATTCAACCTGTATGTGTGCACTGATGAATTAGCCAGTCACTATCCATCTTGTCCTGTAATTACCTAGCGACTACCTTTGGAGTCATACAATCATTGAAGCACTACGGATGGAGTTATGCAATCACTCAGGCAGATCTATTACATGCTTCAGTTTCTAGGTTTCACTATATTTCAGAAATATTGTATACATATTTCTTTTAGATATGATGATGATTTCAAAAGGTAGAGACGTATGTATACATGCTTTTAACAATATAGAGAGACTTATGGTTGAGTCATGTAATAGTCATAGTCATAGTCATAGTCATATTCTTTATTCGACCACAATAAAAATGATCATAAAAGAACAAATACATTCGTCATAATTAATAAACATTTATACAATTTTCACTCAAATTACATACCTTTCTAAAATAATTCTTAATTTTAAAATCATTAAAATCCCTTCACATACTATTTTTAGCGATTATATTATTATTTACACAATCAGTTATAAGAAAAACAGTTCGTCTATAAAAGTCATCTCAGTGCTCTGTGTGCCCTCCCCTTTCTCTTCCTCATACAAGCCCATAGGAAGGACGCCACAGAAAAACATACCAGAGGATCTGGTAATGATTTTAAAAATATAGTGCCACCCGACACTGCTTAAAATTTCCTTTCTTTAAAATTGGTTTCAGATAATCCTTCCTTTCCTTCTCATATAGGCTGCAGAATAGGACTATATGCAGTTCGGTTTGCGCTGATGAATTATCACAGGGGCACGGGCTTAAATCAGCATGATTAAAAGAATTTTCCGGGTATCCTAACATGCAGGGAATTAAATTTGTTCGAAACCTTAGCAAGATGAATCTATGTTGTAATCTATTTACAGATGCAAGGTAAGAGAACTCCCCCTCTATCGGTGGGGGGTTACTGCGATATGACCGGACAGCATATTTCTCCTTATAATATTCATTGCGTTTATACTCTGTCATCAGCAAAAACATGTTAGTAACCTTCTGCTTAGAGATGTTCTTGCATGCCAAAGGATCATTAAAAAGTTCTGGGAGACCAATTTCTCTTAATACAGACTCTACATAGCTCAGCCACCTAGACCTCCTCCACTTATCCATGGCTAGGCAGCTCTTTATTATTGATTGCGTAAGTGGGACAGATTCTCTTCTCCAAATTGAATGCCATAATAATATTGGGGCTATTTGGATCTGGTCTGATATAAAAGGGACACCCAGTTCCGTATGTAAAATACAATTTGTGAATGAGAGTGGGAGGCCTACTACTGATTTAAAAAATGTATTCTCAACAGTCTGTAAAGAGGAGGATTCAGCCACCCCCCAGACGCCGGCCCCATAGATCACTGCAGCTTTTACTCTAGCTTGGTAAATGTTTTTAATCGGCATTAAAGGTTTCGCCCCCAATTTTTTTGTGAAAGATTTCAAAGCTATGATGCCCCTCTCCATCACCATCTTTCTACCTTCCACCAATTTGACCCACAATAAATCTTTATCGAAAAGAATCCCCAAATAGGGAAAAGAGTCTACTACTTCAATTCTTTTCGCCTCGGCATGAAAATACATCCTTTTTTCTCTTTTTGTTGCCCCGGCGACTATTACAAAGGACTTGTTATGGTTCACTTTCATTTGCAATGAATCCATAAAGGAAACATATGCCGTAATCAACCTTTGTAGCCCCATCCCTGTCCTGGCGATTAACACAGCGTCGTCCGCATAAGCCAATATTGGTATTTTCTGATCTTCAAAGAGGGGAACATCATTTGTAACAACTGAGAGTGCTTTCTCTACTCCGTTTGTATATAAGGAGAAAAGAAATGGAGCCAATACGCAGCCCTGCCTTACTCCCCTAGAAATTTTAAAGGGGCGCGTACAGTCTCCATTTTTGGTAAATCGTACTGATGCCGTTGCGTTGGCATATAGCTGCCTTATAAAGTTGAGTATGGCAAGGTCAACTCCCATCATCTGCATTATATTCCAGAGTTTTTCATGGACCACGCAGTCAAAAGCTGCGCTCCGGTCCATGAATGCCATATATAATTTCCCTTCCTTTATTCGTGTATACTTTTCTATGGTCATTGCTAGATTCAGGGCTTGGTCCACCGTGCCCCTTCCCTGCTGGAAACCATATTGGGCTTGGATCAAGATGTTATTATCCCTAGCCCATGCCTCTAACCTTGATAGAAGGAGGCGGCCCATGAGCTTTGATGTTGTATCCAGCAGGGAAATGGGTCTATAATTCTTCGGGTCACATCTGTCTCCTTTTTTGTAAATGGGTACGATCACCCCTGAAGACCAGGAAGGAGGGGGGCCTACCAGAGCTATGCTATTCAAAACATTCATCAAGAATGGTGTCCATAGATCTAAGTTTTCTTGAAAAAAGTCTATAGGAACGCCGTCAGGTCCTGGCGCTTTTCCCTGACTACATGCATTCAGCCCAATCTTGACTTCGGTATGAGAAAACGAGAGAGTCTGATATTGAGTTTCATTTTCAGCCGCTCGGTGGAGTTGGGTCACTGAATCAGATGCAAAAATGTTCTCGAAATGGGTGACCCATGCCTCCTCATCAACATTTATATCTAATGATGGATCAGTAGGATTTTTAAAATATGGGGCATTTACCAGTTTCCAAAATTGACAGCTATTTCCTGAATTCGCGGCCTCGTCTAATTCAGCCCAAAGGTCCTCCCTAATCTTTTTTTCGCAATTTTTCCATGCCTCTATATATGAGGCGCGCAAGAGTTTTATATTTTCCTTGTTTCTAGGGTTCTCCTTTAATGCACTCAGCAAAGCTGCCCTTGACTTTGTGCACCGTGTATCGAACCAGCCCTTCTTTGTTGCTTGTTTCGGGGCACTTTTTCCCCTTGTGAGGGCCGTTTTAATAATTCCTAAAATTTCAGAAAAAGCTAAAACAACTTCACCTCGATCGGCTTCAGGATCCAGACACAATTGTAGTTTGTCTTGTGTTTTAAGAACAATTTCCGGGATCAACACCATTTTATCTATATGTCCCCATTTTAACTGGACACCGTTTTTCCTAGCAACAATCGGTCTACCGACATTGCTTCTATTATATCTCTTTTGAGATGTTAATTTCATTTCAATTGAAACAATGGCGCGGTCGCTAAAAGTATTAAATATATTGCATACCTTAACCACCCTTGCACCAAGCGGAATGGTCAAAAGGATATAATCAAGAGTTGTCTCCGCTCCATTCCGGTGGAAGGTTTTCAGTATAGCATCAGTTTCAGGATCTTTATCACAAACCATTTCCATATTTAAAACTGCTAGTAGTTTATTTAGACTATTTCCGTACTCGGTATGAGAAAAATGGTATATTGGGTTACTCCCCCATCCTCCAAGCCACATATGGGTAGTGTATTATGTTTACAAGGATGAATATTAAAATCACCTACCCATATGACGTTGATGTTTACCTTCATTTTATTGATAACTATGGCTGCAATATCTTTCTCAACCTCCCCCACAATTTGGTGCATGTTAGGTCCAAATCTATTGTTGTAAAAATGTATTAATAACCAGTTCCCTTCCTGTGGTAACTCTAAGGTCAGGATATGGAAATTTGGATTGGGTTGGGAGACCATCTTCACTTTAGCAGGTAAATCATTCCGGATTAGGGTCAAGATACCCCCCTTTGCCCTGCCTGAGGGTGATGGATCTGCCTGGGTCTGGAAAGATCTATACCCGTTCACAAATACAGGCTCCATGGCCCATGTTTCTTGAAAGCAGACTATCTCCTGGTCCTGCCATGACTATAGCCACTCATTTTCACTGACTTTAGAAGCAATACCAGCCACATTCCATGAGGCAATTTTCAATACCTTTCTATTTTGCGTATGGTCAGCTAGCGGTGACTGAACCCTCTCGTGTATAACCATCTTTAAAATACCCTGTCCTTCCAGGCTGTTTTGAACGCTTGTTGGGTCTGGGTATAGTCAGTCACAAGCTTCTAGGTCCGACAGAGGAGCAAACCTATTCTGAGCCCTCCAGCCTGATTCCCCAGATGAACCCTCCCGCAAGCCCCCCACCCCAACTATCATTTGTTTTGAGTGGCCAGATATTCTTGATTGTGTTGGTGGTCTGTAAAAGAAACCCAGCGGGAGGACAGTAATGTTAGAACCTCTAATAGGCGTATTGCCTAATTTTGCTAGGAGGTGGCCCACAACATATTTATTTTTAAAATTTAAAACCACACAATCACCTGACAGTTGTTTTCTCGCTGAACCCACCCAAGGTATCCTTCTTGCCATAATTAATTCATTTAGTATATTCCCACCTGAAACCCCCTTCTTGTCCAGATTTTGAGTTAACCAATGAAGAGCTTTCGACATCAGCTGGGAGGTTGATTCGCCTTTGCCCTCCCCTAATAAGGGTACATTTCCCAAGACCAAGTCCAAAGGTGCAGCTGCAGGGGGGAGATGTAATGTTTGGGGTCCGTTCGATTGGTGCTCCTGGATCGGGCCCAATTCCCTCAACGGGTCATCTCCTCCCTCTCGGGCTCTTGATGATCTCCTATGTACTCCAGTTGATGTGTTAGTGTTAGTTTCACCTGTTGCTTGATTTAGGGATCCACCGAATTCATATGTATTAATTATGGAGGATTGCCTTTGATTACTTCCAACGAGATTACTAACATTGCCGGGTAAAATGTTAAAGGTGTCACTAAGCATGTTAGGCTTATTAGGGATGTTAGAAATGGAGGTGCTCGTATTTAAGTTTGGTACCATTGGAGCTACTATAGGGGGACCTTATGAATATACAAGTTCGAGATATCCTTTAATAACATTTCTAGACCACAGTAATTTTCCCTTGCCTGGGATTCCAAGCTAATAATTTTCTTCTCCATCTGCATTAACCTTTCTGAGATTGGATTAAACATAGAAGAAACCAGTGTTTCCAATCTCAACCAAGCCGCTTCGTCCATCAATGGCCCTGGTACAGTTTTTACAGTTTGTGGACCACTTGTATCACTTTGTATTGCCTCTGTTAGTGCCTCATCCTCAATTGTATTTGATCTCAATGTTTTTGCTGACTTTGGTCTTTGGGGGCCCCCACCCCGTTTCCTTGTTGCTGGTATGTCAGTTCTATTTTCCAAAGTTTTCTTCTTGACGGCTGCCCTAGTGGCCCTTTGTGGTTTTTCTATCGAGGCTTTCATTCCTAACTCTTGCAATATCGGGCCGGGAGTTGTGACTCTTTCCGTGTCTATGACTAGTTCACTTAGCAAGGGGGCTTCTATGAGATTGTTAGACGACATTACCCCCAATGAAGATCTCTTCTGAGTAAAGAACTCAGACGATAGACGGCGTTCCGTCAGTGCAATCTCATGTTCCAAGACAGTTGTAGCCCTTGTAAGAAAAGAGTCTAATGTCCCAGCAATTCTTCCCGCCACTTGGGTACTTGTACTTCCACGAGTACTCATAATGTCAACCAGGCCCGCAACAAGGTATAATTACGTTAATGATGTTTATAGCAACAGGCCCGTGTTAATGTGGCAGTTGTCTTAATACGCCCAATATTTAAGCAACAAATTACCTTATGTGGTTGTGGACGTTAGAGAATGGGCCCGGCCCGGCCTCTTCCGGGCTCCGACGGGCGTGGACGGGCCCGCCCTTGGCCCGGGCGCGGCCCGGGCGCGTCCCGCGCCGCGGGTCAGCGCTCTGCTTATCAGCGCGACCTGCGCGCTGCGGATACTGGGAGTTGTAGTGTCACTCTCCTCCGTGAGCACCACTGGCCAATTGCAGGGCGATGGCGAGGGACAATGCTGGCCGACGACTCCTCTGCCCAACAGCTCCTGGGAGTCCGGTTCCAGCTACTCTGGCAGCTCTGGCAGCGGGGCGGTAGCGGGAGACAATACACCGCGCCGCGGGTCAGCGCTCTGCTTATCAGCGCGACCTGCGCGCTGCGGATACTGGGAGTTGTAGTGTCACTCTCCTCCGTGAGCACCACTGGCCAATTGCAGGGCGATGGCGAGGGACAATGCTGGCCGACGACTCCTCTGCCCAACAGCTCCTGGGAGTCCGGTTCCAGCTACTCTGGCAGCTCTGGCAGCGGGGCGGTAGCGGGAGGCAATACACCGCACCGCGGGTCAGCTCTCTGCTTATCAGCGCGACCTGCGCGCTGCGGATACTGGGAGTTGTAGTGTCACTCTCCTCCGTGAGCACCACTGGCCAATTGCAGGGCGATGGCGAGGGACAATGCTGGCCGACGACTCCTCTGCCCAACAGCTCCTGGGAGTCCGGTTCCAGCTACTCTGGCAGCTCTGGCAGCGGGGCGGTAGCGGGAGACAATACACCGCGCCGCGGGTCAGCGCTCTGCTTATCAGCGCGACCTGCGCGCTGCGGATACTGGGAGTTGTAGTGTCACTCTCCTCCGTGAGCACCACTGGCCAATTGCAGGGCGATGGCGAGGGACAATGCTGGCCGACGACTCCTCTGCCCAACAGCTCCTGGGAGTCCGGTTCCAGCTACTCTGGCAGCTCTGGCAGCGGGGCGGTAGCGGGAGACACTTCCATATGTCAACATCCAAGCCTGTGTGAGGCTTTCCGGTGCAGCCATGAAAAGGTCCTTGCTCTTCCGGAGCAGTTGGGCGGTCATGTAATAGTCTGCTGCTGTAATCACTCAGGCATTAGTCCTGCACTCATGCAAACATCCAGGCACTACCTATACACTCATGCAATCAGTAAGGTATTACCCGTGCACTATTTCAATCATGTAGCCACTACTCATGCACTTTTATAAACACTCAGGCACTAACGTTGTACTCTTTCAATCACAGAGGTACTAGCCTTGTACTTATGTAATCACTCAGCCAGTAGTGATGGTGTTATGAAATCACTCAGGCACTACCTTTGCACTCATTTATTCACTCAGGCGTTACCTCAGTAGTCCTGAAATCACCCAAGAAGTACCCATGCAGTTATAAAATCACCCAGTCACTTTCTATGTAGTCATGTAAATAACCAGATATTACTCCTGTAATCATGCAGTCACCCAGGCGTTACCTATGTACTTCTTTAATCCCCCAGACATTACCTCTGTACTCATGCAATTACCAATGCATTAGCTGTACAGTGCTTTAATCACCCAGGTACTATCCTTGCACTCTTTGAATCACGGAGGGACTACTCTTGTACTTATGTAATCACTCAGGCAATACTCATGTACTTATAAAATCACCCTGTCACTACCTTTGCAGTCCTGTAATCACTCAGGCAGTAGGTTAGTACTTCTGTAATGACCCTGGCAGTACTCATGGACTTATAAAATCACCCACTCACCTCCTAAGTACTCCAGTAATCCCACAGATATTACCCCTGCAGTCATGCAATTACACAGGCACTACTTATGTACTACTCCTGCAGTCATGCAATCATGCAGGATGTACCTATACAGTCATGTAATAACCCAGGCACTACCCTTGCAGTTGTAGAATCATCCAGGTCCTACTGTTGCACTCATCTATTCACCTGGGCACTACTCAATGAGTCATCTGTACCTTTAGGTGCTATTCATACACTTATCCATGCACTCAATGTTTATGTGTGTACTCATGCAATTAGACAGTCACTATCCATCCTCTCCTACAATTACCCAGTGACTACCCTTTCATGCATATAATCATCCAAGCAGTACCCATGAAGTTATGCAATCACTCAGCTAGATCTATTACATGTTTCAGTTGTAAGTTTCACTATATTCCAGAAATATTGTATACATATTTCTTTTAGATATGATGATGATTTGAAAATGTAGGAACATATGTATGCATGCTTTTAACAATATGGAGAGACTTATAGTTGAGTCATGTAATAGACTTCTGCTTTATATTTGGCTAGGCGCAACTCTCATGCAGTTATAAAGACACCCAAGTTCTACCCATGCAGTCTTTCAATGATCCAGTCACTACATATACACTGCTGTAATCACTCAGGCATTAGTCCTGCACTCATGCAAACATCCAGGCACTACCTATACACTCATGCAATAACCAAGGAATTACCCATGCACTCTTTGAATCATGTAGCCACTACTCATGCACTTATATAATCAGGCAAGCACTAACGTTGCACTCCTTCAATCTCGTAGACACTACCCTTGCACTTATGTAATCATTCAGCCAGTAGTCATGCTGTTATGAAATCACCCAGGCACTAAATTTGCACTCCTTTATTCACTCAGCCACTACCTCATTACTCCTGCAATCACTGAAGCAGTACTCATGCACTTATAAAATCACTCAGTCACTTGGTATGTACTCCAGTAATCCCCCAGATATTACCCCTGTAGTTATGGAATCACCCAGGCAATACTTATGTAGTACATTTGCAGTCAGAGAATCATGCAGTGTCTACGTATGCAGTCATGCAATAACCCATATACTACCCTTGCAGTCATAGAATCGCCCAGATCCCACTGTTGCACTCATCTATTCACCTAGTCACTACTCCATGACTAATCTAAGCCTTCAGGTGCTATTAATACACTTATCCATGCACTCAACCTGTATATATGCACTGATGAATTAGCCAGTCACTATCCATCTTGTCCTGTAATTACCTAGCGACTACCTTTGGAGTCATACAATCATCGAAGCACCAGGATGGAGTTATGCAATCACTCAGGCAGAACTATTACATGTTTCAGTTTCTAGGTTTCACTATGTTTCAGAAATATTGTATAGATATTTCTTTTAGATATGATGATGATTTGAAAAGGTAAAGACGTATATATGCATGCTTTTAACAATATAGAGAGAATTATGGTTGAGTCATGTAATAGTCTGCTGCTTTATATTTGGCTAGGCCCAACACTCATGCAGTTATAAAAACACCCAAGTACTACCCATGCAGTCTTCTAATGATCCAGTCACTATATATACACTGCTGCAATTTCCCAGGTTATTACCACTGCACTCATGCAATCACCCAGGCACTTACCCGTGCACTCTTTAAATCACCCAGCCACTACCCATGAACTGATATAATCTCTAAGGAACTACTCTTGCGCTCCTTCAATCATGCAGGAACTACCCTTGTACTTATGTAATCACTTAGCCAGTACTCATGCACTTATAAAATCACCCAGGCACTACCTTTGCACTCCTCCAATCAGTCAGGAATTCGCTCAGTATTCCTGCAATCGCCCAATCAGTAATGCAGTTATAAAATCACCCACTGATTTTCTATGTACTCAAGTAATTCTCCAGATATTACCCCTTTAGTCATGCAATCACCCTGGCACTAGTTATGTGCTACCCTTGCAGTTGTAGAATTATCCAGGTCCTACTGTTGCACTTATCTAGTCACCTAGGCACTACTCAATGTATTTCTTTATTTATAGATGATAATATTTGCATATAATTATTTTAATAATATTAAATATTTTTTAGAAAGATAATAAAGTGTTTTTTGTTTTTAGAAATTCTCCATAATTATTAAGAAATATTCAGCATGACAAAAAAAGTTCAGAAAACAGAACTATTTAAAGGATAGAGAAAAGCAGAAAGTAGATGAAGTACAACATGTGACGTTGAAGAAAAAGTCTTCTGTTAAGAGAACAAAATAATTTGTTAAAATTCTTTTAAAAAATGTAATCGATTTTCAAAATTGAGAAAAGAGAACGAAAAGTACCTCAAGCAATCAGAAGGAAAAGAAAAAAGGAGAAATTAATGCAAAATCAGGTTATTGGAAAACAATCCCTGTTGAAAAAAGAATGAAAGAATATAAAGACATTAGGAAGAGAATGTATAAAAGTAGAGTACTACAAAATGTATTGAAAGATTGCAAAAAATATAAAAGAAGAGCATCATTTTACAAGAAGAAAGAACAGATTCAAAGTGTAGTTGAAAAGGCTTTTGAATTGAAAAGAAAATTGTTTATATTAGTATTGAAGAGAATGAAAACATTGAATAAAACAATGCACTTTCTGAAGGAAAAAAGTAAAAGAAAAAGACTGGTTAATAGAAGTAACTTTTGCAAAAAAAATTCTGGTGAATGGAAGCACACTTCTAGTACTGAACCTTTTTTTAATGAAGAAAGCTATTTTCAACAAAATACATTAGTTCATGCAGTTGATATCAGGGGTCTTTGTTATGAGGTTAAAAACGGTTGTCCAATTGAAAAAGAAAAGATGGTTGCTAAAATGTGGAAGAAGTAATAGCTGAAGAAGTTCAACGGAGACGTACACAAGCTCCAGGGTATAAGTGGGATTGTAGTAGTATTTGTTGAATACGACAGGAATCTATTGATATATTACAAAATGTCTTACGAGATTATGGTAAAAAAAGTGTTAAACAGAAGATTTAGATGTTGCAAGGACTAGATCCTTGTAAAGTGAGAAAATGTCATTCTCTGGCAGGGTCATTCTCTGGCTTGTCTTTCTAGAAAAGTGTGTTGAAGTACTTTTCATCATTTAAGAATGTTAGCAGTACATCACTCAGAAATGCGGAAGTTAGAAAGAAGATTGTACTATGTAAAAAGTCCTGCATTATCTCTAAGTGAAATAAACACTGCTCTTTTGCATGGTTCAGTATTGGATATAAAAAAGTTTCTGATGATATACAGTTTTGTTTCTTTGGTCCTGAAGAGGAGTGTAGAGAAAGTGAGAGTTTGATAAGTGTAGGTGTTGAAGAAGAGGTAGAAGATAGTACTACTGAGAAGTTTGCAGAAGAAATTACAAAGTTTAAGGTACTTTCTTGTGAAAAACCAAACTATGTTTGTATTTGTTGTAGACGTACTCACTATAGAAGTAAAACTAGGAATGTTGATGTGTATTTAAAAAGTGAAAAGGAAAACAATGATAAGTGGGAGCAATTTGGTGCTTATTTGTTGGTGGAAGGTTGTTTTGAGTTGGGTAGGGACCAACGTATTTGTAAATATTGCTACAAGAAATTAGAAGAGAACAAAATGCCAGCTAGAGCTGTACATAATAACCTAGAGTTGGTAGCTATTCCTTCGAAACTGGTAGATTTAAATACGTATGAGTCCATTCATATTCAATCTGTGCACCCATTTCAGGCTATAGTTTATATGGAGCCTAAAACAGGTAAGCTGCCTCCAACAGATGTACAAAGAGGTTTAAAAGGAAGAGTTGTGTATTTACCTTTAGATTTTAAGAAAAATATTGAAACTGTTGGTGTAGAGAGAGAGGAAAGTGAACCTGTAGTTATTCTAGTTAATGGTGTACCAACAAAGAGTCGGAAAATATGGCAAGAGTTAGTAGATGTCAATAAACTTCAAAAGGCTACATTATATCTTGTACAAAACAATATTTATTATAAAAATGTATATGTGGAAGAAGAAGAAATATCTTTAGAAGATGATAGAGAAATTTCAACTGGCCAAATCAAAAAAGTGGACAACTCCAGGAGTGAAGAAATTTACGAACACTACAGTATACATCCTCTACATTCAAAAGAAGTGATTGGAAACACTATTGAATTATTCCAAATAAAGAAAGCAAAGGGAACTCCCATGAGTGTTTGGGAAAAAAGTTTAGAAGCTCGTTGTTTTCCACAGCTGTTCCCCAGTGGAAAAGATGGACGATATGATGAACGACCAGTACAGATTCCAGCTTCAGAATATCATACAACAAGATTGTACTCAGAAGATCCAAGATTTCGACAGTGTGTTCCATATTTATTTCATCTTCTGTTTGAAAGTGGCTTGTCTGGACTTTCATATGCCGTGAACCACATATTAAAAACGGGAGTTCATCTTACACATGTTTCTGCAAAGGAATTTTTGGACAAAGTTCAACAAAGAGACGATCATTTAGAATCTCAGTTAATTAATTTGATGGCGTGTCAACATGGTACTAATGAGTATTGGTATTGTCGTCACGAAGAACTTAAATGTATGTTAAGAAACTTAGGAACCCCTACGTGGTTTGTTACGCTTAGCTGTGCTGAATACGCATGGGACGATTTACTTGAATTTCTTCAAGAAGCAAATTCAAATATTAAAAACATTGAATTCAAGACAGCTGGAGAACTGTGTTCCTTGGATCCTGTAAATGTGTGCAGATATTTTAATCATAGGTTTCAAGCTATGATGTCTTTTATCTGCAATAAAAATAATCCACCTCTTGGAGAAGTTATTGATTTCTTTTGGAGAAAGGAATACCAAGCCAGAGGTGCACCTCATATACACATGCTGTTATGGATCAAGAATGCACCAAAATTTTGAACTGATACTGCTGAAAGTGTTTTGTCTTTCATTGAAGAGTATGTTACCTGTGCCATTCCAAAAGAAGGAGGAGAAAACAACTTGAGACAACAAGTTTTGCGGTTTCAAAGTCATTGATGTGGAAAATACAAGTCAAAGGGAAAATTTTATACAAAATGTCGTTTTGGATTCCCACATTCAGTAATTTGAAAAGGAAGAGTCAACAGTTTCATGCCAGCAGTAAGGCATACTATAACTCGAAAATCTCCGAAGAATACTTACAACATAAAAAGAACTGAAGATTCAAAGTATATTAATGACTACAATCCAGTGATTTTGACAATGTGGAATGTAAACATGGATATCCAGTATGTTGCAGATAATTCAATTGCTGTTGCTCGCTATGCTACGTCATATATAACCAAATCTGAGAAGACGGAGTTGAAAGAAATGTGGGAAGAAATTTCACAAGAGAAGACTCTTAGTAACAAATTGTACAGCTTTAGTTTGAAGATACTTTCCCATCGAGAGATTGGATCCTATGAATGTTCGGATCGGTTGACCTCTGCAAGTTTATATTCAAAGTCAAGAGGAATCATTTGGGTAAGTCTAGGTCTTGCTGCAACACGAAATCGAGTATTGAAATCTGTACAAGAAATTGAATACTTAGCATTGAATGAACCAGAAAGTACAGATATTGTTAAAACTAATATGTTGGATACATACTACCCTAAAAGAAGTCCACATGTGGAAAACATATGTCTCTATGAAGTACTGCAACATTACACTTTTAAGAGAAATGTTACAGAAAATATAAATAAAGAAAAATATGCAGTAATTGGATGTGAAGGGTGTTTGGTAAAACATGCCAAAGGAAATCTTATTAACCACACGAAACTCAGTTGCGAAACTCCAGATAAAAGGGAATTTTTCTATTTAGCACTTCTGCAACTTTTCAAGCCTTGGCATAGTGAAATGGAATTACTTGGAGATTTTGACTGCTATGAAGATTCTTTTAGTGCATGTAAAGATAGCATTCAATGCACAATTTTTCCAAATGATCTATAAATGTTAAATGAAGAGATTGAACAAGAAACTACTATTGCAGCTGAAATAGCTAGAGACAGTTCTCAAGATAGTCAAAGTTCTGCTCCACTGAGTCAAGATCCATTAGGACAACCAATCCTTGAAAATGAAGCAGCAATAGCCATGAATGAAGTAGAAACGGCAATGCAACAAGCACAACAGGATATTATTGAGTTGGGAAACTTGGAAGAACAACTAAATATTGAACAAAAAGAAATATATCAGCAAGTGACACAACAGATACAGCATGGTTTACTGCATGAAAAAAAAGAATGCAAATGCACATCATTTAAACCTATTTGAATGTATATCAGTGGTCAAGCTGGAACAGGAAAAAGTTTCTTAATTAAAGTTTTGACCAGTTATCTACACAAAAACACCGAATCACATTTATCATGTGTTGTAACCGCTCCAATTGGGTTAACAGCACACAACATTAAAGGGATTACATTACATTGATTACTCATGCTACCAGTTGAACATGAACATAAGTTGGAATATCACAAGCTATCTGGAGAAGCTTGTTATGAAGTCTCAAGAGTACTAAAGAAAATTAAACTTCTAATCATTGATGAGTTGAGCATGGTCTCAAACTTAATGCTTGCCTTTGTACATTTAAGAATGCAACAGATTTTAAAAACAGATTATGATGTTTTATTTGGAGGAAAACATGTAATTCTATTTGGCGATCTACTACATCTTACTCGTGTGAAAGGGCAACCAGTTTTTAAAACACTTGTCCATGAAGATACTAGGAAATCTTTGGGAAGTATTGGAAATGTAAACATTTGGTCTCATTTTGAATATAAAGAACTTATTAAGAATATGCGACAAGCAAGAGATGAACATTATGGAAACATTCTTCAAGATATAAGAATTAGTGTTTTGACAAAATATGGTAAAGAAGCTTTACAAAGTCGGCTACTAACAAACTTGTTTCCAAATGAAAACATTGCACCTGAAATAATGTACAAACAAATTGAAGAAAACAAGTCTATAGTTTGCCTAATGCCAACACTGCAAGAGTGTTCTACATTTAATAAACTACTTTTGAGACTGGAAAAACAACCAATAGTGAAAATGGAAGCCATTGATAAAATGGAACACGAAGGAGTTACTATTCTTCTCTCAGAGAAATTACAGTCAAAATTGGATTCTTTGGAGAAGTCTGTATCTAAGACTGCTGGTTTAGAAAAGACTTTATATGTATGTATGAACTGTCGGGTAATTTTATGGCGTAATTTTGATGTAGAAAAAGGTTTAGTAAATGGAGCAATGGGAAAAGTTGTTGATTTTGTTAATTATCAGAACAGAGATGGAATTGAATTTTTAAAGATTAAATTTGATCAGATTGAAGAGGTAAAACAGATTAGACGTTGTACTGTTCGTTTTTTGCTTGTAAAAGACTTGTATGTTTGTAGAAAACAGTTTCCTCTTCCTTTAGCATATGCTGTGACCATTCATAAATCTCAAGGTTTAAGTGTAGACAGTCCTTTGGTAAATATTGGAAGTACAGTGTTTAAAGAGGGCATGACATACATTGCATTGTCTCAAGTAAGAACATTATTTGGTTTGTATTTGATTGATTTTGGGGAGAATAAGATTAGTACTGATGCAAATTGTGGTAGAGACGATAATCGGTTAAGAAGACTTTATGCTCTTAATTTAGGTGATTATCCCATATATGAGAAACGTGTAGTATGTCCAAAACGGAAATATGAGAAGCATTCTAGTGTGATTCAAAAAAAGAAAACAATTCAACAGAATGATGAAGCTGCAGAGAAAATGAAAATGGACACTGTTGATGATATTGTAGGATACCAGTTAGAAAATGGTTCAGATATCAACTGCTATGCTAATGTAATTGCGAATGTTGTCTTTTATCTAGATCTTCATCATGAAATTATGAAAAATCAAGAAAAAAGATTCTGTTCTTTATTACATTATATTTTTGAAAAGTTGGTAACTGATAGAACTAAAATCCATACTGCTTCTGGCATTCGGCATCTTTTGGATATATGTTCTGGTTCTTAGTAATTTACACTCAATATACAACAAGATGCACAAGAATTTCTTATGTTTATGCTTGCAGTATTGGAAGATGAAGGAATAGAAATTGAAAAAAATTTTGGACTAAGTTACAGATGGGATCATAAATGTGAAGAGTGTTCATTTTCTTCTACCACTGAAATAGACACTGAACGATTCATATATTTGACCATACCAGATTGCAAATCAGTGTTTTTTAACAAATTGGTAAAAACAGCTAATCAAGATAAGAAATGCTCACATTGTAAATCAGAAATGTTGTCAACATTATATATAGAAAGATTTGGAAAATATGTAATTTTAATGCTACAACGTTGTAGAGCAAATGGAAGAAAATTGGAAACCAAAATTAAAAATTTTGTGGCAAGTCAACTATCAATTTCAGGAAGAACTTTTAAAACTGTGGCTATTATTTTCCATGATGGACCTACTACAACATCTGGACACTATACTGTGTATTTAAAGTGCAATAAAGGATGAACACATTGCAATGATGCCCATTTGGAATTCAAATGTAGGTTGCTTTTTGAATTACTAGATTCATATCTGATATTTTTAATGCCAAAGTTTTAAAAACATCATTCGGCCTATTGGGAAGATGTGAACACGAATTTATGAGTTTATTTTGGATATTTTCAATGCAAATGGATTTGGAAACATTATTCGGCCTATTGGGAAGATATGAACAATTACTGTTTGGATTATTGTTTGTGCTAATTCTTATTGCATTTGCAAAATTGTGTTTCAAAGAAGTAGTTTATATATTTTATCTTTATATTATACACAATGAAAATGAGAGTGTATATTTTAGAAAATGTACTTCAGAGAAATAAATGATTTAATGTAGTTGAAGAATGTAATTTAGAAACTGTAGATAGGTAAACAGATAGTAGAACATGCTGTAAATATTTTCAACTCAGATTTTTTTTTTTTTACAATCTCATTGATTGTATTTTTTCCCCGCTGTTATATGATGATTTACATTGAAATCACTGTGTATGGTGAAATTCATTAGAATCTGAGAACAGCAAAAATGGAAACTGAATATGTTATATAATTCTAAAATTATGTTGTGTTCTTAAAACTATAACATTATATGCAGTAACAGTTTTTCTTCTTTTTATTACAGAAAGTAATACTAAAGATTGAAAAGCTTTTAAATTCAGTTTACAACAAAAGTACTGTAAAATAGTTTCACTGAGTTTCATATCTACTTTAATAAAGAAGGTAAGATGAAATAATGTAATAAGCATAAAAATATGAAGTAATGTTTACAGTCACTTTTATTGCACTCATCCATTTTTTGAAACACTACCCATGCACTGATCTATACAGTTAGGCACTATTCCCACACTCCTGACATCACTCATGCACTATCTATGTATTTCTCCAATCACCTAGCCTGTATCCATACAGTTATAATATCATCCAGACACTGCCTATGTACTGTTCCAATCAGCCAGGCAGTATCTCTACACTCATGCAATCAGATAGACATTACCCGTACACTCTTCCAATCACCCAGGTGGTACCTATACACTTCTCCAATCCCCTAAACATTATCCCTGCACTGATGCAATCACCCAGGCATTACCCTTGCACTCTTTCAATCATCCAGGCAGTATCTATACAATGCCCTATTCATTCAGTCAGTACACATACACTTATAAAATCACCCAAGGTCTATTTATACAGACCTCCAACCACCCAGGTACTACTCCTGTACTCCTCCAATCACCCAGCCAGAACCCTTCAAGTTTTAAAATCACTCAGGCACTACCCATGCACTCCTCCAATCACCCAGGCGCTACCCGTACACTCTTGCAATCAGCAAGACATTACCCCTACAGTCATGCAATTAACGAGGTATTACTATGTATTCCTCTAATCCCCAGACATTACGCCTGCACTCATGCAATCACTTAGGTATTAGCCATGCACTCCTGGAATGCCACAGACATTACCCTTGCACTCATGCAATCACTTAGGTATTAGACATGCACTCCTCCAATGACCCTGACATTACCACTGAACTCATGCAATCACCCATGCATTACCCATGCACTGCTTCAATCACTCAGGCAATACCCGTGCATTTATAAAAGCATCCAGGCACTACCTATGCACTCATGCAATCACACATGCACTACTAATGCAGTCTTTAATGCACCTAGGCATTACCCATGCACTCCTCCAAATAGTCATGCAGTATCCATGTACTCCTTCAATCACCCAGTCACTACTGTTGCAGACTTCCAATAACCCAGGCAGTAGCGCTGTACTCATATAATTACCCAGGCAGTACTCATACACTTATGAAAACATACAGACCCTACCTATGCACTCATGCAATCACACAGGCACTTCTGATGCACTCCTCGATGCACCTAGGCATTACCCATACACGCCTCCAATCAGCCATGCACTATCCATGTACTCCTTTAATCACCCAGTCACTATCCTTGCAGTCTTGCAATAATCCAGGCACTACCGCTGAACTCATATAATTACCCAGGAAGTACTCATACACTTATAAAAACATACAGGCACTACCTATGCATTCATGCAATCACACAGGCACTACTGATGCACTCCTCGATGTACCTAGGCATTACCCATGCACTGCTCCAATTATCCAGCCAGTACTCATGCACTTAAAAAATCACCCAGGCACTACTTATACACTTTTACAATCACCCAGACACTACCAGTACAGTCATGCAATGACACAGACATTGCTCTTACACTCATGCAATCAGTCACACATTTGTCATGCATTCCTTCAATTACCTACACATTACTCCTGCAGTCATGCAATCACTTAGGCATTACCTATCCACTCTTTCAATGACCCAGACATTACCCCTGCACTCATGCAATCACTTAGGCATTACCTATCCACTCCTCCAATGACACACACATTACCTCTGCACTTATGCAATCACCCAGGCACTACCCATGCACTCATATAATCAGCCAGGCATTACTCATGCACTTCTTCAATCACTCAGGCAGTACGTATATACTCCTCCAATAACCCAGGCACTACGCCTGCACTCATGCAATCACCCAGGCTCTACCTATGCACTCATGCAATAACCCAGAGACTACCCTTGCACTCCTCCAATCACCAAGGTACAACCCATGCACTCATGCAATCAGTCAGGCACTACCCATGCACTCATACATGCACTCAGGCACTTCTGCAGCTCTCATTAAATCACCCAAGCACTACCCATGCAGTTTTCCAATCACCCAGGTATTACCTCTACACTCATGCAATCACCCAGGCATTACCCATGCACTCCTTCAATCAGTCAGGCAGTACCCATGCACTCCTCCAATCACCCAGGCACTACCCATGCACTCTTCCATGCACCCAGGCATTATCCATGCACTCCTTCAATCACCCAGACATTACTACTGCACTCATGCAATTTATTTATTTATTTATTTATTTATTTAAACAGTTTTATATAGCGCTGGCTAGACCCGTAGGTATCAGAGCGCTTTACATAAGGTCAGCAAAGTTACAACAATAATAACAATTACACATTACATCCAATATATGAGATACATTAACGGGAGAGAAGGAGAGACCAGTAAAGAGGGAAGGGGGAGAGGGGGAGTGAGAAGGGAGAGGACGAGGGGGAAGACGGAATAAGAGACAGAGGTAAAGTCAGCCCAAAGACCGAATGGGTAGGTGACGGCCAGGGAGGTAGTCCAAGGCCAGTCTCCCCTATAGCTCTCAAGGAAGCTCCAACGGGTATCAGTCAGAAAGGTGGATAGAAAGGAGACAAGGCAGAAACAGAACGGGAGATATACGATGAGGGGGAGGGTGGGCGAGACAGGGAGAAGGGGAGAAACTGTGCCCAAGGTCCGGCTGGGCAGGTGACGGTCAGGGGGTGAACCAAGTCCGATCTCCTCATTAGCTGAACAGAGCAGCTCCACCGGGCGTCGGACATAATGCTCGGACTCCGCTGTCAGGACAGAGGTCATGAGTACTCAAGGATTGTCAGAGTAGTGCGGGGGGAGCCATGGTCTGAAAGAATTCTAGAAGTCCTCTTGAGGTCAGGCACAGTCCTGGAAGTGTTGAGCAAGTAAAAGTTCAGCAAGGGAGAAAAACTCACCATTGTCGGCCATGTTGGGGTCAGGCATCCTGGGACCCTTTTCCATATCCAGAGTGAGCCGAGTACGACAGAGCTTTGTAGGGAGGGAAGGGTCAGACTCCCATTAGTTTTTAAAAGGATACAAGATCTCCCCCGGTGTCCCTAGGCGCTCAAGGCGTAGCGCAGACCCTGAAAGCGCGCTGGGACAAATCTCCCATTACGGTGGGCAGCGCGGTGGGCGCCACCATTTTGCCTCGTGCAGGGGGGAAGGGGGGACCGCTCACCTCGATCTTCGGCAACAGGTGCCTCTGGGCTCCGGGCAAACTATCCGGCATGTCCGCTGTGGCCGAGGGATGTTTTTCACATGCAGTGGACGGGCCACACAAGCGGATATGGGCAGATGGAGGCTCGCCATAAGTCAGGATCGAGTTGTGGGCAGGTCCAATGATCAGGTCTGTGCCTACTGTGTAACTGTTCAATTACAGCTGCGGGCGTAATCCTCATTAAACATGGAGAGTGACGTGGTAGCGCGCCCCTTCTCACCAGCACCGAGGGAGTTCTCACCTCTGTTGGACCCGGTGTTCACTCTAGGTGCCCCGCTCGTCCTGCTGTTGAGTCACCGCAATGAGTAGCTCCCGGCTCAAAAGGTGGACCCGGGGAGGGGGATCTGCTTGCAATCACACAGGCATTACCCATGCACTACTTTAGTCACTCAGGTACTACCCCTGCAGTCATGCAAACACCGAGGCACTACCTATGCACTCGTGGAATAACCCAGGCACTACCCTTGCACTCCACCAGTCATCCAGGCACTATTCATATACTCCTCCAATTACCCAGCCACTACACATGCACTTATAAAATCACCCTAGCACTACATATACACTCATCTAATCAGACAGGCACTACCCATGCACTCCTCCATTCACCCAGACATTACCCCTGCATTCATGCAATCACCCAGGCATTACCCATGCACTCCTTCAATCACTCAGGTAGTGCCCATGCACTACTCTAATCACCCAGACATTACACCTGCACTTATGCAATCACCCAGGCATTACCCATGCACTCATACATGCACTCAGGCACTTCTGCGGCACTCATGCAATCACCCAAGCACTACTCATGCACTCCTCCATTCACCCAGGAACTACCCATGCAGTCCTACATGCACCCAGGCACTATCCATGGACTCTTCCATGCACCCAGGCATTACCCATACACTCCTCCAATCACCCAGATATTACCCCTGCACTCATTCAATCACCCTGACATTATCCATGCACTCCTCCATGCACCCAGGCATTACCCATGCACTCCTTCAATCACCCAGACATTACCCCTGCACTCATGCAATCACACAGGCATTACCCATGCACTGATCTATACAGTTAGGCACTATTCCCACACTCCTGACATCACTCATGCACTATCTATGTATTTCTCCAATCACCTAGCCTGTATCCATACAGTTATAATATCATCCAGACACTGCCTATGTACTGTTCCAATCAGCCAGGCTGTATCTCTACACTCATGCAATCAGATAGACATTACCAGTACACTCTTCCAATCACCCAGGTGGTACCTATACACTTCTCCAATCCCCTAAACATTATCCCTGCACTGATGCAATCAACCAGGCATTACCCTTGCACTCTTTCAATCATCCAGGCAGTATCTATACAATGCCCTATTCATTCAGTCAGTACACATACACTTATAAAATCACCCAAGGTATAGACCTTTACAGACCTCCAACCACCCAGGTACTACTCCTGTACTCCTCAATCACCCAGCCAGAACCCTTCAAGTTTTAAAATCACTCAGGCACTACCCATGCACTCCTCCAATCACCCAGGCGCTACCCGTACACTCTTGCAATGAGCAAGACATTACCCCTACAGTCATGCAATTAACGAGGTATTACTATGTATTCCTCTAATCCCCAGACATTACGCCTGCACTCATGCAATCACTTAGGTATTAGCCATGCACTCCTGGAATGCCACAGACATTACCCTTGCACTCATGCAATCACTTAGGTATTAGACATGCACTCCTCCAATGACCCTGACATTACCACTGAACTCATGCAATCACCCATGCATTACCCATGCACTGCTTCAATCACTCAGGCAATACCTGTGCATTTATAAAAGCATCCAGGCACTACCTATGCACTCATGCAATCACACATGCACTACTAATGCAGTCTTTAATGCACCTAGGCATTACCCATGCACTCCTCCAAATAGTCATGCAGTATCCATGTACTCCTTCAATCACCCAGTCACTACTGTTGCAGTCTTCCAATAACCCAGGCAGTAGCGCTGTACTCATATAATTACCCAGGCAGTACTCATACACTTATGAAAACATACAGACCCTACCTATGCACTCATGCAATCACACAGGCACTTCTGATGCACTCCTCGATGCACCTAGGCATTACCCATACACGCCTCCAATCAGCCATGCACTATCCATGTACTCCTTTAATCACCCAGTCACTATCCTTGCAGTCTTGCAATAATCCAGGCACTACCGCTGAACTCATATAATTACCCAGGAAGTACTCATACACTTATAAAAACATACAGGCACTACCTATGCATTCATGCAATCACACAGGCACTACTGATGCACTCCTCGATGTACCTAGGCATTACCCATGCACTGCTCCAATTATCCAGCCAGTACTCATGCACTTAAAAATCACCCAGGCACTACTTATACACTTTTACAATCACCCAGACACTACCAGTACAGTCATGCAATGACACAGACATTGCTCTTACACTCATGCAATCAGTCACACATTTGTCATGCATTCCTTCAATTACCTACACATTACTCCTGCAGTCATGCAATCACTTAGGCATTACCTATCCACTCTTTCAATGACCCAGACATTACCCCTGCACTCATGCAATCACTTAGGCATTACCTATCCACTCCTCCAATGACACACACATTACCTCTGCACTTATGCAATCACCCAGGCACTACCCATGCACTCATATAATCAGCCAGGCATTACTCATGCACTCCTTCAATCACTCAGGCAGTACGTATATACTCCTCCAATAACCCAGGCACTACGCCTGCACTCATGCAATCACCCAGGCTCTACCTATGCACTCATGCAATAACCCAGAGACTACCCTTGCACTCCTCCAATCACCAAGGTACAACCCATGCACTCATGCAATCAGTCAGGCACTACCCATGCACTCATACATGCACTCAGGCACTTCTGCAGCTCTCATTAAATCACTCAAGCACTACCCATGCAGTTTTCCAATCACCCAGGCACTACCTCTGCACTCATGCAATCACCCAGGCATTACCCATGCACTCCTTCAATCAGTCAGGCAGTACCCATGCACTCCTCCAATCACCCAGGCACTACCCATGCACTCTTCCATGCACCCAGGCATTATCCATGCACTCCTTCAATCACCCAGACATTACTACTGCACTCATGCAATTTATTTATTTATTTATTTAAACAGTTTTATATAGCGCTGGCTAGACCCGTAGGTATCAGAGCGCTTTACATAAGGTCAGCAAAGTTACAACAATAATAACAATTACACATTACATCCAATATATGAGATACATTAACGGGAGAGAAGGAGAGACCAGTAGAGAGGGAAGGGGGAGAGGGGGAGTGAGAAGGGAGAGGACGAGGGGGAAGACGGAATAAGAGACAGAGGTAAAGTCAGCCCAAAGACCGAATGGGTAGGTGACGGCCAGGGAGGTAGTCCAAGGCCAGTCTCCCCTATAGCTCTCAAGGAAGCTCCAATGGGTATCAGTCAGAAAGGTGGATAGAAAGGAGACAAGGCAGAAACAGAACGGGAGATATACGATGAGGGGGAGGGTGGGCGAGACAGGGAGAAGGGGAGAAACTGTGCCCAAGGTCCGGCTGGGCAGGTGACGGTCAGGGGGTGAACCAAGTCCGATCTCCTCATTAGCTGAACAGAGCAGCTCCACCGGGCGTCGTACATAATGCTCGGACTCCGCTGTCAGGACAGAGGTCATGAGTACTCAAGGATTGTCAGAGTAGTGCGGGGGGAGCCATGGTCTGAAAGAATTCTAGAAGTCCTCTTGAGGTCAGGCACAGTCCTGGAAGGGTTGAGTAAGTAAAAGTTCAGCAAGGGAGAAAAAGTCACCATTGTCGGCCATGTTGGGGTCAGGCATCCTGGGACCCTTTTCCATATCCAGAGTGAGCCGAGTACAACAGAGCTTTGTAGGGAGGGAAGGGTCAGACTCCCATTAGTTTTTAAAAGGATACAAGATCTCCCCCGGTGTCCCTAGGCGCTCAAGGCGTAGCGCAGACCCTGAAAGTGCGCTGGGACAAATCTCCCATTACGGTGGGCAGCGCGGTGGGCGCCACCATTTTGCCTCGTGCAGGGGGGAAGGGGGGACCGCTCACCTCGATCTTCGGCAACAGGTGCCTCTGGGCTCCGGGCAAACTATCCGGCATGTCCGCTGCGGCCGAGGGATGTTTTTCACATGCAGTGGACGGGCCACATAAGCGGATATGGGCAGATGGAGGCTCGCCATAAGTCAGGATCGAGTTGTGGGCAGGTCCAATGATCAGGTCTGTGCCTACTGTGTAACTGTTCAATTACAGCTGCGGGCGTAATCCTCATTAAACATGGAGAGTGATGTGGTAGCGCGCCCCTTCTCACCAGCACCGAGGGAGTTCTCACCTCTGTTGGACCCGGTGTTCACTCTAGGTGCCCCGCTCATCCTGCTGTTGAGTCACCGCAATGAGTAGCTCCCGGCTCAAAAGGTGGACCCGGGGAGGGGGATCTGCTAGCAATCACACAGGCATTACCCATGCACTACTTTAGTCACTCAGGTACTACCCCTGCAGTCATGCAAACACCGAGGCACTACCTATGCACTCGTGGAATAACCCAGGCACTACCCTTGCACTCCACCAGTCATCCAGGCACTATTCATATACTCCTCCAATTACCCAGCCACTACACATGCACTTATAAAATCACCCTAGCACTACCTATACACTCATCTAATCAGACAGGCACTACCCATGCACTCCTCCATTCACCCAGACATTACCCCTGCATTCATGCAATCACCCAGGCATTACCCATGCACTCCTTCAATCACTCAGGTAGTGCCCATGCACTACTCTAATCACCCAGACATTACACCTGCACTTATGCAATCACCCAGGCATTACCCATGCACTCATACATGCACTCAGGCCCTTCTGCGGCACTCATGCAATCACCCAAGCACTACTCATGCACTCCTCCATTCACCCAGGAACTACCCATGCAGTCCTACATGCACCCAGGCACTATCCATGGACTCTTCCATGCACCCAGGCATTACCCATACACTCCTCCAATCACCCAGATATTACCCCTGCACTCATTCAATCACCCTGACATTATCCATGCACTCCTCCATGCACCCAGGCATTACCCATGCACTCCTTCAATCACCCAGACATTACCCCTGCACTCATGCAATCACACAGGCATTACCCATGCACTCCTTCAATCACTCAGACAGTTCCCATGCACTCCTCTAATCATGCAGACATTACCCCTGCACTTATGCAATCACCCAGGGATTACACATGCACTCCTTTAATCACTCAGGCAGTATCCATGCACTGATACAATCATCCAGGCACTATCTATGTACTTATGCAATCACACAAGCACTACTGATACACTCCTTGATGCACCTACATATTACTCATGCACTCTTACAGTCACTGAAGCATTACACATGTATTCGTGAAATCACTCAGGTAGTACACATGCACTTCTCCAATCACACATGGCCTACCCATACACTTCTCCATATATTCAACTTTGCACAATTCATACAACACTTACAAATTTGTCTATTTTTAACCAAATAGGCGGATCTGAAAAGAACCATTTTTTTCTTCTTTTTTTGTTTTATATTTTTTTAGTATTTTTTTTACTCTTTTTTGAATTTTTTGGGTGTTTTTTTAAAAAAAAATGAAAAAATAAACAGAACCAACAATAAAAACATAGAAAAAGTTATGCAATTAAAAGTTATTGCATAAAAGAAAAAAAATTAACATTTGTGGTTCTTAATGGCAACCAGGATAGCATTCACTGATTGCTCACCGACACATAAGGTCTTCTTACATTTTAAACAACGCTGCTCCACTCTAGCTAAGTCAGGGAAGATGTTAGTTGGAGCAGTTGTTGTGCCAGCAGATGAGGTGCTGGGTCCAGCAGTGTTATTGTCCATTGTCTGTCGTTGTGGTTCATGACGTAGTTGTTCTCTTGCGAGACACCGAGGGTGCATTGTCTGTAAATGCTTCAGCATAGATGATGTCCCGCAAGAATATTTTTTTTCTGACCCTCGTGAGAGGACCTTTTCACAAATGGTGCATGTCACCTTATGGGCATTCACCTTTTTCTCCCCAGGTGGTATGGAGAAAAATGCCCCCACGATGCTCTCATACCGGACTTTGACAGGTTCTTCCAAATCTTCTTCCTCTTCAGGTGGAAGCTGCTGTGGTGGATTTCCAGCTGCCACTTTTTAATGAAACAAAAAAAACACCAAAAATATTGAAAGAAGAGGAGCAAAAGACAACAGGTGCATCCTCTGAGATGCTCTTGAAAGAATGAAAAAAATGGGTGGAGTCCTTCAAGTTCTAGAATAGAAAGCTTCTAAACCAGCACGCACCCGACGCGATTTCCGGAAAATATATTTAACTATAATATATCTTTATTACAATTACAAATATATGATACTTACAGTTATATTAAGTAATCGCTTGGTATAATATATATAATAAAGTTATATACATATACTTTTAAAACTTAAAGATTTGCGATGGATTCGCGCACCCGACGCTACTCCCGGAAACACGTACGTGACGTTATGCGGGCTGGGAAATGCTCACCCTTCGCATACATATGAACATCGTACACGACTTAACCAATATGGCGGCAATATTCTTGGATTTGCACACCCACCGTGACTGGTACACGATCGGTACGCAAATCCACTTTTTAAAATAAAAAAAAAAGGTAAATGCATATTTTAGAAAAGAGAAAACATCACATTATTTTCATAAAAGTTTAAAAATTTTGAAAAAGCATTTTTTTTATATTACAATTAGAAATTAGCATTTATAAAACGTTTGAAATTTACTGAAAAAACCATAGGTTTCAGGGACATTATAGTTAGGAATTAGAATTTAAATAACCTTTGAAATTCACTGAAAAAACCATAGGTTTCAGGGACATTATAGTTAGAAATTAGCATTTAAAAAACCTTAGAAATTCACTGAAAAAACCATAGGTTTCAGGGACATTATAGTTAGAAATTAGCATTTAAAAAACCTTTGAAATTCACTGAAAAAACCACAGGTTTCAGGGATGTTATAGTTAGTTGGACATTTCACTCGTACAAAACCAGAGAAATTCGGTCATTATAGTTAGTTGAGCTAACTATAACTCACGCCCCCACAATGCACTGCTGATGATGTCACATATTACATCATTCATGACATGGTGAGTGACATCACTGATGACATCATCCACGTGATAATCTGATGCACCTCCTCACACCCTAATATAACCTTTGATACACCCACTCTAAAGTACAGACTACCATTTTCGAAACCATAGACACACCAGTACCAGTTACTACATACCCACTCACTGATTCCTAGGTCTATACACACATCCACTCATTCACCCATACAGTCACTCATAAATGCAGCCACTCATCATTACAGCACTATCATATGCACTCATAAACCTATACAGACACTCACACTCCACCACTCATCCATAGAGTTACTCACACACCTAGTCAGTCATGCAAAGAATCAATCACACTCCCATTTACTCGCATATTCAGTTATACACACACCACCTCACTTATTCATACAGATACTAACACATACTTAGTCTCTTATACAATCACTGATACAAGCACACACTCATCCATACAGCCACTCTCACAATCACTCACTCTCACATATAGTCATTTATATACTCCAACACTCACATATACTACCTTTCACATATGTAGTTACTCACACATGTACCACTGAGACATCCATTCACTCACCAACACACCCATACACACACTCACCAACCCATACAGTCCTTCACAGATGCACTCTTGAACCCATACACCCAGTGAATCATTCACTCACACATCCATGCACAGAGTCACACACCCCCACCCACCCACACAGACACCCATGCACCCATACAGATACTCAGACAACCAATCAATAACCCATATAGACACTCATGTAGCTACTCACCAACCCATGCAGCTGCTTACATACCAACTAACAGACTGATACAGGCATACACACAGTTTAGTCACTAGCCCATGCATTCAGTAAGACACGATTAATCACTCACTTATACAGTTAGTCACGCACCTACTCAATCATCCATTCAGACACTTATACACCCACTCATTCTTCAATACACCTTTGCATATATATATAAAACATATTAAAACTTTACAGAAACACACAGTCACTGGATGATGTCATCAGTGATGTCATCAGTGATGTCATTTGAGATATCATCAGTGATGTCATCAGTGATGTCACTGACCATGTCATGAATGATGTAATATGTGACGTCATCAGCAGTGCATTGCGGGGGTGCGAGTTATAGTTAGCTCAACTAACTATAATGACCAAATTTCTCTTGTCTTGTACGAGTGAAATGTCCAACTAACTATAACATCCCTGAAACCTGTGGTTTTTTCAGTGAATTTCAAAGGTTTTTTAAATGCTAATTTCTAACTATAACGTCCCTGAAACCTATGGTTTTTTCAGTGAATATATATATATATATATATATATATATATCCACAAGAACATTCCAACTTCAGCAAAGAAGAGGCACGTACTCAGGTAAGTTGGTATATGGCTTATTTAATGTGTCTCAGGTCTCACACGACCTCGCAACAAGAGAGAGACGCGTTTCGCCAGCGCAGCAGGCTTTATCAATAAAGGTAGTGGAGTTGTATATAATAAAACTTTGTTTACCTATAGAAACTTACCTTCACAATAATTTTGACCTCGATATTCTTGAAACAATATTTTATCCACCCAATATTTGTTATCCGATATTTTGTCTGCACATCCTGAATACCAGTGCAAAATATTTGCACTGACCCTTCTATGAAAAACCAAAGTGTTTCTACTGAATGGTCACTTAAAAAGTTAGCAGAATTGAACAAAAGTAATCTATCGACAGAGAGCACATACACTGTTATCAAAGTCTAGCTTTCACAACATCTCTAAAGATAAGAGATAGCATGAAGCTAGTATTGTTTGCTGGTATATCTAATGGCTCCTGGGATGGAATGCATAATCTTGCCAACGAGTAACATTGCATGTTGAATATCATTTGGTGCCACTTTGGCACAAACTGCTCAGCACAAGGTGTGAAATCAGCACCCCTAGTAACTTGTCTAATACTGTGATCTGGTCTTACACTCAAGCCCCATCCTATGATGAGGCAAATTACATTCTAAAAAGGAAGCAAGGTCTTTAGCTATGACATTTTTTAGTGGGATACCCTGAGCTTACCTAGCATTTAAACTCTCTAGCCATCAGTAAGGCTCTTGTATGGTTGCAAACTGCCCAAACTGTGTCACGAGTTCCTGTTTTTGTATTTCTGGTCTCAGTGGACCAGTTTTCTGATTCTTGGACTGATTTATAATCATTCTTAGGGAAGTGTAGATAATAGTTTAAGAGCTCTGTGGTGTAAAGCAGAACCCAGACTAGCCAAATAAAGGGAATATGACTCCTTACGCCTCTTTATAACAGTTGTACTTTAAAGATAGTCAAAAATTCCACATATCAGAGGTGTCTCTAGCTGGCAGAGAGTAGCTGTAAAAAGTTAAAGAGAGCACGTTGCACGCTGTTGCACCATACAAACAGGCACAGTGGCACACATAGGGAGATACATATACATTTTAAACATTTTATGATAATAGAAGAACAATGAGAAAAGGCAGAAATTACTGCAAGATATGTTTCATCCTGTCATCCATATAAGATCAGGAAACGACATACACTGACCTGTATGGTGCAGTCATTGGTCCTTTAGGAGTGACTTGGATCCCTCATTCACTCACACCTCACATTATCACAGGAGAGCGATACACATGAGCTGGGGAAAGAGAAATGTTAGAAACAGAGATAGAATATGTCTCCTGTGTTATTTGCTCAGGACCCATAGTATTGCATCCATCTTGTCACTTTATGTGTGCCTGGTGCAGTATACTGAAAGACAAATTGCTACAAAGCAAATGGCAACAGGTTATGCAGCAATCATTTCTTCACTAAGGTCTCCATTTACACAATTGACCATTGAATTCCCTATCTAGCTAAATACCTGTTAAAGAGGCATGCCTTTGCCCTCTTTGTAAAGCATGGTGTACAGTACTAGTTGACTATGGATATTTGGTTGTGCTGTCAATGTGCTACAGGGAAGGTTAGCACAATTCAGTTACAGCTACTACTGAAATAATATACACTGTCATGGTGGAAAGTTGTGGAATCACTTTGAGTTTATTCATTATTTCCTGCACTGAAACATAATTGAAAGCTCTAAAGTTCTAAAAATTCAAAAATCACAGAAACGTTGCTGCCTCCTTTTCAGAGGTCTCAAAGGCAAGTAAAGAGGTCAAGACGGATGTTACTTATCTAGCGAGCCACACCCATGTGCTGGAGACACACACAAGAGCTGGAGCAGAGAAAATCCTAAAGGCAAGGAGAGAGTTGTCGGCTGGGTTTGGTTTTTGAACTGAGCAACACCCGAGATACACGCAGATGCGGACAAAAGGTCAAGGAAAATGTCATATCTAGTCAACATAACTTAAAATAAAAAATGGGCTTTCAAATAGCATTCAATACATATCAATTGCCTTTTGAAACCTAACCCCTTTAATGCCCATAGACGTATGTATACATCCTAAAAATAGCATACCCAGTATGCCTTCATGATGTACATACATCATGGACACAAGGCATAACTGTCAATATAAGTGCCCCTCCAATGTTTGTACAAGGTGTTGATAGCGCGTGGCGCAGCAGAAAGGGGGTTTTGGCTAACTAAGGCAGAGTGTGTGATATTTTCACCATGCGCCAATCAGTCCAAATTCTCTATTTCATTAGACTGAATTTTGGCCCATTTCAACATCAGGTCCCCCGACGGATGGGAGAGCTGACAGGGATTTGACAAAAGATTTATATGAATATCCCCCTCATGAGGACCTAGAACAAGGGGAATTTTTATACAAACCACACTATATACAACTATGTATATTTCTCATTATTTACAATACCCAATAACAACAGACTCAGTTTTTCTATTATTTTGCTTTTATCTATTTTCTTTTTAAGCATATGGAATGGTGAAACAAAGGTACAGTATCGAATTAGAACCATTACACAAGAGAACTGCAAATTCAGTAATTCACAATAACATCTCAATTAAGGAGCATGAGTTGAGTGGATAGTGTAAGAGACAAAAGAGCATTTTTTATAAGATCAATGCAAATACTGAATTTCACACAAACCTAAGAAAACTTTAGCACAGCATGCTTATAGCTGGAAAAACGAACCCTCCGGCCGAAAGGGAAAGCTGGGGCAATCCTCACAAAGGTATGAGGAGCAAAGTTAAGGAGTCGGTTTCAGACAGCATCAGCCAAAGAATCTCAAAGAAACAGCTCACACGAACGCCTCGTACAGAAGTCTCGTACTGACCTGACGAAAAAAACATAGATTCTAACACTAATAGTTATACCCTAAAGTTAAAATTCCATCCCTACTTTTGTATTGAAATCCGGGAAAGTCTCTCTCCTTATTGGTCTAGAAGCATAGGGTGTTAAGTCACGCCACTCCCGTTGCTCTTTTCTCTCAAAAGTTCTTTGTTTAGATTCATGCTGTCATCATCGGCCTTCAGCAAAGGAAATAAAAATCTTTTCCTTCCTCGAGCAAAAGTTGTAACATTTTACTAGCAGAGTTATCCACAAAACTAAATATTTCCTCCGACAATAGGGACATAGACAAGAAAGAACACAATAGTCATCTATGAAGAATAATTCACATTTTTCTGCATTTCTACATTTTAAAGCAAAATTAACCCTAATGGCAGCTTTGAGGCCTTCTTTGTAAAGCGTGCAGTTTTCTCTAGGAGAAATAAACAGATTCAGTTATTTGCTCAAAATAAAAGTTCCATTTCATTTTTCATTTCAATCTTTCATTAGTCTAATATAAATGCAATCATTTTAAACTTTTAGTCTATGTGATTATTGTTGCTTTATTAAGCAATATACGTGTTTCCATTTCACATTTGCTCATGAAAATAACATCATTTGCTCCTTCTTTGGTGTCTTTTCCGCAGGAATCGTTTGTGGCCTTCTTAAACCAATTGTCATTTTCCCACACCATTCTTATTTCTTTTCCAAAACAAAAAGTTGATAATACTTTCTCGGTTAATTTCGAAATCTTTGTTAATGATTTTCACACAATGGAAGGTTTAATCCGAGCAGGTTTTATTTACGGAAAACCCTGCTCCATCAGTGTGTACAAACTGAAGAACCTGTGTGGCACAGTAGTTGCTCCCATGGACTGAGGGTTAACAATAGGTGTTAATTTCAACCTGACGTACTGTTACTCATTTTATCACCACCAGAAGAAAGAACATTTTAGTTGTTAGTGCAGACAGTTAAATATATGCCTTGATAGTTATCCAGTAAAGTAGCTAAATTTTACTTACGTCGTAACCTACTGTCATCGTGAATATCATACGTTTGAATCTCAGTGTAACCACAGATTGTTCTAGTGTTTTGTGTGTGACAAGGGTGTTGCAAAGTGTTGTGTCTTTTTCACATAGATAAACCTTTAAATAAATGTGGCAACTGTACCTTCAAATTGACTTGGTACATGCTTATGCTACCAGTGGATTTGTAATGGTTTTGTCCAAGTGGAGTGAGGGAACTGAAGTCCCAAACTTTCAAGGACCATCTTGAAGCTTCCAGACCCTTTGAGTAAGGTTTGGACACTTTGGGACCCTCAGAGGAACTTCAGGAAGAAATTCCAGAAGGTTTTTTTTTTTTAATAAAATTTTATTGAAACAACAACGATCTGCGTACACAGTTTTGATAATGCTGTCGATCACTTACAGTCAATCAGTATACAGTCCCCACATGATCTACAACACATATATGACTTTGGTAGTATCACATGTCCTCGTCCGAGTCACAACCCAGCTCTGGAGGTGTACAGATGTTCCCTCTATATACATTCCATTTACCCCAAACCTTCCCCCATTTCTTTGGGCATTTCCTGTTGACAAATGTGGCCTTCTCCGCCACCATGACAATATCCATATCTCTACACCAATTCAATACAGTCGGTACACTTCCTACTCCCCATTTTTGCGCTATGTTTCGTTTGGCTATCATCATGCCTGTTGTCGCCCAGTGACGTTCAGCGTGGTTAAGGTATGTTGGGCCCCAGACATTGAGGAGGCAGCATTTGGGCTCAGTCGGGACATGTTTCTCGGTAACCTCCGTGATAGTTTCTATCAATGCCTCCCAGTATGGTGTAAGCTTTGTGCATTCCCACAGGGTGTGATAAAAGGTACCTACGGCGCCACAGAGGCGCAGGCAGCATGGGTCAGGAGTTCATCCCATCTTGTGCAATATTGCCCGTGTGTAGTAGGTCCTGTGTAATATTTTAAACTGTACCAATCGCAGTCCAGAGGAGATTGCCATCTCCTTAGGCGATGCTATCGCCTCTCGCCAGTCGGGGTCATCCATGTCTCCAACCGCTGACTGCCAGAGCTCCCTATGTCGGTTAAGTGGGTCTGTCCGGTTATTAATGATTTTTTTATAGGTTAGGGAGGTCGCTTTTTTGTGTAGATAGTCGGTAAGCAATCGGTCCTCTAAAGGGGATGATTCACGGAGTGTTTCTGCTGTTGGGAGGGCTGCAGCTATCGCATGCTTAATTTGCATATATCGGAATTGTTCGCCCGGAGCCGTCGTGAATTGTTCTTGTAGCTATGCAAAGCTGACGACCTCTCCACTGTGCCACAGGTCCCCCAACCGGGAGATGCCTATCAGATCCCATTTTTGAAAACCTTTACTCTTTCCCAATGTCCCTAATTTGCCTGTGTCCCACAGTGGAGTGTGCTGTGTCAGTCTGTCTGACCAGCCCAGGTGCTTATTTACTGTGTGCCATATACGGACTGTGTGTGCCGTTGGGCCCATGAGGTCACGGGCTTTCCGTTTGTTGTAGAGCGCCCTATTGACACCCCCCGTCCCCAGGGCCATTTTGTTCAGGCGATAGGCAGGGTCCGTGTCGGGTATATGAAGCCATTGATTGATGACTGTGAGTTGTGAAGCCCAATAGTACGCCTTGATATCCAGTAGGGCTATCCCGCCATCAGACCAGCTTTGCACAAGTTTATTCGCTGCCACTCTTGCCGGTTTGCCGTCCCATAGGAGAGCAGTGACCTGCGAATTTACTGCTTTAAAGTATGAGTCGGGAACTGGATAGGGCGTGTTGTGTAGGGTATATAGAAATCTGGACACGGCCATCATTTTAAAAAGAGCCGCTCTACCCAGTAGGGTGAGTGGTAGTGCTCTCCAATGCTTGATGTCGCGTTTCAGTCTTTGCAGAGGGGGTTGCAAGTTAAGTGTTATAAACGTGTCTGGATCTGATGTGACATGTATGCCAAGATATTTGAAACTATCCGTGACTATCCGAACCCTGCAGCCCTGTGGGAGATGCGGGGGCTGACCATGGAGTATGTATAGTACTGACTTATCCCAATGAATGGCATACCCGGATACCGAACCAAACACTGCGCAGATATTGAGTAATGCGTGGAGGGATCGCGTGGGTGAGGCGATATATAATAGAACATCGTCCGCGTAGAGGGAGATACGATCTTCCCACCCCTCTCTCCATTTCAGACCTCGGACCATGGGCGCCCACCTTATCCAGGCCGCCAGTGGTTCCAGGACCAGCACGAACAATAAGGGTGACAATGGGCAGCCCTGTCGCGTCCCCCTACCCAGGGTGATCTCCCGTGAAATGTGTCCATTGGCGACTACATGCGCCACCGGGTCGATGTAGAGTAGATGTATCCAGGAACAGAACTTCGGCCCGAACCCTAAGTGTTGAAGGACCACAAATAGGAAGGCCCATTCCACCGAGTCAAAGGCCATTTTTGCGTCTAGTGAGAGGACTGCGGCGTCTTCCTGTATTGTATGTTTCCGACCCAGTACGCCATGCAGGCACCTGAGGTTAAGAGCTGTGTTCCTGCCAGGCATAAAGCCCGATTGGTCCGGGTGGACCAGTTTGACGAGATGGGGTGTTAGCCTAAGCGCCAACGTTTTTGCTAAGATTTTCCCTTCCGCATTGATTAATAAGATCGGTCGATATGACGTGCATTCCTCCACCGGCTTACCCGGCTTGTGAATGGCCACAATCGTTGCCAGACGTTGATCTCTAGGAAGTGTTCCTATGTCACGACTCATTTCAAACATTTTTTGCATATTTGGGGCTATCTTGTCCGCCGTATGTTTGTATAGTTCTATTGGGATGCCATTAGGACCTGTGGCCTTACCCGATTGTATCTTTGAGATGGCAGTTTTGAGTTCATCTATCGTGATGTCTGCCTCTAGACTCTCAGTCTCTTGAGGCGTGAGTCTCGGCATGCGGATATCATGAAGGAAGGCGAGTGCTTCCTGAACAGTGATAGTACTCGTGGATGTGTAGACTCGATTGTAGTGCTGTGCTAGTGCAGTCACTATTTGTTGTGGGTCAGATGTGACATCTCCTTCTTCCTTTCTAATCTGCGCTATCCATCTATTCGCCCGTTCCCTCTTGTCTAACCAGGCAAGAAGTTTGCCTGCTTTGTCTCCAGATTCATAGACCCGGTGTTGAACTGCTTGTACACGGGACTTGGCGTCAGTCCAAAGGTATTCTTTGTATTCTTGTTATTTCATGCGTAATGTATGCGCCGTAATGTCAGTGGGTCCAGCGGCGTGTTGGGATTCCAATTGTTGCACCTCCTGCTCCAGGGTCTCTATTTCAGACTTCTTTTCTTTTTTATGTCCCTCTATGAGGGAGATAGCCTGTCCACATATCACTGGTTTGTATGCCTCCCATAGCGTTAGTGGGGAGGAAACGGACGCCTCATTGTCTTGAAAATATTGCGTGGTCACAGTGACCAAATTTTTCTTTAGTTTTGAGTTGAGGAGGTATCTAGGGTATATGGGATACATACGACATTGAATAGTGCAGTGCGCTCGAATCTCTGCCATTACCGGGGAGTGATCAGAGATCCCTCTGGGTAAGTGTGCGGTCGTCCCCATCCTCCCCATGTTATCTATTGCCGTAAATATGTAGTCTATGCGGGAGAGGCTGTTGTGAGCGTCCGAGTGAAAGGTGTATTGTCTCTCAAGTGGGTGTTGGAACCTCCATATGTCCAGTAGGCCGTGCGCTTCTAAAAACCCGGCCAGGGGTGAGCTTAAACGATGTTGTGGGCGGGCAGGCGTATGGTCCAGTGCGTAATTTATGTTCATGTTGAAGTCTCCCCCAAGTATTAAGTCCCCTTCCAGTAACGTTAGGAGGAATTCACCCAGATCCCGGAAGGCGGGGGAATGCAGAGCAGGCGGGATATAGACAGTCACTAAGTTGAGCATTCGACCCTCCCATTGAATCGAGAGGGCAGCAAAGCGGCCCTGGTCATCTTTAAAAGTGCGGTGGACAATGAGGGGGAAACGCTTTCGCACTAAAATCCCCACCCCCCCGGACCCTGTGGCAAACTCTGAATGTACTGCCAATTGAAACCCCCACCGGTCAAGGGCTCTACACATGGAACCCGTCAGGTGTGTCTCTTGTATCAGTATAACTGCCGGGGTCATGCGCTTCAGATATTGTAGCACCAGACCACGTTTGATCTTGTCCCTCAGCCCATTAACATTCCAGGAGAGGAACAACAGTGTTGCCGTTGTGGCACGTTGTGTCATTGGGTCAGATGAGGCCATAGAAGGTGTGAGTGATAGTGACATGTCGGATAGCGAAGATCATTGTGACTCTATTTCCATACGGACTGTGTGACAATATGTGCAGATCAATAACTATGAAAACGTTAACATTCAAAACATTCCCGTATTGCAGACTTATATTGCTTACATCTGAGTTCGACACTTCTCTGCCCCAACCAAGTTGGAGTAATGACATATCCATAATATCACATTTCTCAATTCTACAGGGGCTAAGTGAGAATTCCATCATCATGACAATACTAAAAATTAACCATACCCTCCCTACCCCACCTTGGTAGAGCAAATCCACCCTCCCTGCATCCCTGCCTAGTAGGTTTAGAACTACCCACCACCCCAATAGCAGAGTGCCTGCGATCCCAAAAATAAAACACATTAAACGTAGGGTTGTGCACTGTTAGCGCCCAATAGTCTCTCCCTCCCGGGCCCGCAACTATGCTCAAACAACATCGAGGGTCAATAGCACTCCCCAGAGTTACATTGTTCATTCAGCATTATGCCAGTCCAGCCCTGAGTTGGCAGAGAGGAACATATCGTGTCCAGAGAACGGGGCACCCCGCACCCCCACTACATAAAGAGGCAATACGAGAAACAGGTACAGACCAGTGAGGTTCATGCAGTCCTTCATTTCCCAACGCGTGTCACTGCCAGGGCTGCCAGAGCGGGACATTCTGGATCTTGATGGCGAGCGCCGTCCGGCTCCACACCAGTGTTGCGAGTCTTTAGGACATTGGGCAGTGTTCTCACGGTTTGTCTCTTCTCTACGGCGATGCGCCTGGGATGGGCCATCGTCGAGCCAGCGTTGCACCTCCTCTGGTGTCAGGAAGAACCAGGATTTGTCGCCGTCAATAACTTTCAACTTAGCTGGAAAAAACATCATATACTTGAGTCCTTTGTCCCTAAGAGCCCGTTTGATCCCTTCAAAGGAGCGTCTTTCTCGCTGTACTTTCAGAGTGAAGTCTGGAAAAAACCGGATCGTCGCGTTATCGTAGGGGAGATCGTCTTTGACTCTAGCTGCTTGGAGGATTGCATCCCGGTGACGAAAATTTAGAATGCGCGCTATGATAGTGCGCGGTGGTGCACCGGGCCTTGGCTTCGGGATCGGGGCTCTATGTGCCCTTTCGATAGAGAACAGTGGGAACAGTCTTTTGGGCTTGAGGTGATGCAGGATGAGGTCTTCGAGGAAGAGGTCCACGCTGGGCCCATCCGTCCCCTCAGGCACTCCCACCACCCGTATGTTGTTACGACGGGCCCGCCCTTTCTGATCATCCAGGTGCAGCGCCATTTCTTTATGTTGATGGATTAATTTTTTAACCTTTTCCTCCAGTTTGCGTGTCGCAGTCTGCAGCTCCCCTATATTTCCTTCCGTGGCAGTGACCCTTTCAGACGTTTTCCGCATATCAGCCCGCATAAGGTTCATTTCAATCGTGACCTTATCAATTTTCGTTTCTAGGTTAGTTCCAACTGTTTGTATTGCTGCCATTATGGAACTGAGGGATGGTTCTTCCGTGGTTATGGCTTCATCACGCTCTCCATCTTCCGTCACAAGCTGCCGTGGTACCGTATATTTGTCCATCTTGTTGGCCTGGACAGAGGCCGTACTCCCCTTTGGCTTCATCATAGTGGTGCGCAATTCCTAGGCCAGGCGTCCCTTGACGGACAAGGATTGTCACGTCACCCCAAGCCAATAGTTATTGTCGTCCAGGGATTCCGCCTTCAAGGAGGGTTCCGTCCTATCCTAGGGCGGGAGTATCACGGCTGGGAAGGTCCGTTGGGCTGTCAATGTGATTGACCACTCGCTTGTAAGCACGGGGGCACACTCTCAGCCACACACTCTCTTCGTTGGGGTCCAACTGGGCTCCACGCTTGTCACTCCTACCCCTTCTGCCCCGGCTCATGTACATATAATGTATTTTAACTGCGTCTTCTGATTACTTTTCCGGGTGTCTTGATCTGAGGCTGCCGTTCATGTGCAGTGATGTCTGGCTGCAGTCCATGTTCCCTTCAACGTTCCTTCGTCTGTAGTACCCCCTCATTCACGCTCCCACGTTCTCACACTTTTGGCTTTAGTGCGCCACGCAGTTGCAGGCATGTACAATTTCAGGGGGGGGGGGGAGAAAAGATGAAGATCTCACCAGGTTTGATCTCCCCCGGCGCAATGGCTGAGTCCAACACTTGGCACACCGTCACTTGTACTAGCAGGTGGTTTAAATCTGCTGCTCGCCTGTCTGGTTGTCCGTCTGTATACCTCCGCTCCCGCCGACCCTGCGCACACGTTGCGACGGCTCCAAGGGTGCCCTCCTCTGGTCAGATTCTATTGTCCCTACGGCCGAGCGTTGCTGCGCGAAGCAGGATTCAGCGTTTACCATGCGGGGGAGGGGGGCCCCCGAGAGTTCCACTGGCTCTTACCCCGCGAGGCCCTGTGGTCGGATAACGCCCCCGGAAGGCCGCCACTCACCGCAAGGGATGCTCAGGGTGTAGGCCGCAAGCCGCGGGCCTCGTGTAGTGCGGAGTCCTGGCCGTAGAATCGCGTTGTGAGCCAGCGCGTTGCGTGACTCCGCCTCCTCCTCGCTGAGGCCGCTGCGTTTATGCCGGATTAGGCGCCGGTTCAGAGTATCGGCTGTGTCGCATGGTGAAGGCTCAGAAGACAGTCCATTCTCCGCGATCTCAGGGACTTGGAACCATTCTTTCTTCCCCTCGAGCTGTCGGTTTGGTGCCGGATTTTACGGGCAATGCCGCAAGCCCTAACGGAGCTCAAGGGCTACGCCGCCATCGCAGTCGGCGCCAAGCCACGCCCCCAATTCCAGAAGTTTTGAGAAGTTTGGAGCAACTTTGAAAAAAAAGCTCTATAAGTGGGCCAACTCGACCTGACCAGCCAAGCCGGCGACCCGCAACTTCGAGCCGGCCTGCCCTCCTAGTTCATCCTGCTGAAAAGCTCCAGAGGTCCAACTTCCAGAGTTTGACCAGGAGCTGGTCGAAACCCAAGCTGGTGAACCATCACCGAATCCAGCCTGGTGAAGAGCGTTGTGGGACCCCGGGAGAAAAAGATCTGTAAATGTTTCAAAGCCCGAAGGTAGAAGAGTTGACCAGGACCTACCGCGAGAGACAAGTCGCCACCTTCAACCGCGAGCTGGTCTGGATCCCTGGTTTGTCCCGCCCGAAAACTCCGGAGGTCTGAGTTCGATAGGTTTGTCCGGGACCTCGTCAATAGGCATGCCGGCGAACCTTCACCGAATCTGGACTGGTGGAAAGCTTTGAGGGAACCTGGAAGAAAAATCTCCAGAAACGTTTCTAAGTCAGAAGGTAAAAATTTTGACTGAGGCCTACAACGGCCTGAAATTTTGACGTTGTCCAGGTCTAGCACACCCAGATGTTCCAAAAGGCACTATAGGTTTCTATTGGCTATATAGTGTTAAATCTTTAGAAATTCATATCTCTGGTTCCCTACATTGGATTGTTTTTGTTTCGGTAGCATTTTAAAGATACAAATATATCCTATTTTTATAAATGGGTGGTGGATTTTTATTGTGTGTTATGTTCTAATTATTTACTGAATTGGTGTTTTAAATGCTTTACATACCTGTCTCTGAAGTTAAGCCTGCCTGCTCAGAACCTAGCTACCAAGGGTTGAGCATGGGAATACTTTTCTGAGACCTATTCTAAGCCCTAGACGGTGTTAGTGGCCTTATTGCCAATGGTAGATATATATTTACCACTACTAATAATCCACTTTCCAATAGGGTGCAAATCCAGGGGGGTACTACATGTGCCCCCCCGCATACCACCCAGACCCAGGAGCAGTAGGGGGCCCTGTTAGCTGCCTCTCCGCCACCCTTTTCATGATGGGCTCACCGCTATAAAATGGGTGATGGACAGGCAATTTGTAATATGCTCGACGGTGCCGCAGTGGCACTGCCTGCATGTTGCTGCCCCTTGATCCCAGCGAAGCCAGCGGGCTCGTGGTGGTCATACCGCCACACTCAAAATACTGGGGGCAGACCCACAGAGTGGCAGTAGTCGGACCGCCACCACGAGTACGGCTGTCATGTGGATCGCCGTACTCGTAATCAGGCCCTTAGTGCTTTTTTTGGTATTGCCCTTTTGTTGGTATCTCTGTGCTTCCATATGCCTCTGTATGATAAAAAACAGGATCTAGTAAACCCTAAAATGAAAAAGGTAACTAAAATTGAATAAGAGCACACAACAGTTCAAATAGATGCTCTACCTGGCACTATGCAATTGAGAGTTATGTAATGACACTGTGGGCCTGATTCACAAAGGGCCTCCGCACTCGTGGTGGAGGCCCTGCAGTCATGGCGGGGCTCCCTCTTTAATGGTAGGGCTTTCATGCTGCAGTTACCCATTGCGGAGGCCCAGCCACGGGTGCATGTCCCCCGCCACGACTGTGGTGTCTCTGCCACGAGTGCGGAGGCCCTTTGTTAATCGGCCCAAATATGTTTGTCTGATAGGAAACAGGAATAGACCATATTACAAGTGATCCCATGTTACAACTGACCACCCGTGAGACAGGTTTATGCAATAATCTCCACATAGCTAATGAAAAAAAGAGAGATTCAGAATCAGAAAAGCAAAGCTGAACAAAAGGAACCTTGCTCCAGAATCACTGTCACACTGAATGATGATGAAGAAACACAGGCACATTGCACATTTGTGTAGCTTTTGGAAAGATCTTGAAAAACTTAAAAGACTTCCAGATCACTGAGACAGAAATATGACTCATCGCATCCAAATGAGAATAATAAAAGAATCTTGCTGCTAGAGATGACAAGAAAGTGGACATTCATCCTCATGTACCACCCAGCTTTGAAAATGACCAAGAAGATCCACCTGTATTACTCCAACCCACAGAATCAGAGGAATTCCGAGACGTTTAAGATTTGAGGTGCAGATATTTAGAGAAAGAAGGGTTACCCACCAACCAATGACAGAGATTCCAGTCATTATTGAAGGGAAACTTACCATCATTATTTTTTAACCGTTGTACTGGAAATATAGGGATGGCACTGTCGGAGGCAGTCTTTGAACTTATTTTGGGTATACATGCTCTCAGTATGGTTTTCTTATGAGTTATTGAGGTTGAATAAATAACTGTATTTATTAGCTTTCATTTGCCCCCCAAAAAACAGCAAGGATATTGCATTGCTTCTCTTAGGAACCACTGTAACTCCATTGGAACCCAAATGCAGCTGTGCCAAAATGTCAATAGAGACGTTATGCCAAATGCCTCGGCCTGTATTTTCTGTAGAGGCAAGCCTACTTTATAAAGGAAATAACATTGAGATTCCAGAACAAGCATGAGATAATTTGTAAATGAGAAATAAAACTGTAAAGATCAAACCAGAAAGCTGTCAGGAAGTGTCTTGAAAGTCAAATCGATTGAATGAATGACCAATTTAAAAGAATCTCCAGGGACAACCTTCTCAGAGAAACTTTTGCTGGGAAGTTTTTCAGAAATATCATTTAAAGAAGGTATCCCTGTGCCTATTACAAGCTTTACCAAGACCTGTGTCATCAACCTACCTGGAGCCTAACTAATTTTTCTTATTCCTGCCGTACACACTCGCCTACATTAGCACATCCTCCCCAGGAAAAAACTGCATTACTTACAAATCCAGAAAGGCATGAGTCAGACAATGCCTGGCAAATGCCATGCTTTTTCCACGTGTGAATGAAACATGGGAGAACATTCACAGGTGAGGTACCACATTTTGCTAAAAGTACATGTAGGAAAATGGGTTTTTGATTGAGAGGGATGAAAAACCTTCTCAAGTAACAACCACAGTCCTTGTCAGGATGAACCCCAAAAGTAACTAAATTAACTTATGCCTAACCCTCTGGTAGCTTGGCACAAAAGCAGTAAGGCTTAACTTAGAGGCAATGTGTTAAGTATTTATGCAGCAGTCAAAAATGAAAAATAGCACCTAAAAGTTCAAAGTGCCCAACGCAGACATTTAGTTGCACAAGACCGTGGCAAAGTCCAAAATTATGGCCGAACACAGGGGAGAGCAGTTCGGGTGTATTCGATGGATTGGGCATAGTCTTAGCTTACCTTTAGACTTATAAGAAATTTCGAAGAAAAATGTCTGAGAAGGTAATGTTCAGTGGGGCAAGGCAGCTGGCGGTGTCTGAGGAGGAGGCGTCATCAGTGGGGAACCGCTGGACGAAGTTACGGTGAAGAGTTCTGCGTTCAAACTTTGTCACTGTTTTTGAAGTTGAAAATCTCCAGCTGGATGAAGCTTCAGGCTGTGGCCGAGGATGGCTCCACAAGGTCGAATGCCCCTTCCGAGATGAACCGCTGAACAGGATTTGCTGCTGCAGAGAATAATGTAGTGGGAGCTACTGTGAAGTCAGGCCGTCCAACTATTCACCTTGTGCGGACAGGCAAGCAGGTAGTTCCCGGTCTCCTGACGGTTCTCAGGCAACTTTTTGGTGGAAATGTTTTTAAGACCCAAGTTTCAGTTTTTGTCTGTTTGGGCACCTTTAGAACTTCCAAAGGACAAAGACTGGTGGGGGACTACTAGGAGGGCAGGACTCACTTCAGGCAGGGTCCAGATGCGGGTTCAAGGTAGTTGGAACTTTTTGTAGCCCTGTTGCTTGAAACAGGAGACTAGTCAAATAGTCCTTGGAGTCACTCTGGTGATACTGGAATCAAGCAGCACGGCAGGCCTCAAGAAGGGCAGTCCTCTGAGGGTACAAGGCAGGCTTCAAACAGCAGGGCAGTCTTCTGGTAACAGCAGGGGAGTCCTCTGAAGTGCAAAGCAGGCCCCAGGCAGCAGGGCAGTCCTCTGAAGTACAATGTAGTCTGGGAGTCCTCTGCAGGTCCAAGAGTGAACAGAAGAGTTGGTCTGAGGGTCCAATATTTATAACTGGTACCAACCTTTGAAGTGGGTGAAACTTCTAGGCCTTTCTACATCTGGTTCTGGAAAGTTACCCCCTTCTCCTACCTAGGCTCCAAGAGGTCTAGGGTGACAAAAGACTGGCGTCAAGCTCTTTTTGAGTGTGCTGGAGGCAGCCCCTTTGAAATGTAAGTGGGGCAGGGAACAGCTCTGTCCCTCCCAACCTGCCAATATCTAGTCCCCCTTTGTCCCACTGTCTGGGAGGAGTATATGAAGGCCAGCTGCCAACTACACCCAGTCATGTGACCCAGAATACAGGCTGCAGGCACCAAACGATTAGGATAAGAAAATGTAAACTTTCTAAAAGTAGTATTTTCAGAATGGTGACATAAAATTCAGCTCTACCATTAAAGAGGACTTTAAATTACAATTCTAGTGAGACCAAGCATGACATTTTTACCTGTTCACAATCAAAAGTTAGCAGTTATTACATTTAATAAGGTAACCCAATGTTATCCTATAGGATAGATATTAGCAGTGGTAAAGTTCACAAAGTCCTAAGACCCAACAAAAAAGCATTCAGAAATCAGGAGTAAAGGCAGCAAAAAGCTTGGGGGCGACCCTGCAAGAGGTCCAACAGTACAACACCTTTTTCTATCCACATAATCATCCAGAGGTCTGGTCCCAGCATATATTGAAGAGATACAAAAAAATGTAGTCCTCAAAGGAACTAACATCATCCAGCATTGCTTCTCTTCTTTTACCTGGAAACATGAAATTAAAATGGTGATATGATAATGTGTCTGGATTTTAACAGGGTTACCAACCGCACTCTTGCAGAGTAGTGCATCATGCTCAGGGCATATGATGCACTAGAATATCCCTCTGGAAGTTGATGCTTCGTCTTCATTTGACTACTATCAAATACATTGTATGTGAGTGGAGGATCAAGAGACAAAATGTGATGTGTTCTAATAATTCAGACAAAAGCCAATAATTCCTATCTGGGACCTACTGTTACATTATGATGAGGTAGCACATCTCTTCAGCTAGACTTTTGAAGACCAGTAACTAATGAGACTCCTGAATTGAATGAACAAACAAGATTTGAGCCTTTTTCTTTGACGAAATTGTCAGCTCCGTAGATTTGGCATTAGGGGTACCGGTCACCTTGCCTATGAATATTACATGGATTTGGGCCCAGTAAAAACATTCAACACCTATTACCAATCAAAACCTGTTAACCATCAACACAACATACTTGTTTTCTGAAATAATTACTTATAATTTGAGACAAAATTTGCTTGTGCATACAACCCTTGGTTGAAGTCATAAAAAGGGATCCACACCAAGCGAAAGAAAGGAAGAATCCTAATCTATAACTTCACCTTATCATAAGGAAAAGGCACCCTTGAAATTAGTGAACAGAAGCCTCTAACAAAGCCTTCAAAACTGCAAACAATTTTGCTTCAGCTCTAATGTTGATTTTCGACACAAATCAGCCCCACCTCATACCAGCCTAATCAATTAAGCAATGTGATCTACTAAGTTGAATGGTAAACAAGCAAATGTCTTGTATATGCAAGCCAGAGTCTGTCAGCATCAGAAAACCACAGTCATCACTCTAAGGGGCATATTTATGACCCTCTTGTGCTGCCATAGCGTCACTTTTTGTGAAGCTCCAGCAGGGTAAACCTTCAAATCATATCCATGAGGCCATGCAAAGCCAATTTGCGTGGCTTTTTGAATGGCCTCATAGATATGGAGTAAGGCAAGGCAGTGCAAATCATTGCATTGCCATACGCTACGCTCGGGAGGCGTTCCATGGGCCTTGCAGTGAATGTTCCCACGCAACACCAATGGATTTTGGCGCTTCCCCAGATTTACAAAACCATGTAAACCAGGGGATGCACCAAAACCTTACGTCTCCTGAGGTGAGGTGTAACGAGGAGAAATAACTTTATTTCTCTTAATTTATTTCTCTTTCCATTTGTGATGCATTCTGCAGCACACATAGAAAGAGGAAAACGGCTCTCAGGATTGTTTTTGTGCAGGAAGGTGCCCCTTTCTGCACAAAAACAATCCTTCCAACAACACAGGCACCCTCGGATCAAGGTGAAAGGGTGCCTGCGTTGGTGACAGGCTGAAAAACGGCACGAGTGCTGGGGAAAAGACAGGAATGCACAGTATTGGATAAATACGGTGCATTCCTGCCCTTTCACTTTGACATAGCACAGCACAGCAAGGTAAATTGCTGCGCTGCCCTTTGTCAAAACCCCATAAATGACGCCCTAAGTATGAATTTCTCATAGCAAATGTGCAGCAACTGAGGGCCTCAATTATGGGGTTTTGGCATAGGGCAGTACAGCAAGTTACCTTGCTACGCTAACCTACGTCAAAGTGAAAGGGCAGGAATGCACCGTATTTATCCAACTAGAGACATTGTCAATCAAGACTTAGATCAACTCAGAGCAGTATTTCTCTCTCACTTAATACTTGGCTATGTGGTGTACTAGTCCACTTCCTAGGAAGTGTTTGCACTTAAATAGGGACTATTTAACATCCTTACCTTCTATCAACCTTGCCCCACCCATGTTTATTGCCTTTCTGCTACTCGAGTCAGTGTATGCCTTGCTGTCAAACTTTGGCGGAAGACAGATCTGCAGAGAAACCGAGCTATATTGACTAAGTGAATAACTCATAAAAGAAGGAAGGAGAAAATGAAGGAGAGCAAGAGAGATGGCACAGAAGTACTTGATGTCACAGGTCAGTGTCACCCAACCCTGGGCTGGAGTAACATCTTCTTGTGAATATGCCCGCTACTCATCAAATGAATGTGAGTAAGAGGAAGAGTTCAGTAACCAGATAGGGCCTGATTCCCAAAGGTAAACTTACACTCTTGTGTGAGCTTACGATTATTTACTGTTCACAAAAGAATTTACGAGTAGTATATTTACAACTGCGGAGTCTCCACACATGGTAAAAAGATAAGACAGTTAACCTTTGTGAATCAGGCCCGTAGTATTTAAGTATGTGGTATAACATGAAACCTCTGCCCCAACAAAGCCTGAACATCTTCCTAAACCTTGGGTGGAGGATGCGGTCATGAGAGCAGACGTTGACCAGGACACCCAGGTATCGGAGACAAAGGACCAACAGCAGATGGTCATGCTCCAAACATAAGTTAACAAGACAAACAGAGAAAGCCAAAGAAGCTAAACTGAGGAGTACTACATGACTGAACTGGGAAAATGGTAAAAATAACAAAGGAGAGAGACACAGGATCATGAGGACAAACTCTGTGAAGGGTAGAGTCAATACAACGTGTTGCCAAGCAGAAAGACTTGTGTGTCGGACACTTAAATATGTTTTCCACTATTGACTAGGATGTGTACTGCAGCCTGGAACTTCATTCCCATCCTTTGGTGATTAACGGACTAGATTCCTGATTATTCATTGCCCTGTCTTCCAAAGCTTCCTTTCTCTTCCCTGCCAGAGGCTGATGATTTGGAAGTTCACAGGATAGGTAACACACTTAGCACTTAAGCTATCCCACTTTTGACTCTCCCTGTTTTTCCCATTCATGTGACCATGGTTTTGCCCCTCTCACAACGCTGACTCTCCCTGTGCTGCCCACAACAAACATACCATGGCTGAGTGCAGTCTGCAGTCTGACACCATCTTGCACTCTCTCAATGTGTCCATGCTCATTTTGAGGTGCGCAGTGAGCACCACCCAGCTTGTACATACAACACAAGCATGTGGTTGCAGAGAGACCAGTGCTTCACTTTCATTGCAAGTGAAAACCAAGCTGGTCTCTCTGCAGCCACATGATCATGACACCATCGGTCCATTAGACACATTTTCACCCCTGAAATGCCGGAAAAGGATGGCTACGAGACACTACAGAACAAAGCTCAAAGGTATATGAGCTGTTTGGAGGTTGTTACTTAACTGCATTAAGGGGCTCATTACAATGTCGGAAGGAAAGCCTCTGTCCGACACCATCTCAGATTCGGGACTGACCGACTTGCGGTCGGCAGTTCTGACCACCGGATTATGATGTGACCGAACACTGTTCGGTCGGATTCCCATTGTTTCCTATGGGAGCTCGTGTTACGCCCGAGAACCGGCCGTAACACAGGCTCCTATGGGGAAATGGGGTGTGTGTGTAAAACCCTGCACCCTGTTGCAGGCACCCCATGGTGCCTGCCACACAGTGCAGGGTTTTACAGGTGGGGTACCTTAGGTACTGCCTCGGCCATCAACCGTAGACCGCGGGGGCAAAGGGGCCTTGCCAGGGGCCCCCAAAGTCACTTTCCGACAGGCTTTCCAGGCCAGCGCGGAAAGCCTGTTGGAAACTGACATCGTAATCCCAATGGCGGAAACGCCGTCCTTAGGGGGTTAAGGTGCTGTTCCGACCAACAGGAATACTCTGCAAATCGGTCAGAAATGAGTTGGAATGACCGGCCGGTGTACGTTCTGACCGCGAACATCGTAATTGGGCGGTCGGACTGTAAACCGACCGAGTTGGTGGGAGGGGCTCCGATGCAGTCAGGAAGATTCCGACTGTCAGGCGTAGGCTTTCGGCCCAACATCGTAATGAGCCCCAAAGTGTAACAACCCATTAATTAAAGCCAGCAGATCTAGTGGGAAAAGGACTCAAACTGAATTGAATTCAACTATTCCTGCAAAACGTCAGTGCGTCATACTGACACATACAGCCATGTGCAACATGATTTGGGATGTTTTTTTGGCAGGTGACAGTTAATGGATATCTGTTGTTTGGTTTTCAAAGGCATCAGCAGAGAACCAATGCCAGTGATCCTAGTTAAAAGATCAAGCATTGCTTTAGAGGGTCTTTGAGGATGAGGACCCTTTTTCCAATTCTAGGCACTCTTGTGTAGCTGCCACCATTCTCACTGGACTTTTTGACCCTCCTTGCTTTCAGGTCCAGTTCTTTCTGGCTCCTTTCATGCGCCATCTGAATTTTCTTCTCTTCCAGACTAGCCTTTTCTCCTCCATGGCTCTCTCAGCTTCTGAAGTTTTATCTTCCAGGGCTTTAACTGCGGCTGCTTTCTCCATCGCCAGCTATTTCTCCTCTATGGCTAGTGTGGCTAGTTTCAGCCTTAACTCTCTCTCAGCTTACCTATCCTCCAACTCTTCAGGGGTGAGGCGGTGGGCATACACACTGCTCTTGGCAGGGGACCTCACTCCTGTGGGCCCTCCTCTCTCATTTGGCGAGAGCTCCACTAAAGTAATAATCATAGTCCTTGTCAGGGTGAACCACAAAAGTCACTAAATAAACTTGTGCTTAAACCAGTGCTTAATTTGAGCTGGTGGTTTCCGGTGCTCGGCACCAGCACTTAATTGTCAACAACGGCGCTTGTGACAGTTTGCCACAAGGAGGCGCTGCGTGACTAATTTGAAGGTGACCGCAACAACAGTTATTTATCAATTCATTATACATTAACAATTACTATTACCTGCTGCTCCATCCATTCTTATAGCTTTGGGACCCTGGAATAGTCAGAATTGTCACACTTGTAGGAGTGTGATGGTTCGTAGCTGTGCTGTTACTATCTTTGGCAGCATGGCAGAGCCAATGTGTGTGCAAGCTGCAGTGGCCTCCTGATGAGAGCCCTGGCACTTATTTTTTTACAAATTAAGCACTGGCTTAACCCTCTGGTAGCTTGCCACATAAACAGTCAGGCTTAACTTAGAGCAATGTGTAAAGTATTTATGCAGCATTCAAACAGCAATAAAGTGATAACCCAACACAAGAAAAATCCCAAACATATTTAGAAAAATTGAGAATATTTTAATAAATAAAATGACACAAAAATGACGAAAATCAGTAGAACCAGAGTTATGGGTTTTAAAGTTTAAACTGAAAATACCAGCAATTGCGGGTATTTGGTCATGCCTAACCAGGACAAAGTCAAAAATGCAAGTAGACCGTAATAGAGCGCCGGTCTGGTATCAGACCAGGTGTGCCCCACTTGGAATTGTCCTTTTCTCCTTGGTGCATAGGCTGTGCTGCAATGCGAGGCTCTGTGTCGTGCTGCGTCGGGTCCGATGAAGCTGCAGATTAGGGGCAGTGCAGTGCTGTGTAGTGCTGCACTGCGAGGTCCTGCTTTGTGTTGCACCATTCTGTGCCGGATCCAGTGAAGCTGCCGATTAGGAGCTGCACGGGGCTGTGATGCGAGTCCCTGTAACGCCGTGTGCCGTTCTGCCTGGATCTGGTTAGGTCACCGATCAGGAGCTGTGAGGTGCTGCGGGTGCTAGGCCCTGCATTGTTCTGATCTGCATCAGATCTGGTGAAACTCTCAGTTGAGCAACCAAACCTTTACTCCCACCAAAGGTCCAGGGCCTCTTGAATAGTATTTGGGGGGGGGTCAGGATTCACTCACACAGAGGCCAGGAGAGAGTGCCAGGTCAGGTACAATGAGGTCTGGTCATCGGGAAAGCAAGAGAAGCCTCTGGAAGCTTGTTGTGTCCCTGCAGCTTAAACAGGAGGTCAGTGAAATGACCATTGTTATTTTTTTTTTTTTTTTTGTTTCAAATTAGGAAAGTATCAAAGATAAGTATCACATAAATCAAAGATATATAAATGATCTCAGTAAATTACAGGAAATATATATTGGTATCCCATACCTCTATTACAAAATATCACTAACAGCCATAATAGACAAAATATGGTTTCATAAATGCTCACAGAATCTTCAGTTAGGCAGGGAGAAGTGCATTCTGACTCCAGACAAGGGGGCAGGACCTTGAGGATAGCACATAGGGTAGTCCGGACACACTCCAATGGAGGCCAGGAGAGGGGACTAGGTCAAGTCCAGTTGATACTGGTCACCAGGAAAGGCCCCTGGAAGCTTGTGTTCCTGTAGCTCAAACAGGAGATCAGCCAACTGACCCTCGGAGTCACGTCTGGGGTCCTGGGCTCAAGGTAAACAGGTCCAATCTTCCTTCTTCAGACATCAGGGCAGTCCTTCTGAATCTTCTCAGGTCCAGGCATGTTCTGATTTGATGTTCTGGGAATGTCACTTTTTATCTGGTGCCAACCTGTGGGTGGGCGACACCCCTTTGCCTGATTCTAAAACTGTTTCTGGTCAGTTATTCTGTTTCCCATGGGTTTAGCCTGACTTGGTAAACATCTTCTGAGTCAAGAAGGGCTGAATACAACCCCCAGACTACCCTTTGAAACTCAGGAAGGAGCTGGGCCCAACCCCGCCCCCAGGCCATCCTGCTCAGGACTCGAAAACCCTTCTCCACACCCAAGGCCCTTTTGTCCATTGTCTGCAAGGAATACGCATCTCAACACAGGAGAGCCATTACAGTCACGTGACCCTGGGCACTGGCTAAAAGGCACACTTTGTTTAGACAGCAAAATGCCAACTTTCTACAAGCTGCTTTTTTCAAAATAGTAATCTCAAATCCAATTTTACCATTAAAGAGGATTTTAAATTACAAATACAATGAGTGGAAGAAGAATTTTCCTAGCTGCTCCCATACTAAATGTATCGCTTATTAAAAAATTAACAAGGTAAGCCATTGTTAATCTATGTGAGGGTAGCCTTGTCATGGTGAAAAACGACTTTGGAGGTTTTGACTGCCGGGACATGTAAAACATAAGTACACATGCTTTATTTTTAAAATAAAATGCACACTGCCCTATGAGCCTTTAAGGCTTACCTTAGGGGTGATGTATACGCTTTAAAAAGTAGGATATAGGCCTGGCAAAAGGTTTATTTTGCCAAGTCGAAAAGACAGTTTTAAAACTGCACACATAGGCTGAAATGACAGGCCTAAATTATGTTTTACAGAGTTATTTTAGGGGGTGGCACAATGGATGCTGCAGGCCACTAGCAGTGTTTAATTTACTACTAGGGGGCTATAAGTAAATTAAATGTATCAATCACGGGTATACCAGTTTCACCATGTTTGGAAGGGAGATCACAAGTACTTGACCACTGGTTTGCAGGAGCAAAGAGTGCAAAGTCCTAAAACCAACAAAAACAGGTCCAGAAAAGATAGGTTATCGAAGGCACTAATCTGGGGAAATACCACGCAAAAGATGCGTCAACAAATAGCCACACAGTTTTTCTATTTGTGGCTTCTGGCACTGACGTAGATGACTTGTCAAAATGTCCATCATTTTAGCAACACATTCCTGTCTTAAGATTGTATATAAGAAGATTTGAATTTCTTTTATCTGACTGCATCTTCTTTTCTGGATTTCTGGTTTTCCACCATTAAAAGTTAAATATAGCAGATGGGTTCTACAAACATTCAGATGGCGTAGGATTAGAAAACGGTCACTTCCTCACTGATCTGCAGGACTCTATAAAGCATGTGGCTGCAGTACTTCCTGTTTCTGGTGTCATCATCCTGTTCCTGGGAGTTACATTCTGTACTTATGAATCATGTCATTCCCTTACTCGTGAATCAGTATTTTGAGCCATTATTACCGAATTGCTTTTTGGAATGGGTATGTGTTTGTACATAAGAAATCGTGATTTGTAAATATTGATGTGTTGAAATTTGATATTTAGGAATCATTATTTTTTAGACTAATACAGTTGAACCTATGTTTATAAACATTGGAAACTCAGGTCAATAAGATAAAGGACCTGACTGTTGGTTTCTGAATTTCATCACTATCCCTAAAATGACACCTCCACAGTAAAAATTGTTCTTGACCCTCAATTTGTCACTTTTTGGCCATCTTCCAAGCAACTAAATATAAATCTTTATAGATGAGTGCAGACATCTTTAATGAACCAAAATCACAGTATTTTATAGCAAGCATCCAAACTCATACAGTCTAGTATAAACTCACGATTCAAATGTATTGCTGGGCTAACCCAGACAGAGATCCGAAGAGTGATTACAAAGGTCCTCCTCAGGCAGCATAAGACCAATTCCTCATGGAGTACAAATGGGGAGTTCTCCATTGTAAACCCAAAGGCCGTCTGCAGAATCAATTTTCTTCCACCAGCCGACAACTGATGTCATTACTCCCCAAGACTCTACGACCGTAAGAGACAACATAAACACAATTACTATTGTATATTTCCTTCATATTCTTCAGTGGTTTACTGCCTATCCTGGATGCAAAACTAAGCACAGACCTTAATCATTGAACCAAAGCTTAACCTTCTTGAATGTCATAAATGGGTCCATTTCAATGCGTTATCAAAAATGACACTGAGGTATGGGAAAGCTTGAATATGGATTTTAATAACAAACGTTCCAGAATCTGTGGTCTTTGCACCCATAAATAAAATATAAAGCTTAGAAAAATTAGTGCCTAACTCAACATTGTCTATAAATGGCACATCATTGTTGATTCATCTAATTTCCTCTTTGGCTGTGTGGGCTACGAACACAGCATTTTCGACATATAGCAAGGCAGGAATATTTTTGCTGCTCAAATGTGGGGCGTCTTGACCTCTCTCCCTTAGAAAAAGGCTCCAAGTTGCTGGTATAATAAGCAAAATGTAGGAGAACCAAGACACACCCCGATAAACCTCCCTAGCAAGATGAAAGCTATCTGGGTGTTCACCCTATGGCTGGACATAAAAGTATCAGTGAGAGATTAAAGTGTGATAGGCTTAGGAAGTTGATAACATGAGATTTCACTTGCATGGAAGATAGAACAGCCCACAGCTTTTAAAAAGTCAGTCAGAGGTCAATAAGGGCAGGATGTAAAGAGCCACCTTAGGCCACATCATTTCATTGACCAACAGATGCAAGTTGAGACACTATTCTATTGTCCTCAACTGAGGTCTAAATGTATAATGGGATTCAGGAAGAATGTTCCTTTCATGCGCCCAAATTGGATTACTATTCATTAGTATTATGTCAGCAACCTTAACAATAGAATCAGTCAGAGATGATGGTGATAACATCTGGGACCACCTCTGTTGTCCTCCTAAATACAGGGGTCGTAAAAGGTAATAGCACTGTTTTTAGCAGCATTTAAATATTGGTAACAATGGGTACCCACAGATCCAAGTTGTGATTAAAAAGATCCTGGAAGACACTATCAGGCTCAGAAAACTTACCCAAAGAACTGGCTTCAGTGACTTCTATCAGACAAAAAGACAATTTAACATAGTTTTATTTAAAACCACTGCTGTGATTAGTAGAGAAAGGTGCATAAATGCACGAAAAGTGACAAACCCACTGGTCAGCACTAACGTGCACCTTGAGCAATAGATCATGTGCTTTCTTAAAAAAGAAACTTGACCATCTTCCAAAAAGTCGAATAATCCTTTAGGATCCTTTCCGTTTTTAAATACTCCCAAGAATGATCCCTAATTGCTAATTTCCATTCATGAAATATCTTTTTGTTAGCATTCCACAGTGGATAACTTCCTCATGAGTGTGAAGGGAATGCTTCGGATCACAATGCAATTTGCGATTGGCTACAGAGCAAACAAGATCAGACCATTTTACTGACTTGGAAATAATTGGCCTCGTATACGAAGAATGCATTTTGTAAAAGTGGGTGCATTGGGCACACTGACTATTACCGAATGCATTGGCATTTTGTGAACCAACCTATGTACTAATAGGATAGTTCTCAAAATACCGAATCATAGTAGGTGATAACTCAAACTACCTCATGAATATTTAGTGAGGTCAGTCACAAATTGTGACCCAATGTGATTTGCTGCCATCACAGGAATGGTGGCCTGCTAGGTCAGCAGAGCACCATGTCTGAGATGGCTTTTATGTAGGATAATCTTTTTTTTTTAAATGCAGCCCTTTTTCCTTAAAGGAAAGCAGAATGTGGTCCATGGGACCACAGCATACTCTCAAAAGTGCTTTTGTCAACATTCACAAAGAGGAAGGGGGTCCCTTTGGCAACCCTTCCAATTTGCTAATGGGTTGACACCTCCTTTGAGTTGTCAGTAAAATACTAATGTTTTCTGACTGGATTTCAGTTGCAAAACATTTATACATACCATGAGGATTAAGTATTTGGAAGGGACACCCTAAACACACACCATCCAAACATCTATTCAGTATGGTTTACTAAGCCCATTTAATGATTTGGAAACCCTTGGTACATCTGGGCCATCACTGCTTTGACAAAGGAGTCTTAAGAATATCTGCTGTAACAAATGAAATTGAAGTGTATGCCGTTAAAGTCACCTGAGTCCGCTATCCTTAACTAACGTATGTGGCTTGGTCAGAATTGCTCGGTGGAATTAAAATCATACTTGATCTTCTGGCAGTGTTTTTATTCTGTCTGTGTTTTGTGACATGGATGGTTTGCAAAAATCCTTGCTCACAGGTCAGTATCCATAGCAGTAAACATGCCAAACATACAGTCCCAGATTTACTAATATTTGATGCAAGGCATTGTAACAACCAAAGTTTCTCCGTTGCCTTGCGTCAACGAGAGAGAGAAAAATGTGCTACTAAGAAATGGTCACTTTTTCTCACCTCAGTACTTGCACACTTGTAGCTGCTATGAGCCCACGCACACACCCTTGCACCATAGTGTAAGGGTGTGAGCGTTCTCTAAAGCGCAGGTTTTGTATTGGAAGGAGACCCTTCCAGAACAAAAACTATCCTTTAAGACTTTTCCCACATGTATGCTTCAAGGAGCCATAAGGTTTACATCAAATCTCTGTCTATGCATGATAGTAGATAAGGATTTGCGTCAAACCCCATGAGTGTTCGAATAGGAACACCCTTGGGCAACTTCCTTGAAGAAAAATAGCGCAAAGTAGCTTTAATACATTGTGCCAAGTTTGTGTTACTTTTGTTAGGCAAACCCTTTGCAAAGCCTTAGTGAATCTGTGTCCTAATGCTTAAATCATTCAATGTGATGAGTAACAAGTACTTGTGGAAAATGTGCTGCCAACATGTGCATGGCAGAATGGTGTGAGCTTGACAAATCAGCCCCCCCTCACCCACAACTCTCTATGTGCCAAATCAGCATTATAATAATATTCATAGATGAGGTGGCGTACTGTCATCTGTGACACCTTCAGTCAGTTCTGGCTTTTCAGGCAACTGTAATGGTATTTTGGGCCCATGCTTACAATCTTAAAAGCATAACTAAAGAAAAAGACCCAGAATACAATCTGATGTTACTTAAAATATCAGGTATGACTGAAGGTATCACACTGGAGTACAACCACAGATTGGGATCCACAATTTCGTCCTACCATTATTTCAGATCCTAGACTTCAATGTATCACAATTTCATATTCCTATGATTGTGCATTCCATAAAATTGGACAGGTTAGTGTTAGGTAGGGCAGTAGGGTTAGAGTGATAGATAGACAGATAGATAGATAGATAAATAGATAGATAGATAAAAAATTCAGTTGAGTAAAAGTCAGTATTTCCCAGGGAGCTGTGAAATATGGGGAATATTTCAATGATAACTGTGAAATATGGATGTTATCATCATAATGACAGCCCCACACCACTCTCAGGAGCTTTACCTTTGCCTAGCCTATTAGCATGATGTGGCGTAGAGGACCAAATTATGCCGTAAATCAATGGAGGGACTAGGAGCTGATTATAAGGTCCAGGACCCAGGCTCCTAAAATATCATAGTTCCATAGAAGAGGGATGCTGTTCCTCCAGGAGTGACAGTAAAAGGAAGAAAAGATAAGAAGCTGATCAGGAAGCTGATCCACTGGATCTGGGGATCCGAGTGATCATATGTGATTGCGCTGACCCACCCAGATAGGTGTCATGCTTCATCATTGGGCTGATCCTCGTTGGACCGGGGCTGCAATACCCAAAGGGCCCCTCGAGGGGGCTCTTTATCGGAGATCTTCTGATTTTGAGCCATAATGATGAGTGCAAGTGAGGAAGTAAGTGTAGGGTTGTGTACTGAGTGATTTAAAATAGTCTAAGGGGTACCGAAGACTGCTTTAATAAGATGCTCCCCTTAAAAGGAGTAAAAACACGGGTGCTGTCGTAGGAGTAAATGAACCTAGACAGCTTCAAGATAAGTGACTTAGGGTCAACATGTTTCATGCCATATGGTCCAACTGGTTCTTAGGCATTTCTTCAAGACCAGGTAGTTGAAGCCTACCCTACACCTGATTGGGAGCGGAGGTGTATAAAATGAATGTGCCCAATCAAAATGTGTCAATTGTACCTGCTACAGTACAGGACAGCGAAGTTCAGGCCTGTAAAAATGAAGAAGAAAGACAGCTTTTCGGAGGTGTCACCACTGACTCAATACGTAGATACTTCCTAGGTACATGTAGTATGCCTTCATATTAATTACAAACATGCTGAGTGCTCATTGTCGCCCCACAGTGAAATGTGCAAAGTAAAACACAACAGGCAGGTGACCATACATGAAGATCACAACAAAACATTAAACCCAACACCAAACAAATAAATGAGGTGTTGTATCTTGTAGGGTAGGGCATCTTACTATTGAAGGAATAGGGATCTTGCCCTGTTGGAGTAGTAACAGCGCCCCTTACTTTTGGGCTGAGGACCATGCTTAAATGCAGAAATAAACTGATAAGAAAAGTGAGTACAAGTTAGGAGTTGGTAAAAGGAAAAAAGTTAAGATAACATCAGTGCTTTCGTACTAAAAGTAATCACATGGTCCCACGTGGTGATACCCGTGACCTGCCGTCCTCGGCCGGCCCTGGAGGCAATGAATGAGGCAGGGGTCGGGTTTTTAAAGGTATTGGGAGTGGTTACCAGTGTGTGCTTGAAAGTGGTCACAGGTGCAAAGGGCCCGTGATAGCTAGACCAGTCCTCATAAAATGTACAGAAATGTGGCCACCATGTTAGACGTGTCCCGTCGTCAAGGAAATGGTCCGCGTCCCTATGACGGGAGCAATAGGTATTGCCGGCATTGTCTCGAGCATGCGGGGAGTGGTGTAAAGGTCGCCTGGAGGAGCTTGCTGACTACCACCGCTAAGCCTCCGTATGTTATGGTCGTCAGCTAATGCCCAGGATTAGCGCATGCGCACCAGCAGCGCCCGAAGGTGTAATGTGAAACAATGGCCCGATGGAGATTAAAAGGGGCCATCTTAAATGGAGGAAAATGCCCAAATGAGGCGGCTGGATTGTAATAGGGAAATTCAAGCCCTGACACAAAATCCTGATTGGGCAAAATGATAGAAGTATGATTTAGGGTGTGAGATGGTAATTGTGCCATGGGTAGTTCAAGGGGAGCAATAACTCATGATCATAAAATGCACATATATTTAGTTGTAATGTTTATATGTGATTTATTGTCAGGGTAAAGTATGGTCCACACAGGCCACAAGATGTTATGTTCCACCTGGTAAGCGAACTACACAATGCTAGAAACTTGGGATTCTGGATTACCCATCCCTCTGATGGAGCAGGGTTTTGAGAAAATAAAACCTGCTCGGATTAACTCCTTGGTAATATTTAGTAACAGTGTGCAGTGAAACTAACATGCAAATACAAGAAAACACGGGGAAATGCTTATGCGCATGCGTACACTAATACGTGGACTAATGCATGAAAGACTAGGCCGTATTCGCGTTCTGCTTAAAAATAAAAATAATAATGCTGCTTTCTGCACATTAATGCTTTGTTAGACAAATAACGTGGGATAGTGCAAATGGTGGGCGGTAAAACAGTGACGGTGAGAATTATATTTCATGAAATTAATAATGTCTGTGTTTTGTTCATCGTAGTTATGCTTGCATGGGCCTACATCGTTGCATGACGAGTTGAGGGTTAAAAAGAAAACTAATAAAAGCTGAAAATCGAGCTCTGGGAGAGAATGGAGAAGGCAATGTTGATGACCTTAAAGAATCATTGTGTGTCTGCCAAGTAACGGAAGGATGGCCGTGGGACCATGAGCAAATGTGCAAACTTCTTCCGCGGAAGCTGCAGAGGCGGACAATGAAAATGTAGAGATTTGAAACATGTTACTAGTTGGAGGAAGCATGTATTCATGAGATGAGGCTTACGCATCGTTAGAAATATAAAACAAAGAATGCTCTGAAAACATGGACGTGACCATGGTGGTGTGATAGAACACCCCGTAAACTGACCAATGAGAGACTAAGATTCTGAAAATGTTGCTAAAATGGTGGGTTGGACATGAAGGTTTTTAGAGTATAACTGGGGTGTCTGGGGGTGTTGTAGTAGAGCGTGCCTAAGAAGAAGCTAGAGAGGGGAGCTCGTCGCTGTCCGTCGGTTTGCTGTATGCAGATAGAGGCCTACCTGTTTCCTGTTCCTGTCCTACTTTTTGTTCCCTGAACTTTCTTGGGGAACCCCCATCTATTCTCATGGCCAGGGGGTAGATTTTCCACTAAAATACTTAGGTTAGTATAGCTAAAAACTGTATTTGCATAATCATTTGCAAATGTATTTTGTATCTGAAACTTTTGTCTCTTCATCTATCCACTCCTTCATTGCATTCTGTTCATTGTGATATGAGTTTCTCACCTTTTTGCTTTGATAAATGTTCTCTCTCTGTGATTTATATTTTGTTTGCCTTGTAAAACTGTACATGATGAGCATTTACCTTCACATTATTTGCGAAAAATATTATTAATCTTATACCGAGTTTGTGATTTATTTAGTATAGATTGATAGTTAGTTTCTAATTATTACTAAGCCTGGGCGGTGAACTACGCTACGCTCGCGGAGCTTGCGTAGTTTCGGTAACTTCGCAATTCACGTAGGACGCGAAGTTATTACGCAATTTGCGGCGTAGCGTAGCTGTTTTTCTTCTTTGCGCGCTCAATATACGTTCTCGCGTGCGAGGTAACGACGTACCGTGATTCTGCGTTCGCCGACGCGACTTCCTATCCGTTCGCAGGCGCCACGAGATTTGGAATCCGGCCGCACGATCCCGCGAGAGTGTGCGAACGCGAACACGTCATTCGGACGCGCGATCTGACTTCCGGCGGCAGTGTTGGTAAGATCGCGATCCCGAACACAAAGAAACTACAATCTGGCGAAGAATATCTCTCGAGCATCATAAAACCTTCTCGAAAATGATAATTTTGCTCCAAAAAACTCCTTAGATTGTAATTTGGCTGTAGTTTTTTGTGCAAGGAGTTCTTTTTCTTTTTTTACTTTTTTTTCCAAGAGGAAGGAAGTGCCCCTGATTCTCAAAGTTCCTGTTCCTGTCCAGCAGGCTCCTCCCAGTGCTTTGTCCATGTGCTGTTCATTTTCATTTGGATTTGGAGCTGGAAGGATCACTTTCTGTGTCTGTCTGCTGCATCATATCATTGGATTGGATTTGAGGATTTTTGGATTTGAGATTTTACAAGTAAGTTGGAGAATTGGTGTACTTGTTTGTTTGATTGGGGCTTGTTTGTACCTACATGTGTTGGGGGATTTACATCGTTTTTAAAATTTATTGTTGTGGCCTCTAGTTTCGGTGGGGGATGAGTTGTTTTTCATTGATTGGAATTTCAGCCAGTAGGCCCAGACTAGAGCCAGAGGTACCCATGGGTGCATATTTCTGTGGTGTCTGTTGAATTTAAACATCATGTAGGGCATGCATGGATGGCATTGGATTGAATTGGTAAATGTGGTTTTTGGGGTGTATTTCACTTTTTGGGTGTAATATATATACCTTTGTTGGATGTGTGTGTGTGCTTGTTGTGTAACTTTCCAACCTTTCGTAGCCCTGTGGATTTTCGTTTTTGCATTTTTGTATTAAAGCTGTGTTGTTTAGCACTGCAGGCCTCCTTTGTCTGGTCATATTATTATAGGCCTGCTTGAGTTCATTGTTTTCCATGGCCTGTTGTGACTGTGAGTGACCACGTGGCTTGGGGCCATTTTGTAGTGGTAGTTTAGTAGTGTGCTGCTTTTTCCATATAGGCCTGCATGTCTTTTCTTTGTTCCCCTTGGCTTATGCTTGTTGTGAACTTGTGGGTGGCCTGGCCATGTGGTGGCGGCCATTTTGTGGGACCAGCCACTGTGCTTTTGCCATAGGCCTCCAAGCTTGCGGCCTAGTCTGCCAGTAGGCCCAGAGGTAGTGATCCTCATGGGTGCATAAAAACTGTTTCTGTGTTGTCTGTTGAATTGTAACATCATTTTGGCCATGGATAGCATTGGATTGAATTGCAAAATGTGGGTTTTGGGGTGGTATTTCAGTTTTTGGGTGTGTGTTAAATAAATAGGCCTTTTCAGCCAGTATGTAACCCTGGGCGTTCAGCTCGTGGACTTTGGGCAACTCCGCACTGCGCGACAAAGCGGACTTACACTTTTTCTCGTCTTCGCGCGCTCAATATACGTTTCCGCGCGCGCGATAACGACTTTTTGTGACGATCGCGATGCCGAACACGCAGAATTTACAATCTGGCGAAGAATATCTCTCAAGCAGCATAAAACCTTCTTGAAAATGATGATTTAGCTCATTTTGCACAAAAAACTCCTCAAGTTGTCATTTAGATGTAGTTTGGTGAGCAAGGAGTCACTTTTTTTTTGTTTTACAATTTTTTTCACGAGGAAGGAAGTTGCCCAGAGTCTCCAACTGCCTGGTCCTGTCCTTTGTCTTCACTTTCTTGTTATTTTGGGTGGCCTGGCCATGTGGGTGGCGGCCATTTTGTAAAGCAAGGCATTGTGCTTTTGCCATAGGCCTGCATTGTCTGTCTTGTGTTCCTTTTCTTGTTGTTGTGGGTGGCCTGGCCATGTGGTGGCGGCCATTTTGTGGGACCAGCCACTGTGCTTTTGCCATAGGCCTCCAAGCTTGCGGCCTAGTCTGCCAGTAGGCCCGGAGGTAGTCATCCACATGGGTGCATACAAACTGTTTCTGTGTTGTGTTGAATTGTAACATCATTTAGGCCATGGATGGCATTGGATTTAATTGCAAAATGTGGGTTTTGGGGTGGTATTTCAGTTTTTGGGTGTGTGTTAAATAAATAGGCTTTTTCAGCCACTAGGTAACCCTGGGCATTCAGCTCGTGGACTTTGGGCAACTCCGCACTGCGCGACAATGCAGACTTACACTTTTTATCTTCTTCGCAAGCTCAATATACGTTTTCGCGCGCGCGATAACGACTTTTTGTGACGATCGCGATGCCGAACACGCAGAATTTACAATCTGGCGAAGAATATCTCTCGAGCAGCATAAAACCTTCTCGAACATGATGATTTAGTTCATTTTGCACAAAAAACTCCTCAGGTTCTCATTTAGATGTAGTTTGTTGAGCAAAGAGTCACTTTTTTTTTGTTTTACAATTTTTTTCACGAAGAAGGAAGTTGTTGGGTGGCCTGGCCATGTGGTGGCGGCCATTTTGTGGGACCAGCCACTGTGCTTTTGCCATAGGCCTCCAAGCTTGCGGCCTAGTCTGCCAGTAGGCCCAGAGGTAGTCATCAAGGGTGCATAAAAACTGTTTCTGTGTTGTCTGTGGAACTTTGACATCATTTAGGCCATGGATGGCATTGAATTGAATTGCAAAATGTGGGTTTTTTGGGAGGGTCTATTTCACTTTTTGGGTGTGTTAAATAAATGCCTTTTTTGCATGTGTAATTATAATTATGTGTTGTTGTAGTGGCTGTCTAACTTTCCAAACTGTTTTTAGCCATGTGGATTTTAGTTTTTGCATTAAAGCTGTGTGTGTTTTATCAGGCATCCTTTGTCTGCCCATATATAGGCCTGCTTGAGTTCATTGTTTGCCGTGCCTTGTGCCTGTGAGTCACCATGTTGCAGGGGGCCATTTTGTGGTGGTAGTTAGTAGTGTGCCGTTTTTGCCACATAGGCCTGCGTGTCACTCTTTCCATTGTTCCTCTTGTCTTACTGCTTCCAAATCCATCCCCATTGCCAGCTGCAGCTCCCTGATGCTGCATACATCCCACGTGATGCACAAATTTAGGCCAAACATGCTCCACTACATTTTAGTTTTTGTTCTTTACTATTCTTATTCTTCCAGAGTGTACACACTACACAGTAGCCAGGAAAGCCCTGGCCTTGTTGTCAAAGTCTCATAAATGGCTACACTGTGTGTTGTTGTTCACTGAGTTTCTAAAATTGAGGCCACCACCACACACTAAGTTCTATATTATATTTGTTTGATTTGTGCTATCGTTTGACTGATGTTGTTCTGGCTTTTTTGCTTTTAGGTGCACAAAGACTGAGGAGGAGGTGTGTCATCATTGCCCGTTGCACTGCCAGACAGACATCCTGCTGCTGTACACAACGTGACGTGTGACCTGACCAGACATCTCTGCAACTGAGTGCTGCTGACATCTGAAGAAGATGAGCCCAAAGAAAGCAGGTACCAGGTCCTCCAGTACCAAGAAAGTTGCTATTGAGAAGAAGGAACAGAAGAAGGAAGTGACACTTAAGTCTGGTGTGCCGCCCAGTACCTTTTTTGGGAGAAAAAAAAATTATGTCTGCAGCAGCGGTGTCCGGGGGGCAAGCTGGGGGCAGCACCTCCGCATCAGTGGGCCCAACCCACCAACCCAGGCCCAAGCACATGAGTGTGGAAGAGGTAGCCAGCCTAATGGTGGAAAGCAGTGATGCTGAGCCTGAGATAAACTTATCGCTATCTCAAAGTAGTACCCAATCAACGCAGGAGGAAACACAGCAGATAAGTGGTCAACAACAACAGCCGCAACCACCGCCGGCAATAGTAGTTGTTGTTCCTCCCGAAGTAGGGGCAGTTCAGGAAATTGAGCCTCATGCAGAGGTAGAAGAAGAAGCCACTCATTCAGAAGATCCATTGTCTTCCAAATCTCCAGCAAGGAAAAGGAGGGGTAGTCCATCAAGTTCTTCGCCAAGCCCCCCTTCTGATGATCTAGATGCCACTTGGAAGCCACAAACTGAGTCTGAGAGGGAGCCACGTCCCAAGACCAAGCTAGGGAAAAGGAAGGTTCCAGAAAGCCTTACACTTATGGAGGTCGATGTAGAACAGCAGGATGATGATGATGATGATGAGCCAGTCATCACGAACATCACTCCCGGCCCCGAGGAGATGGAGACCAACATTATTACCCTATCCAAAATCGCTGCGAGGGATGTAGCACGCATACCTCCACATGTAACACCACCAACACAACCTACAGCTTCCATATTTGCATTAGCAAAGGCCCGGCAGCGACCTACATCCAGCACAACTACCACCTCAGTAGAAGTAGGTAGTGGTACAGCAGCACAAAGTCAAATTCAACACACACCCTCCAGTTCATCCGGCATTGGAAGTGGCACCTCCAGCAGGAGGCCAAAGTTAAGCTCCCCAGTTTGGGACTTCTTTACGGTTAGCAAAAAGGAGGAGAACATTGCTATATGCTCCATTTGTAATACCTCTGTTAGTCGTGGTAAGCTTGGTACAAACTATGGTACCGGAGGCCAAATGACCCATCTGAAAAAACACCACTTGATCAGCTGGGAGGACCACCTTCGCGACATAAAAAAAACTGCAACCATTGGTGTTGGTGGGGATAAAGGAGTAGAAGATCCGATCACGGTGGAAGAGGAAGGACAGGGAGACATTCTCTCTGGTAGTGGTACACAAGGTGTCCCTGACCCCAGCAGTGCAGTGTTAACGTCGCCCACATCTTCAGCAACATCTCAGTGGCACAAGAGTAAGAGTCAGCCTGGGACACCAAGGAGTACCGCAATCAAAAAAAGTGCATTGTTGAGCCTAAGAGAAAGGAAAACCATGCAGCCTACCATTATCAGCATGTTTGGGGGGAGGGGCAGTACGAACGCAACCACCCAATAGCACGTTTGTACAATGCGAAGTTGGCTAAAATGTTAGCACTGGACCTTCTCCCTTTTTCTTTTGTTGAAGGGGTGGGTTTTCTGGAATTTGTGTCAACCATCTGCCCAAAATGGCATGTTCCCAGCCGCTACTATTTTGCCAGAGTTGCTGTTCCAGCACTACATCACGACGTGCTGGAATTGCTTGGAAAAGCCTTGAAGCAGAGTGCTGTTCACAGTATCCACCTGACAACAGACATGTGGACCAGTTGCCAAGCCACAGATTACATGTGCATCACTGCACACTGGATCACTTTTGCGGGGGTTAGAGAACAGATATCTGCTGGTGTTGAAGCTGCTGAGATTTTTCATGCCACTCGCAAACATGCAACTGTAGCCATGTTTGCCATGGAGAAATCTCATACTGCTGCAAACATTTTGGCAGAGTTTAACACCAAGGTCTTTGAGTGGCTGCGCCCAAGAGGGCTTAACATTGGTTTTGTTGCCACAGACAATGGCAGTAATGTAGTTAGGGCCATGCAAGATGGTCGCTATTTCAGGGTCCCGTGTTTGGCACACTGCATTAACATTGTTGTTCAAGACTTTTTGAAAAATGAATCCAAAGTCAGCAACTTACTGGCCACCTGCAGAAGAATATGCACACATTTCAGCCATTCTTTTAAAGCCCGGAAGCAGCTGAGGGTCATTCAACGTGAGCATAAAATGCCAGTCAAAGCGCTCATCCACGAGGTGCAAACACGTTGGAACTCAACTTATTACATGCTTGATCATCTGTTTGAACTGTACATACCACTCAATGCTTATGTCATGCAAAGATTAGGGGAACCTACTGTGAGAGGCATGACCGTTGAGATGGGTCAATGGGACCTCATTAAATGCCTGACTGAGATGCTACTTCCTTTTGAGATCTTCACACGTGAAGTCAGCAGGGAGGACTGTACTATGGGCCAAGCTATCCCATTGTTGCACATGCTAGAGCAACAGCTGAAGGAGGTGTCTGAAACGTACGCAGGTGTGGATGACAAACAAGACGCATATCATTTGGCGGAGACCTTAGCCGCTCGCTTATCTGAAAATACAAGGATTCAAAATAACATTTTGTCACAACAACAATACATTAGTGCCACAATTTTGGATCCACGGTACAAAGTATTTCTGAACAGCAAGGCAGTAATTCCTTTTTCGGAAGTGGATGTTGCCAACTACAAAACTTTGATAGCTAAGGAAGCCACTATTTTCGAAAACGAACGGCTGTTAATTACAGGCCCCCCACCCCAGGCCATAACAAGTACTACAGGGAATCCAGAGTCAAGTTCTACTTCGGAGCCTGAGGGCAGTGCGTTTGCCTCCCAGCAGTCACCTACACCAACAATAACATCAACAACAGCAAGAACAGGATCATCCACAGTACAATCGGCAACTGATTGGTTTCTACGGCAGGGGTATGGTAAGTCCAGTGCTGATGCAAAGGCAAAAGAGGCCGAGCACATCGGAGCACCCCTGAAAATTGAGCGGACGGTCCAGGCCTATCTGGATGACCCAACAGAGGTCTTCATGGATCGAAACCCATTGGTGTATTGGTATGGGAAAAGAAGCCAATGGACAGTGCTCAGCAGGCTGGTGATAAAGTATCTGGCTTCCCCTGTCGCAAGTGTCTCTTCTGAGCGTGTTTTCAGTGCTGCTGGTGCCATTGTAACTTCGAAAAGGACCAGTCTCTCACCCAAAAGCGTGGAGAGGTTAACCATGATCAAAATGAATCAGCACTTTGTACCACCGGATTACAAAATACGTGAATCACAGCAGGAAGAGGAGAGCGACTTGGATGACGTAAGTAGTGCGTTACAGGACCTACTTCTGTCCGAACCACCAGAGTTTGAGGACGAGCTCCTCTTCCCTGACAACTAGGCTTTCAAATTGTTACTTTCTTCCTTCCTTTATTTGTCTGTGTATCTGTCTTTCTGGTTCAAATCAAATCACAACAAATCCATCACCACCGTCTTCTCTTTTATTTCCCTATTGGAGTTGCACGTCTGTGCATTTAACTGTCCACTCTTCAGAGTCCTGCTTCATCTTCCTGTCTCGCCCTAGTACATTTCCATCAAGCCAGACATTGGAGTACAAGAAATGTTGCCTTTAACAGTCCCTCCATAAGAAGTGAAACGTGACTATAGCTATGCTCCGTTTTGTTTCCTAGCCGAAACTCATCAGTGTCGGAACTAAGGCTACCGCCTCTGCAGGCATCCACAACTCTTCAGTGTCAGAACTTGGGCAGGCATCCAAAAGTAAACTCATCACTGTCCGAAGGCTACAGCCTCGGCAGGCATCCAAAGCTCCTCATTGTCAGGACAGAAGGTACTTGGCAGAGAAAGACAAGACTCTTCGAAGAAACTTGCTGACATTTGTGCAAACTCAATTGACCAGCAATGAGCGCTACCCAGGCCGCGGCCCATCATCATCACAGTGCTGCTGACCATGTGAAGCAACTTAAACTGTGACAAAGTGCCACAGATGAATAAGACGAAAACCGAAACAGCGACTAACACTCAAAATGAATGTGGACTGGAGTAATGATGAGGCCACTGCCCCATTAAAACAAAACAACACACCTGTCAGAACTAGGCATCTGATGATCTGACAGCCAAAGAGAAAAGCAAGACAGGTAATGATGGAATGCATTGGATGCTTGCAGACTCTGAGCGATTGCTGTTGTTTGTTGTGTTGATGTTGTGCATGAAGTCGAACTCTACTCTACTAGTTAATCGACAAAGTGACTCAAGTGACAGTCAATGTTTCCCTTCTTGTTGTTTAATAACCAAATTGTACTCCTACTACTGCAGGTGCAGGCCAATATCTGTTGCAATTTTTTAATATGGAATATGGACTTAATCGGAGTCACTACAGACTGAGTTGGAGTTGGACAACACGTACCACACCATGATGATGACCATACTATCTTTGCACGCAGTCAGTCACTTGGATCGGAGATGATTGAAGGAATAACTGCGTTTCATGAAGTGGCATAAGGTAAACATAAACACAACAATTCAACAAGAAAGTAAACACAGCAGACCTACATGTCCATGTAGTGGTGTAGTCGAGTGTAGTCATGACTGACAGCGGCGCATTGATTTTGTCACTTAATTTTGAAAATGCTAAGTTGCTGTATATGCCTTTTGTCTGGCTCTGTCAAAAATTAAGGTAAATGGAGGTTGGGTCACGGGCTGGTGCTGTGGTGGGCCTGTTCTGTCCTGTTGTTGTTGTAGCTTAATGCTGTAAACAGAATATACACGATATATCCAAGCCGTCTCAGTCTGAAAGTTTTCTCTCTTCTCCACCGTAATTGATGTTTTTTTTTATTCATTGATTTTTCAATACCCCTTTTGTTTTTCCATCTAGACGTTACAGGCTGGCCTTTACCCTGTGCTATACTGGGAGACACAACTCACATTTACCTTACCAATCCGCATCAGGAAGGCCACCAAGATTGATGTGCGGAGCGTCCATGGAAGATAGGACCAAGAGGAAGGACGAGATTCAACTCCACAATTTGACCAGGATAATACAGTAAATTTAGTATCATTCATCATTCATCTTTTAATTAATTGGAATCCTTTTTTCTCTTCAATCATTACGACTGTGTGTTGTGTGTTGTTGTTTGTTTGCTAATTGATCCCTACAACTATTTTTTAATTTTCTTTGCTATCTTTAAAAGTAAGCCCAGTACAACATGGAATTTGGGTCTCTGAGGGCATATTACAGGCAAGACAAATTGCATAGAATATACTGCTGCCCTGTACTGTCTAATTGTCTAGTAGGAGTTAGTAAGTACTACTCATTAACCATCAAGTTATCTTCATCATCATGCATGCTTTTCCTTTTTCTCCCTTTATAGATTTTTTGGATAAGATCTGCCAAGATTGCGCTTTGCTTTTGTTGTCCATGCGTACTGTTTTTCTTTCTCAAACCTTTCCCCAAACCCCCCTTCCCATCCATTCATCAAACCCTAACCCTCTTCCCCCGGGCTGTGATTTATATTGAGGTGTGATGTGACTACATAAAATGTACACCAATTGATCACACGCTTGCTGGGGCAGATGTGGTGAAAGCAACACTAATTCAATTTCAAGGCAGGGCGAGGAGCTTCTTCTGCTTGCCCACCCATGCTCAGTCTATGTGCAAGCCGTCACCGGCTAATAGTACATCATAATTAATTGCCGGCATTGATTGGATTCATCATCAAACTCCTACCACACAGCAGTAAAGGTTACGAATTACGATTGTGTTAAGTTAAGTGACTCACTCGACACAACTACAGTTTGTAACTTCTTGTACTAGACTGTCCCCGCCACCATTATGTTTTATTTGACTTTAGCAGTTGCAAATGCAATATTGTTTGTTTGGCAGTCTTCTTCTGTACTGTATTTTACTTCGTTCTACTACTCCTCCCACAGTCGCTCTCAGGCAAGTGACTGTCTCTTTTTATTTTTTAGCAAATGCTACTGCCAGTGTCTACTCTACTACTACCACCACAACCATGGCATCTTCTCCATTCTCTTGGGAAACCATGCAGCCATCGCTGTGCCGAACGTAATCATCATCAATCACAGGTAAGATAAGTTTGGTGGGAGGTATAATGGACTAGGAGGAGAGACTGACAGTACTAGTAGGACAAATAACTCAGTGAGGGGTACCGCATCTATGTGTTTGTGTTACATCATCGGCAGATTATTTAAATCAAACACTGGCTGCGGCCCTGCAGCAGCAAGGAAACCATGTGACGTTAATTCGTAAAACAGTAACCCCCCACAAAACATTAACATTGTATGTTTAAGTATAAATATAATTTATTACCCTAACAAAAATAAACTATCCCACACCTGACCCACCCCTCTCCCTAACCCCAATCAATGTCCAAAACAAAAAAAGTCCAAAGAATGTCCAGAAACCCCAACGCCCAATTCCCACCCACCAACAAAAGGAATAAAAAAGGGGCAATGCAACAGGGTCCTATTATAAATGTTATATTCGGCGGGCTTTGAGGTGTTTGTCCACCAGTATTTTGACCCGCTCCTCTAGTTGCTCCTCTAGCCGTGACACCCGGAGGAGAATCTTGCGGCGAAATGCCCTGCAGTGGCATCCAGGGTGGGGGACAGCAGTGCTGGCTGCTAGCGAATTGCGGCGGCGGGCAGCTGCCAGACCGCGGCGCCGTACCACTGGAGTTGGGGCCTGGCTGGGGCCCGGGGAATCGGACGAGGCTGCAGCTGCTGCCGCCTCCTCCTCCTCCGCCTGAGCCACCAGCCGCCGGTACTCCTCACATATGACCGCCAGTTTCCAGCGCCGGGCCCTGGCTGCCAACTCCTTCCGGGATGGTTTTTCTTGGGAAGGAGTACTATCTATATCAAGAAAGAAAAAGAATATTGTTTTAACCAGTACTCTTAGCAAAACAGTAACACAAAATTAATTCAACACATAATGGCACAGTAGCACTAGCAAGAAGCACAGTACATAACATATGTGGTAATAATCTATCTATCCTCCCACTTCCTCGGCCTCTAACATTTGTGGGAGTTTCAGGCATTATACTAGCACTATGGACTCCAACCAGTACACAGTACACCAGTCTTCTTCTTATCTCTAGTTTAGCGAAATGACATAACCTGGTTGTAGTCGGCATGCCAGCTCGGCCATCTATGCTCGCACCCAAGACAAACATACGAGTCATGACGCAGACTCACGTTAGTTTGATTTACTACTGTCTGCAGGTGGGGAAGCTCGTATTTTTCTATTACGGGTGGCACTGGCCATACTCTCTCTGTTACATGGAGGGCAATTGGTCAATTTCACAGTGCCCTGGCTACTACAAAAAGGCAGATTATATATCTGATCCAATGATCATTGCTTTTATATGGGACGACGACATAAGGTCAGTAGCGGTCGGTGGTGGGACTCGGGCAGTGCTGCCGGGCGGTGACATGGGGAGGGGCAGGGTGGGGGGTAGTAAACTATGGATTACGGCCAATTACAGGTAAGTAAACATATAAATAAATAAAACTAATTTTGTTGCGCGCACTGCATCGCATTTGGCGGTGCAGTGCGCACAATGAAATTCGCTTTATTTATTTGTATGTTTACAGTAAAGTTACCTGTATTTGGCCGCGTAATACATTGTTTACTACTACCCCCACCCTGCCCCTCCCCACATCGGCTTTGCTACTCTGGCGCGTTTTTTTTATATTCCCTTAAAACTAAAACTGTGCATCCCGTGACAGTCTCCACCTATGCTGTCTATGATGAATACATACAGGCATCCATCCATTCTAAGTAAATGTCAATCATTCTTCTTAATCTCTCCACAAACCTTACTTTGTTTCACCAACAACAACCCATGCGTCCACTCACTCCGTTGCTTGCCTTGGCTTTGAGTTTCACCCAAACACCGCTGATGATTCTTGCTATCCACAGTATCCACCCATACTGTGTCGCCCACCCAGGCAGGCATCCATTCTTCTTTCACCTTCCACCCATCCTTCAACAACACATGCATCTGATTCCTATCAGCCACCTATCCATGCTTCCAACGTATCCTTCTCTGCCAGTCATCATATTAAATCTCGCCCGTCCTTCCTCCTTCCACCCTTCTTTCCCTTTTTGTTCAACACATCCATCAAGGTCATCTGATCTGACTTTTAGTCTCCTCCATAAAACTTTCACTGCTGAGTTGGAGTCAGATATAAGAGGCCATTGGTTAATCAAGTCACGCTGGTAATGCTATTGCTACTGCATTGCTAATGCTAAGTAAAGGGTGTCTTCTTTAACCGTTGTATAATGTTCACTACAACTTCATACCTAATAAGTCTCAACAACAGTACAGTGAGTGAAGTCAACACCCTTCCAGCTAGTGCAATGTCAATAAGTAATGAATATAACTTACCACCGCCCGCCACTGCTGCTGGCTCACCCCCTGTAGCTCCTGCAGGTGCCGCATCTTCTCCTGCCCCCTCCGGAATGCTAGAATCGCCACTGGCCCCGCCGGCACTGGTGGTCGCTAGTACGCCTAGATAAAAACATGACACATTTTTAGATGCCTGTACACCTCCCCCTATTTATTCGTTTTCACTAACAAGATTGAAAAAAAAGTTAATACATACATATTATTATACATCACATTCACTAGTCCACATCGGGTACTAGAGTAGAGTCAGTAGACACTAGTAGTGTTATGGTCCCTAGGGTCATTTTTATACTATACTGTACTCTTTGCAAAGTTAGCCTGAGCCATGCAACCATTTTCCGCTTCATGCCTTTTGCGCATGTTACCTCGCAGCTTGTTGTGCAGTAACAGTAAGACGCCTTTTTGAGCCCACATGAGCACATACAGCTGCTGTCTGAGCGTTGCGTACAAGAGGTCGAAAAACAAGCCACTTTGTTATGGAGTTCGGTTAGTCCGTATTGCTTAGCCATAAGTAACATGTTACACTTTTTGGCAGGACTGAGAAATGCTTGCATTATACTATCTAACGCGCACCATTTTTCTCAGGCAGAAGATTCCCTTCTACGAACCAGAGATTTGCAGAGCTTATGAATGATGCATGTAACCAGTAATTCTACGTTCTACGGTGAGGAGTCTCCCAGAATTCGCACAGATCTTTTGTCTTCTATCATCATGCATTTGTTGTAACAATGTTTATTTTTTTAATCTTATGCATTTTGCTGTTGGAGCTGGCTGGAGTACACTGAATTTTATAGAACAACATACAGAGCTTGTTAGTTGAAAATAAACCTTTTGAACTTACACATAGACTCTGTGGTATTTGGTGTGGTGGTGGTGGTGGACTTACACGAGTGAGTGAGCGAAAGGGTGTTATCTGTTCTGGGTTGTGTAATCATTGGGTATCTTCGGGTGGGGGTTCGGGGACCTAATGAGACACTGTAGCTAGTCGTTCAGGGGATTGTGGGTTCACTTCTGACTGAGGTGTGAGGAAGGTCCAAGTTCCAAACTCCCATCACCAACATCCTATTTTCTTGTGCATAGTTCTGCATGGGGCTGTGCAGAATTCCCACATCAGTAGTAGTATGTACTATATCCTATCAAAAATAGTCCAATATCTGGTTGGGCATTTTGTTTGTGGTAATTGTCAAAGCCTCAAGATTAAGAAGCCTAGAAGAGGACAACCGAAAGGACTGGACTCAGTGGCTAGAGCTATTGGTCAATCTGAGTTTTATTCAAAACCGTAAAATAAAGAGTGGCAATGCAAACTGGGCAAGCTTAGCGACAGACTAATAGTAGTAGTACAGACATTCATAGCAGAGGCAGTTAGAACTTAGAGATACCAAAGGGGATGATGGACGGAGCGCTTGAGCTAATCAAACACTCACCCCCAGTCAACTGATCTGGGTTTAATCCATCATCATTCTTTAGCTCACTCCACCACCCCAGTTCAGACATGGCCATATGCAAATCAGTCTGACCCTGTGCCTCATGGGAACAGTCCAGCCCGAACTGCCAAGCCATGTCTTCCCTGGACCGGAAACAAGGATCCTGGGACCGGTTTCTGGCTATTCAGCCATCATCAGCCAGGCTAGCTTGAATCCAGTGGCAAAGTGAGCAAGGGACCCACGTCTGGGCATACCGTGCCAACTTAGGGCGAACAAAGCGATACCAAAGGGGATGATGGACGGAGCGCTTGAGCTAATCAAACACTCACCCCCAGTCAACTGATCTGGGTTTAATCCATCATCATTCTTTAGCTCACTCCACCACCCCAGTTCAGACATGGCCATATGCAAATCAGTCTGACCCTGTGCCTCATGGGAACAGTCCAGCCAGAAACTGCCAAGCCATGTCTTCCCTGGACCGGAAACAAGCATCCTGGGACCGGTTTCTGGCATCAGCCAGGCTAGCTTGAATCCAGTGGCAAAGTGAGCAAGGGACCCACGTCTGGGCATACCCTGCCAACTTAGGGCGAACAAAGCGATACCAAAGGGGATGATGGACGGAGCGCTTGAGCTAATCAAACACTCACCCCCAGTCAACTGATCTGGGTTTAATCCATCATCATTCTTTAGCTCACTCCACCACCCCAGTTCAGACATGGCCATATGCAAATCAGTCTGACCCTGTGCCTCATGGGAACAGTCCAGCCCGAACTGCCAAGCCATGTCTTCCCTGGACCGGAAACAAGCATCCTGGGACCGGTTTCTGGCTATTCAGCCGTCATCAGCCAGGCTAGCTTGAATCCAGTGGCAAAGTGAGCAAGGGACCCACGTCTGGGCATACCCTGCCAACTTAGGGCGAACAAAGCGATACCAAAGGGGATGATGGACGGAGCGCTTGAGCTAATCAAACACTCACCCCCAGTCAACTGATCTGGGTTTAATCCATCATCATTCTTTAGCTCACTCCACCACCCCAGTTCAGACATGGCCATATGCAAATCAGTCTGACCCGGTGCCTCATGGGAACAGTCCAGCCCGAACTGCCAAGCCATGTCTTCCCTGGACCGGAAACAAGCATCCTGGGACCGGTTTCTGGCTATTCAGCCGTCATCAGCCAGGCTAGCTTGAATCCAGTGGCAAAGTGAGCAAGGGACCCACGTCTGGGCATACCGTGCCAACTTAGGGCGAACAACGCGATACCAAAGGGGATGATGGACGGAGCGCTTGAGCTAATCAAACACTCACCCCCAGTCAACTGATCTGGGTTTAATCCATCATCATTCTTTAGCTCACTCCACCACCCCAGTTCAGACATGGCCATATGCAAATCAGTCTGACCCTGTGCCTCATGGGAACAGTCCAGCCAGAAACTGCCAAGCCATGTCTTCCCTGGACCGGAAACAAGCATCCTGGGACCGGTTTCTGGCTATTCAGCCGTCATCAGCCAGGCTAGCTTGAATCCAGTGGCAAAGTGAGCAAGGGACCCACGTCTGGGCATACCCTGCCAACTTAGGGCAAACAAAGCGATACCAAAGAGGATGATGGATGGAGCGCTTGAGCTAATCAAACACTCACCCCCAGTCAACTGATCTGGGTTTAATCCATCATCATTCTTTAGCTCACTCCACCACCCCAGTTCAGACATGGCCATATGCAAATCAGTCTGACCCTGTGCCTCATGGGAACAGTCCAGCCCGAACTGCCAAGCCATGTCTTCCCTGGACCGGAAACAAGCATCCTGGGACCGGTTTCTGGCTATTCAGCCGTCATCAGCCAGGCTAGCTTGAATCCAGTGGCAAAGTGAGCAAGGGACCCACGTCTGGGCATACCCTGCCAACTTAGGGCGAACAAAGCGATACCAAAGGGGATGATGGACGGAGCGCTTGAGCTAATCAAACACTCACCCCCAGTCAACTGATCTGGGTTTAATCCATCATCATTCTTTAGCTCACTCCACCACCCCAGTTCAGACATGGTCATATGCAAATCAGTCTGACCCTGTGCCTCATGGGAACAGTCCAGCCCGAACTGCCAAGCCATGTCTTCCCTGGACCGGAAACAAGCATCCTGGGACCGGTTTCTGGCTATTCAGCCGTCATCAGCCAGGCTAGCTTGAATCCAGTGGCAAAGTGAGCAAGGGACCCACGTCTGGGCATACCCTGCCAACTTAGGGCGAACAAAGCGATACCAAAGGGGATGATGGACGGAGCGCTTGAGCTAATCAAACACTCACCCCCAGTCAACTGATCTGGGTTTAATCCATCATCATTCTTTAGCTCACTCCACCACCCCAGTTCAGACATGGCCATATGCAAATCAGTCTGACCCGGTGCCTCATGGGAACAGTCCAGCCCGAACTGCCAAGCCATGTCTTCCCTGGACCGGAAACAAGCATCCTGGGACCGGTTTCTGGCTATTCAGCCGTCATCAGCCAGGCTAGCTTGAATCCAGTGGCAAAGTGAGCAAGGGACCCACGTCTGGGCATACCGTGCCAACTTAGGGCGAACAAAGCGATACCAAAGGGGATGATGGACGGAGCGCTTGAGCTAATCAAACACTCACCCCCAGTCAACTGATCTGGGTTTAATCCATCATCATTCTTTAGCTCACTCCACCACCCCAGTTCAGACATGGTCATATGCAAATCAGTCTGACCCTGTGCCTCATGGGAACAGTCCAGCCCGAACTGCCAAGCCATGTCTTCCCTGGACCGGAAACAAGCATCCTGGGACCGGTTTCTGGCTATTCAGCCGTCATCAGCCAGGCTAGCTTGAATCCAGTGGCAAAGTGAGCAAGGGACCCACGTCTGGGCATACCCTGCCAACTTAGGGCGAACAAAGCGATACCAAAGGGGATGATGGACGGAGCGCTTGAGCTAATCAAACACTCACCCCCAGTCAACTGATCTGGGTTTAATCCATCATCATTCTTTAGCTCACTCCACCACCCCAGTTCAGACATGGCCATATGCAAATCAGTCTGACCCGGTGCCTCATGGGAACAGTCCAGCCCGAACTGCCAAGCCATGTCTTCCCTGGACCGGAAACAAGCATCCTGGGACCGGTTTCTGGCTATTCAGCCGTCATCAGCCAGGCTAGCTTGAATCCAGTGGCAAAGTGAGCAAGGGACCCACGTCTGGGCATACCGTGCCAACTTAGGGCGAACAACGCGATACCAAAGGGGATGATGGACGGAGCGCTTGAGCTAATCAAACACTCACCCCCAGTCAACTGATCTGGGTTTAATCCATCATCATTCTTTAGCTCACTCCACCACCCCAGTTCAGACATGGCCATATGCAAATCAGTCTGACCCTGTGCCTCATGGGAACAGTCCAGCCAGAAACTGCCAAGCCATGTCTTCCCTGGACCGGAAACAAGCATCCTGGGACCGGTTTCTGGCTATTCAGCCGTCATCAGCCAGGCTAGCTTGAATCCAGTGGCAAAGTGAGCAAGGGACCCACGTCTGGGCATACCCTGCCAACTTAGGGCAAACAAAGCGATACCAAAGAGGATGATGGATGGAGCGCTTGAGCTAATCAAACACTCACCCCCAGTCAACTGATCTGGGTTTAATCCATCATCATTCTTTAGCTCACTCCACCACCCCAGTTCAGACATGGCCATATGCAAATCAGTCTGACCCTGTGCCTCATGGGAACAGTCCAGCCCGAACTGCCAAGCCATGTCTTCCCTGGACCGGAAACAAGCATCCTGGGACCGGTTTCTGGCTATTCAGCCGTCATCAGCCAGGCTAGCTTGAATCCAGTGGCAAAGTGAGCAAGGGACCCACGTCTGGGCATACCCTGCCAACTTAGGGCGAACAAAGCGATACCAAAGGGGATGATGGACGGAGCGCTTGAGCTAATCAAACACTCACCCCCAGTCAACTGATCTGGGTTTAATCCATCATCATTCTTTAGCTCACTCCACCACCCCAGTTCAGACATGGTCATATGCAAATCAGTCTGACCCTGTGCCTCATGGGAACAGTCCAGCCCGAACTGCCAAGCCATGTCTTCCCTGGACCGGAAACAAGCATCCTGGGACCGGTTTCTGGCTATTCAGCCGTCATCAGCCAGGCTAGCTTGAATCCAGTGGCAAAGTGAGCAAGGGACCCACGTCTGGGCATACCCTGCCAACTTAGGGCGAACAAAGCGATACCAAAGGGGGTGATGGACAGAGCGCTTGAGCTAATCAAACACTCACCCCCAGTCAACTGATCTGGGTTTAATCCATCATCATTTTTAGCTCACTCCACCACCCCAGTTCAGACATGGCCATATGCAAATCAGTCTGACCCTGTGCCTCATGGGAACAGTCCAGCCCGAACTGCCAAGCCATGTCTTCCCTGGACCGGAAACAAGCATCCTGGGACCGGTTTCTGGCTATTCAGCCGTCATCAGCCAGGCTAGCTTGAATCCAGTGGCAAAGTGAGCAAGGGACCCACGTCTGGGCATACCCTGCCAACTTAGGGCGAACAAAGCGATACCAAAGGGGATGATGGACAGAGCGCTTGAGCTAATCAAACACTCACCCCCAGTCAACTGATCTGGGTTTAATCCATCATCATTCTTTAGCTCACTCCACCACCCCAGTTCAGACATGGCCATATGCAAATCAGTCTGACCCTGTGCCTCATGGGAACAGTCCAGCCCGAACTGCCAAGCCATGTCTTCCCTGGACCGGAAACAAGCATCCTGGGACCGGTTTCTGGCTATTCAGCCGTCATCAGCCAGGCTAGCTTGAATCCAGTGGCAAAGTGAGCAAGGGACCCACGTCTGGGCATACCCTGCCAACTTAGGGCGAACAAAGCGATACCAAAGGGGATGATGGACGGAGCGCTTGAGCAAATCAAACACTCACCCCCAGTCAACTGATCTGGGTTTAATCCATCATCATTCTTTAGCTCACTCCACCACCCCAGTTCAGACATGGCCATATGCAAATCAGTCTGACCCTGTGCCTCATGGGAACAGTCCAGCCCGAACTGCCAAGCCATGTCTTCCCTGGACCGGAAACAAGCATCCTGGGACCGGTTTCTGGCTATTCAGACGTCATCAGCCAGGCTAGCTTGAATCCAGTGGCATAGTGAGCAAGGGACCCACGTCTGGGCATACCCTGCCAACTTAGGGCGAACAAAGCGATACCAAAGGGGATGATGGACGATCCATCATCCCCTTTGGTATCGCTTTGTTCGCCCTAAGTTGGCAGGGTATGCCCAGACGTGGGTCCCTTGCTCACTATGCCACTGGATTCAAGCTAGCCTGGCTGATGACGTCTGAATAGCCAGAAACCGGTTCCAGGATGCTTGTTTCCGGTCCAGGGAAGACATGGCTTGGCAGTTCGGGCTGGACTGTTCCCATGAGGCACAGGGTCAGACTGATTTACATATGGCCATGTCTGAACTGGGGTGGTGGAGTGAGCTAAAGAATGATGATGGATTAAACCCAGATCAGTTGACTGGGGGTGAGTGTTTGATTTTCTCAAGCGCTCCGTCCATCATCCCCTTTGGTATCGCTTTGTTCACCCTAAGTTGGCAGGGTATGCCCAGACGTGGCTCCCTTGCTCACTTTGCCACTGGATTCAAGCTAGCCTGGCTGATGACGGCTGAATAGCCAGAAACCGGTCCCAGGATGCTTGTTTCCGGTCCAGGGAAGACATGGCTTGGTAGTTCGGGCTGGACTGTTCCCATGAGGCACAGGGTCAGACTGATTTGCATATGGCCATGTCTGAACTGGGGTGGTGGAGTGAGCTAAAGAATGATGATGGATTAAACCCAGATCAGTTGACTGGGGGTGAGTGTTTGATTTGCTCAAGCGCTCCGTCCATCATCCCCTTTGGTATCGCTTAGTTAGAACTTAGAGGCAGGGATAACCAGAATTTAGAAACAGATAGTCAAGTCAAGATCAAAGAATCTTTTGTAAAAAATAGAATTAGGGAGTGGAACCAGAATTAATAGTTCGGAAAAAATAAGGTGCAGTAAAAGTTAGGGCAATATAATTGTTAATATTAACCACTGGAGGACTTACTGGGACCAGCAGCAGGGCCCTCGGTAGAGGAGCGGTCCTCTGTTGGTTGTCCCGCCGACTCGGACCCCGTCTTCTTGCCCCTGGGTGCTGCAGATCAGTGATCATGTAAGATATAATAAAGAAAGACACAAACATTAATGATTGCTGTGAAACAAATAAATTATCTAAAAAAACGCTCAAAAAGTTTTAGGAAATAAAAATTGAAATAAAATTGACCTATCTAATTCGATCGACTACTGGGCCTGGCTTGCGGGATTCACGGACAGTCTACTTATTTAGGAACACTAATTCAGTGTCCCATTCTGATTGATTCAAATAAAATCCAGAACACTAACTAAGCCTAAGTACCACCTGACCTAGCCCACCTATTCCAGGCGGGCCAATTGTTCATTAAGTCTGCATTTCCATTTTTTTTAGCCCTCTAAAATGCATAGATGAGAAGGAGGACACATGCATAAATTGGTGCATAATGCATACACCAAATTGTTGGTTGGTTGCGTCTGATGTTCTGCAGCTGACTGACACTGCTAAGCCTACCACTCACTAAACAAACTACAAAAGGTTCTACTAAGGACTGGGGTAAGCAGCACTCAGTGACAGAGGATGCGTCACGCAGACCGCTCAAAAATTATCAACTAATAGGAACTAAACCTAGTATCAAATTCCATCCACCACTATTTGACAGGAGGACAAAGGAAGGACTAGAGTCTCTCTAGCAATAGCATTACCTAACTGAAGTTCTCTAAAGTAAACTGTTACATCATAATGACAAGCGAGCGCAAAGTTGCAAACAAGTAAGAGTAGCGCCCAGCACCTGTGTCCTACAATCACAGAAGAATTTGAAACGTAATTTACCTGCAATGTAAGCAGCAGTATTCTTGTTATTTGTAAAAAACTTATACACAAATCACAATACTTATACTACTATATATATTAGCTACTCACCAAGCCCCACGACCTCGACACCTAGCAGGTCCAACAGGTCCTGCTCCCGGTCCAGGATGTCTGACCACCGGTGTGCCAGCTGGTTATGGGTGCGCCGGACCCCTGAGCAGCGAAACACTGCCCGGCGCACCTTCGCCCACCGGCGGTGACGCTCCTGGGTAGGGTACCCGGAGCCTGGCCTGCCCCCTGCTGCCAAGGTCAAGGGGAGGTGGCGCTGAACAAAAAAAACAAGGGCGGCCACCTCCGCCTCACTAAAAAGCTGGCGGGCTTGCACCCCTGAAGGGCGTAGTCTGCCGCAAGGCAGGTGGCTCTTGGGCGCACGCGCCTTGCCCTTCGAGCCGTTACTGCTGCTACCCTTCGCCATGGTTTTGGGGTGGGAGGACGAGGCGGAAAAGAAAAGTTAGAAGGGAAAAATAAAGTTAGGGGAAGAAGTAGGAGCTTAAAGAAGAAAGTTATATAAAACAGTCGAAAAGTTAAAAAAACACAGTAAAAAGTAGAAAAAAATGCAAAATATAGACTTAGGCAGAGAGAGAGATAGATAAGAAATAAAGAAAAATTGAAAAACAGTGTAAAAAACTAAGGATTGCAAAGAATGAGGGAGGATAGAAAAGCAGGCCCAGAACCATAGCATAGAGTGAAAAACAAGATGGCCGCGCCCATCGCGACCGCATGGGTAAGTTCGCGCGATATTTCTCCCCGAGCACGCAAAAAACGTCGCGAACACGTACGACGTGTTCCCGAACATGAAATGCGCATCGCGAGCACGCTATACGCGACCCGGAACAGAAAATAAGGGATCGCGAACAGGTGGGACAAGTGAAAAACAAGATGGCCGCGCCCATAGGCGACCGCATGGGTAAGTTCGCGAGATACTATACCCCGAGCACGCAAACAGCGTTCCGAACACTCACAACGCGTTCCCGAAGAAGAAAATCGCATCGCGAACGGGCGTGACAAGCAGCTACGCACGCTCGTGTAGCTACGCGTAGCTCGCGTAGTGCTCCGACGTCTTCGCGTAGCTTCGCGTAGCGCGACTACGCGAACTACGCCCAGGGTTAATTATTACCATCAACTTCTCAACTAATGGTTCATCGACCAGAGGAAAGAGAGTTGACTGCAGGTTCAACTATGCATCTAGTGTGTTAGGATGAGCCTATAGTTTTTGAACAATTGATTTAACGTAAACTTGAAACAGTGCCACAGGGATTTATGTGTTGGGTGTATGAGTATGGGCCAGTGATTGTGTTTTATCGATTATCGATCCCTGATTGGCGCTGGATCAGTTTTTGGTAGCAGAGGACAGTTATTATTGATTAGTTTGGTAATAATAATCGATTATTGATTATTTGTTCCTTAACATGAAAGGTTAGTGTTTTGTTCTATGTTGTCTAGAAGTACAGGTACGGAGTTACCTAAGATCCCGGGATGATAATGTATTAGTCTGAAGAGGCTGAAGAATAGTGTGGATAAGTCATCACACTGCAGAAGTACTTTGTCTGTTGTCATAATACTTAACGGCGAGAGGCTGTTAGTGTTATATTAGGCACTATTCGTTTGAGAGTAGATTTTGTTTGAAATAGCGAAGGGTCCACTTCCGAAACTCTGGCCTTACATCCCCTAAGGAGTACCAAGACTTCTTTCCATGTGAAAGTCCTCTTCCGAAACTTTGGCTAGTATCCCTAGAGGAGTACCAAGTCCTCCTGTAGCTTGTTTGGGTGTAGAATAGTGCTGGTCGTTATTTTACTTGGAGTGAAAGAATCTTTCTTTTTGAAGTGGAGACTATCTCTTTATTTAGTGGAACAGACAAAGTAGCATTGTTTTATGTTTGTTTTCTAACACGTTTTGTTGTGAAAAGTATAGAAAAACATTGCCATATTATTTTGTAAAGGGAGGGTCAGTAGTTGGAGTAATACTGACGTCACAAAAAGCAGCGCTGGCATTGGTCAAAAAGTCGGCGTTTGAGGTGCTGTGATTGGTTGATTACTGTGGGCCGCGCTGGTATTGGACAAGGTACTAATTACGTAGGAGTGTTCTGATTGGTTGGTTGGTGTGAGTCGCGCTGGCATTGGTCGGTTGTTAGCAAATAGAATAAACAGAAGTACGAAGAGTTTGTTGTTTGTTTATTGAATTGTATTTTAGCGAGAAGCATTGGGAAAAATGAAGCTGATTAATAAGATAAAGAGTTTTTTTTTAAAAGACAAACCAATAGTTACAAGAGAGGGAATTCCTATTCCACCTCCAAGAACAGCTGCTTCTTTTATGATGTTGGAACGTGGTTACCATACGTGTACTTGGTTAGAAAATTGGATGAAATACACAGAAGATGATGGTGTATTAGCTTTTCCGAAGCATGGTACATTTAATGTAAGGATTCTACAGAATTTGAGAGGAAGAATGAACTCTTTAGAACCAAATCCCAGACCTACACAGTATGAAGCGCTTGAGGAATGGGAACAAGAAGCGTATGATCGAGAGAAGTATAGGGGTGGAAGGAGATATAGGAGTATAATATCTAGGTATCCTTTTGAAAAACGGGATGATAAAATGAAAAGATGGAGGAGAGCTGTGATAGCGGATGGTTTGTACCCAGTTTTAGTTGCTGAAGAAGCAACTGGTGGCAAATGTAAAGAGATCAAGAAAAATATAGAGACATCAAGGATAGATTTTGACCCAAGAGATTCTGATGATGAGTTGTTAGATGACATTTTGACTAAAAGACCTCCACCTTATCAAGAGAACTCAAGTGAAACAGTCCCAAATGCACCATTAATGGGAACCCCACTAATTCTGCAGGTTCCACAAGTCCCGTTAGTTACCAGAGCAGTACAAGAGAGTGAAATGGACATGTTGAATAGGACAAGAGAGGAGTTGACTCAGAAAATTAATCAGTTGAATCTGAATGCGGAAGCATTAACAGTGCCAGTAACAATTGGACCTATAGTTCCGTTGTATGTTCCACACCCTCTCCCTCCGCACTCTTACCCAACCCTCCCTCCTCAAAACTTCTCCCCTTCCCTCTCTTTGCCTGCTCCCCTATTCTCCACCAGTCAAACCGCATCACCATGTCCCACCTCAATACCATCCACACACCATGCCCTCCTCCTGCCTTAACCGTCAAACACCCCGCCCTCACCAAACATGGACCCAACTCTTGGACCATTCCCTACCCTCCCAACCTCTCAAAAAATGCCAAAAAGAATCTTAAACACACACTCCTAGTCCGACATCCTGAAACCCTAATCGAAGACAACTACCACAGCCCCACGTCCCCCATTAAAACTAACTATATTTTCTACACCAAACGCCCCTCCAAATGGAAGAGCACCTTTTTACGCCACCTCCCAGTATCGAGTACAATTAAAATCCCCCACGGTTACAAACTTGCCACTTCTCCAACCTCTCTTTTCCCAGGTGAAATAGCCATTTCCATCTACAAAACTGGAAACATCTTGATCCAAGCCTCTGAGCAGCACCTCACAATTTTGAACTCCTCTTCAGCACTCTTTCTGACTAGCTGTCACTTCCTACACCCCCCCAACACCCACCCCATCCCAAAACCCCTCCTGGCTCCCCGCTGCCACCCCAACCCCTAACATTCTCCCTAACGACAGTCCCTCTCTTGAACTCCCCCTGCCGCAATCCTCTCCCCCTCCCCACACCTACCCCCTCCCAGCTCTCCTCCACCTCTCCGAGGCAAACCCCATGCCCCCAAGACACCCCTATCCGTAATGACACAGCCCTCTCCTTAACTCCTATTCTGCCTCCCCCTGGAACTAGCCCCCCTCCTCCCCTAATACACTCCTCCAAACTACTATGTCCCCTTATGACCGCCCGCCTCCAGCTCCCAATCACCTCCCTAGCACCCTCCCCCTCTTAACCGTCCAATAACGAACATAACGCCTCATACTCTTGCCCCTTCCTCCACAAATTATACCTCCACCCATTACGTCACTACCACATCCCCACCCGCGCCTCACACTCTCCCTTCATATCTCCCCCTTTCCCCCCACTCCCCACCAGTCCATCATACAACACGCCCATCCCTCCCTCCCAACACCGACCCACACCCCTCCCCCTCCCCTGGCCTTACCCACTCCCCAGTTAAAAGCTGCACTCCCTACATCAACCCCACCTGGCGAACCGCCATCTCCAAGTTATAAACCTTCTCACCCTAGCCAATCCGTCCCTAACTCCCTATCCATTCCAGCCACTCCCACTCCCCTCCTCACCAACCTCAATCAAACACTTCGTAACTTGGAATACAATCTCTCTACCCTGGTTACTGAACTTACCCTTCTCCGAAAAGATTTCAATCGATTCAAATCCGACAAATCCACAGCCCACCCACCCTGGCCCTCTGCCCCACGCGCTAGCCCTCGAAAACGCCCATACCCCAAACATTGGTTAACAACGCCTCTCCTCACCCGCTCTCACAGACCCCTTCGAACCTCGAATACCTACTCCGCCTCCGCCCTCTCTGTCCTCTGCAGTACCTACCTCAACAAACCCCCCAAAGATCTGCTCCCCCTCACTCCAATATTCCTGTTATCTTAGGGACTAGCAGAATTCCCGTCTATCCTAGCTCCCTCAGACCCCCCTCAACTCACCACCATTCAACTACCCCCGCCCCTAATACCAACGCTAAACCCCTTACCTGCATGCTCGTGAACTGCCGCTCAGCCGTCCGGCATGCGACCGAAATCTCAGAAACCATTCTTAACGAAGATGCCGACATCGCCTTCCTCACTGAAACCTGGCTCAAAAATCACTCTACACCCATCCTTGACCTTCTTGCCCCCAGGCTACTCTATTCTCAGAAAAGACAGACCGGAAAAAATAGGGGGGCATAGCAATCATTTTTAAAGAAGAGCTACAACTCTCCCCAATTAATAACACTGACTACACTACCTTTGAATACTTAGGAGCTGAACTTAAAATGAAAAGCTCCCCCAATACGACTGCATAACATCTATCACCCACCTGGTGAACCCCTTCCCTTTGCCGAAGAACTATCAGACCTTCTAACTAAATCGCTACTTTCCAACTCCAAAAATATCTTCCTAGGAGACCTTAACCTGCACTGGAATGAACCCGATGATCCCACAATCAACCTTCTCAATAACCTTCTTGAGATTAGTGACCTCAAGCAACTCTGCCACTCCCCTACCCACGCCAAAGGAGCTATTCTTGACGCCATCATCTCCAACCCTGATCTGACATCCTTAACCAACATTATCCCTATCGACTGGTCTGACCACCATCTCATTCTGTTCACGATCTCCCCCAGCCCCACCCGCCCCTATAAAAAACAACAAAACTACAATTATGACCAGAAATCTTAAGCAAATCCCCCGGCGCACTGGAACTTAAACTCCAATCCCAACTCAGTCTCACCCCCTCTCCTCAAATGCAAATGAACTCACTGAACACTTTAATAAAACTGTCTCAGAGGTTTTAGACCAACTCGCCCCTCTGAAAAGTAAAACACTAAAAAATGCCCCTCCAAATCATGGTTTACCCTAGACCTTAATAAAGAAAGACGCTCACTTAGATTGGCAGAAAGAACATGGAGACAACACCCTTCCCCATCCCATCTTGCTCTCCTTAGAACTGCAAGATCCTCCTACAAAAAACACATCTTTTCGGAAAAAGCATCTTTCTTTCGTCTACAACTCTCACGGGCCAAAAACAGACCTAGAGAACTGTTCAACATTATTAGAAACCAAACCTCCCCTGCACCCCTCAACCCGGTGGCCTCCACTAACAAATGTGAAGAAATTGCCAACTTTTTCACTGAAAAAATTGCCAAAATCGACCGTGCTTTCCTTGATACCCAACCCTTGCTCACCCCTCAACATCCCCTGGGTACTCCACCTTATCCCCCACTGCCCTTGAAAACACCCCCGACTCCCTCACTCCTCCTCCCCTCACATACCCCTCCTGAACCCCCTTACTATCACACAGCTTAAAAATAACGCCTCATGGCATAATTTCCACCCCGTCTCTGAACGGGAAGTCTTCAACATCCTATCCAAACTCAAACCATCCTCCCACACTAAGGACCCTCTCCCTTCCACACTCGTCCAAGATCTCAAACACGTCATTGTCCCTTACTGGACCAACATCATTAACGCCTCCCTCTCAACAGGGAATGTTCCCACCTCCCTTCAACTCGGACAAATCTCCCCCATTCCCAAAAATCCCAAGGCTGACCCCAATGACCCCAACAATCTCCGCCCTATCTCCAACCTCCCCCTCCTCTCTAAAGCCCTAGAAAAGTGCGCCCTTCTACAACTGGACAAACACATTGACACATTCAACCTTCTAGACCCCCTGCAATCTGGCTTCCGCAAAGGTTGCAGCACTGAAACTGCACTGCTCAACATAGTCGACGACATACACCTTGCCCTGGATAAGGGTGAGACCTACCTACTTATCCTTCTTGACCTCACCGCTGCATTTGACACAGTCTACCACCCAACCCTACTCAATACACTCAAAGATCGCTTTGGCCTTAATGGCACTGTCCTCAACTGGTTCACCTCCTACTTCCAATATAGAACCCAACAAATTAAAATTCAAAACTGCCTCTCTAGCCCAACATCTGTCTCCCTAGGTGTCCCGCAAGGTTCCATCCTCTCTCCTGCCCTTTTTAACCTCTTTATGGAACCCCTCACCCTGATACTTAAACAAGCCAAAATCAACTATCACCTGTACGCTGATGACACCCAACTGTACTATAAAATAAAATCCCATTCCGACATCCTGCACCTCAACACAGCACTAACCAAGATCCAAACCTGGTTCCACAACAACCATCTTAAACTCAACCCCAACAAAACTGAGATCACCCTCTTCTCGCCCAAAAGCAACCCTCTCCCCATTCAAACATGGATCGCTGACCTGAATGCCCTTAACTGCCCTCTCTCCCTCGCCGAATCTGTCAAATCACTCGGCATCACCATCAACAATAATCTTACACTAAACTCCCATGTTTTAAATTCAGCAAAAAGTGCACTTTTCACACTCCGGCATCTCAAAAAAATCAAACCCTTTATTCCAGCGGAAGACTTCAAAGTAATTACCCAATCTCTTGTCCTATCCAAAATCGACTATGGTAACGCCCTTCTCTCTGGTACTCCCAAAATCCACCTTGCCCCCATCAAATCCGTCCTCAACCTCACAGCCAGACTTACAACAAACTGTAAACGTTATGACCACATCTCACCTGCCCTCAAGGCCCTCAAATGGCTCCCCATCGAAGGCAGATCCTCCTATAAAATTGCCTGTATTACACACAAAGCCCTCTATCAGAAGACTCCAACCTATCTTTCAACTAAACTCAAAAAAGCTGGCTGCGCCCGAACGCTGAGAAGCACCAACACTCTCCTTCTAATACCCCCTCTACTCAAAAAAGCACCTCACAATCCCGCTCCTTCTCCGGCAAGGCCCCAACCATCTGGAACGCCCTCCCCAAAGACCTTCGATGCAACCCCTCCTATGCCAACTTCAAAAGAAACCTTAAAATACACCTCCTCACTAAATATTGGGGATATTAACTCCCTGTTCTCCTTTCTGACTATTTTCCCTCCTCCTGCCGTTGGCTATCCCGCCTACCCCTCACACCCACTCACCCCCCCATACCCTCCTCACCCCCTCCCCTTCATTATATTCCCCCTCACCCTCACGATGTCCCTTGAGTCCTCCTTTGCATACTGTAAAAGTGCTTTCTATAATGACACTCTTGCTCTCTCAATTGGTGTTTTTGTTTATCTTATATGCACCCTCCTCACTATGTACTCTAATTGGTTCCTTCTATTTTTGTTTGATCATCTGCTGAATTTGTTTCGTACATTACCACTGCTGTTTTCTTGTTTATTGCCATTGCTGTTGTAAAGCGCTCTGATACCCTTGGGTGGAGCTAGCGCTATATAAAACCTTCAAATAAATAAATAAATAAATAAGCACATGCGTTGACAGTCCCAATGAATAGAGACAGGAATAAAGTGGTAACAATAGTTAATCAGGTCGAACAAACTGAAACAAGTACTTCATTAATTGATCTGCCAGTTTGTGAGATGTTAACTGAAACCCCTAAGAGAAGTGCGCAAATGGATCCGAGGAAAATAGTGCAGAATGTCACTCTGGTATCAGGGAGTTCAATTGGACCTTCACCAGATGAATTAGATGACTGGATAAGGGGAATGGAAAAGCAAAAACCTCAACCACAGAGTATAGATGTGAGTAAACTGAGAGTGGATTTGGAAGAAATGATTATTGGTACAATAAGCCCAAACAGATTGAGTAATTATCGAGATGAGGAGTTGTTATTTCTGTGCAAAAATATTACTTGGAAAGCAAGAAATCTTCATGAAAAGTTAACAGAGGCTGCTTGTGAATATGGAGTGGACATAGAGAAGTCAAGCGTGTTACAGAAAACATATAGACTGGATTTTACTGAAAAGGATTTAGAGAGCTTGAATGCGTCTGGTAAAAGATTGTAAATGAAAGAATTAATGAGTATCTTGAAGAAATGGGGAGATGTAGAACGGTGGAATGGTATATGGGCGAAAAAGAAAGAAGAAATGATTGCCAATAAAAATGCATCTTTATTTCCATTAAGAGAGTCAGAACAGGCTGAAAGGGTGTGTCCAATGAGAGAAGTTCCGGGTGGTGGATATGTTCACGTTCCTTGGACAAGACAGGATATATTGTCTTTTACTAATGACTTCCCTAGGTTGAGGGAAAAGCCAGTTGAATGGTACAAACAAGTAGAGAGGTTTATGAAGGTTTCAAAGGTCTTATTGAAGGATTTGGATGGTTTATTTGAGATTGTTGTTCCAGCAGATTTCTGGACAGAGTGTAAGATTGCTGTTGATTGGCCTAAAGAAGAATATCCTAGAGATGCGAAAACAGGTGCACCTTCAGATGAGATGATGAAGAAATACCATCAGGTGATTACTTACCTGAAGGGAAAAATTTCTCTCCGAAAGAAACAGATTGGGTTAAAATTGACAGAACAACCCAAGAACCAAAGGAGTCGGTACATGCTTATTATGAAAGGTTGTTACAGGTGTTCAAACAGTACAGTGGGTTTGAGAATATTGGCGATAAAGATATGGGACATTTTGTGTATCGTTTTGTATTTGGATTAAAACCAGAAATTAGTAACATGATTAAACAACATTTGATTTGCTGGCAGAGTAAAATGGTTGATGAGATACTGAGGTACGCAAAGTATTGTAGTGATGATATTGAATCGAGGCATAAGAAGCTAAAAGAGAAAATTATGTGGGCACAAGTGAAAGTGGCAGAACAGCAAGAAGGAAACAGGGGTACTCAAACAGATTATCAGATGAAAGGTCAGAATCAGAATGGTCAAATAACGAGTGGTGGTAGAGGTAGAGGTAAAATGAATAAAGATGAAATGAAAAGGAAATATCCTTGTCATGCGTGCGGAAAGTTTGGGCATTAGAAGAACGAGTGTAGATCTGCTCAGAAAAATAATGGGATAAATCAAAATTTAAATTCACAGATGCAGAATGAGGTGGTTGTGAATCAACAACAGCAACAGCAGCAGCAGATAGTTACTCCACAGTTACAGGTACCACAAGCTCCTATGCCAAATAATGTGAATGCTCAAGTACAGAGATACAGTGCGAACACTGGGTTTCACGCAGGTGAACAAATTGGTAAGAATCAAAATGTGCAAATGGTGTCGCAATACTTGTTGCAGTGCAATGAGAGTGATTTAGACTCATCTCAATGACGGTGCCTGAGGGGGGAGAAAGAGTGCGTGCTTGGCGCAACTCTAGAGGTAGATCAGTCAGGTCCATTTGTTGATGGAAGAGTGGAAGGTAATGATATTACATTCCTAGTGGACACTGGTGCTACCCGTTCTACTGTGAGAGCAGCAGAAATTCCAAACCTACCCCTCTCGGGAGAAACTATCCAAGTCGTAGGAGTCTCCAATAAGCATATCAAAACCCCGATAACAAAGCCAATAGAAGTTCATATTGGAAGTTTCAGAGACATGCATCGGTTCATGGTATGTGATACGAGTCCGGTAAACCTTTTAGGGAGAGATTTACTGTGCAAGATAAATTGCACTATTTATTGTACACCAGATGGTATTGCTTTCCAAACACCAGATGAGGATGTTGCGTTTAAAATGATGTTAGCGAAGCAAGGGACAGAAGTGGATAAATTGTTTTCACTTCTTACTAAAGAAGATTTGCCTGCAGAATTGAGAAATACAGTAAGGTCTGATGTAGGGACTTCTCAGGAAAAGAGATTGGTCTGATGAAAGGTGTGGATCCTATTCAGGTTGCGGTGAAACCGGGTGCAACATTTCCAAACACACCTCAATACAAAATGAGTCCCAAAATAGCAGCAGGAGTCATTCCTGTGATTGACCAAATGATTGAGCAAGGTATTTTAAGAGAAATACTAAGCAGTCCTTGTAATTCGCCTATTATGGGAATTAAGAAGCCAAGCAGAAAATATAAGATAGTACAAGATTTACGAAAAATAAATAAGATTGTGGTACCCTGTTGTACAATAGTGCCAAATCCAGCAGTGATTCTATATCAATTTCCTGTGATGCAGAATGGTATACAGTAATTGATCTGTGTCAAGCATTTTTCTCGATTCCCTTACATCCGGATAGCCAGTATTTGTTTGCGTTCCGGTTTGGAGACCGTGTTTTGGCATGGTGCCGAGTTCCCCAAGGGTACACAGAGAGTCCATCGATTTTTAATCAGATTTTGAAAAAATATTGGGAGACTTTGATTATGCCAGAAAAATTGGTTTGGGTTCAGTATATTGATGACCTACTGGTGGCATCAAAAACACGAGAGGCATGTGTGACAGATACAATTGCCTTACTGAATCATCGGGCAGAAGGTGGACACAAAGTGTCACCAGCAAAATTACAGTTTTGTAAACAGGAGGTCCAATATTTGGGACACAAAATAGAGAAAGGAGTCAGAAACGTGACACCAGAACGGATCAGTGTGATTCAACAACTGAGTCCTCCTAAAACTCAGAAGGAAGTGCAAATGTTCTTGGGAATGGTTGGATACTGCAGACAGTGGATCAGTGTCTTTTCACTGATTGCAAAGCCTCTACAGAGGTTGACACACAAAGATGTGACTGATCCAATGTAATTGGATGATGAAAGCATGAAAGCTTTTATTGAGTTACGACACAGTCTTTGTCGAGCACCTGCATTGGGACTGCCAGATTATACAAAGGATTTTGCATTGTACTGTTGTGAGAGAGATGGGTGTGCACTTTCAGTTTTAACTCAGAGACATGGAATGGCACGACGTCCAGTGGCATATTTTTCTGCTACTTTGGATTCAGTTGCTGCAACGTTACCAGGTTGTTTGAAAGCAGTAGCTGCTACTTGTGTGAGCTTGGAACAAAGTGAAGTGATTGTGATGGGACATTTAGTTAAAGTACATGTGCCACACTCAGTTGAGATTCTTTTGACGAGAACACATACACAGCACATGACCTATAGTCGGCTGACTAGGTATGAAAGAGTAATATTAGGTGCTGAAAATGTGACTGTGGTGAGATGTACGACAATAAATCCGGCAACCTTGTTGCCTAGTCCATTTTGTGAGGAAGTGAGAGATGAAGCAGATCACGATTGTTTGGATGTGACAGATTTGTGCACGAAACCAAGACCAGACATTAAGAATACTCCGCTAGAGGAATCAGATAGTGTGATGTTTGTTGATGGATCTTGTCTGAGAAATGAAAGAGGCGTATTGAGTTCTGCCTATGCAGTATGTACAGTGGCTGCGGTTCTGGAAGCATCCTGTCTAAAAGGGGTAAATTCTGCATAAATTGCTGAGCTCATAGCTCTGATTAGAGCATGCAAAATTGGCAAAAATTTGAAAGTAACCTTATTTAATGACAGTCAATATGGTTTTGGGGTGGTTCATGATTTCGGACAGTTATGGATGCAAAGGGGATTTCTGACTTCTTCAGGTTCTCCGATCAGAAATAGTAAAAATGTGAAAGATATATTGGATGCTTTGCAATTACCCAAGAAAATTGCGGTGGTCAAATGTTCTGCACATAAGTCAGGAAATGATTATGTGACGAGCGGCAACAGATACGCTGATCAAGTAGCGCGTTTCTGTGCACAAAATTCAATTGCGATAAACAGAGGGGTGGAGAAGACAAATACTAATTGCCACCTGATGTTTTCCTCCTGGGAAACTTGGGATGAGATTAGACAGTTACAAGAAGAGGCAATTGATGATGAAAAGGAAATTTGGAAAAAATCAGGCTGCAAGAAGAGAGCAGAAGATGAAGTTTGGGTGTATATTGATGAAAGACCAGTTATGCCAGATTCTTTACTATCCCAAATGGCAAGGGTATACCATGGAATTGCACATGTTGGAAGAGATGCAATGATTAGGCTCTTCAAGCGGTCATGGTACAACCCAAAATTCTGTGTCATTGCAGAGAGTCTATGCCAAAGGTGTGTTATATGTCAGCAGCAAAATCCAGGCAGAAAGGCAGTTGTGAGTTGGGGACGAATTGGAAAAGCAGCAGGACCATTTACGAGGCTCCAGCTCGATTTCATCGAGCTTCCCCCATGTAACGGACTAAAATATGTGTTAGTTGTTGTTTGTTTGTTTTCTCGTTGGGTAGAGGCTTATCCAACAAGAAGGAATGATAGCTTGACTGTTGCAAAGTTGCTTTTAAGAGAACTAATTCCAAGGTTCGGATTTCCAGTCACTTTAGAGACAGATAGGGGATCTCATTTTAATAATGAGATAATTCGGATGATATGTGCAGCACTACAGATTGAGCAGAAGCTGCATTGTGCCTATCGACCAGAAGCATCTGGAGTGGTCGAGTAAATTAATTGGCACTATAAAATCTAGACTGGGAAAAGTATGTGCATCCACAACACTGAAGTGGCCTGACGCTTTACCCCTGGTATTGATGAGTCTTAGAAGTATTCCAGATAAAAAGACTGGATTGAGTCCTCATGAAGTGCTAATGGGAAGAGCAATGAGACAAGCGATTGTACCAGCAAACAAACTGATGAATATTTCTGATGATCTAAGGCTTGATTATTGCAAAGGATTGGCTGATCTGGTGCGTTCTGTGTCTCATCAGGTTGGAGAAATTGCAACCACAGCACAGCTGGATCAAGCACATGATCTGAGTCCAGGAGAGTGGGTTCTTGTCAAGAAACACGTGAGGAGGTCGTGTTTAGAACCCAGGTGGCATGGACCGTATCAGATTATTTTGTTGACAACAACAGCAGTGAAGTGTGGTGGCTTGCCAAACTGGACCCACGCAAGTCATACCAGAAGAGTCCCAAGTCCACTTGAAAAAGAAGGTGAGCAGCAACTGGTGAATAAAGATAAGAAACCAGAAGCTGGAGGTTGTGAAGCTAAAGAATCTAGAGTGACAGATTCTGACAAGCTTGATGATGGTGAACAACCAAGCACAAGTCAAGTAGAGTGGGCATCAGCTACTGGGTCTCATAAGCCTGCTGTTGAGCAAGTAGAAAAGGAAGTAACAGAAAATCAAGAGCAAGTTCAACAAAGAAAGGGATTAAATAAAAGAACCTGTGAACCAGAAAGAAAAGGTGAAGAAGTGGTTCAAGCTAAGAGAGCGAAAAAGGGTGACAATTGGCCAAGTGGAGTAAAAAGACTGAAATACATTCTTGAAAGGAGAAAACCAGAACAAATAAATGAAGTATCAAGTCAAACTGAACAGGAAGAATCAGAAGAAGAATTAGTACGAAGAACAAAGAGAATAAGAGCCCCAAACAAGAAATATACAGCTCCTGAATCGACATATGTAATATTGGAAGAAATTGAGAGCACAGATCGAATAGAAAGAGAAGTTGGTACTGATACTGAGCAAATTAACGAAAGCAAATTGAGACCGCCTTAAAAGAGAACAGTGAAAAATTAAGGTGCAACAAAATTCTGTGAAAATATTTGGAAAGTTCCAGCTGATTTGAAGAAGACTCTTTAAAAAAAAAAAAAAAGAGGGGGTAAAGAAGAAGCTTTCTTCTTGTAGTGTAGGATACACTATTTTCCTGTGGTTTTTGGACAAGTTTGTCAAAAGTTTTAGAAAGTTGTTAGGATTTTCTTAGATTTTAATTTGTTTATAGTATACAAAGTGGCAGAAGATATAGTGACTGGACATCAAGAACCTAGTTTTAAACGTAGATGTATTAAAGCTTGCTTATGTAGTGTCTTGCTATTAATATTAATATGGTTAATATTAACTGTCTTTGTACCTGTTCTAATGGTAACTAATAACAAGAATAATACTAATAATGTGATAAGTGAAAGAATGGACCCTGTTATTAAAGAAACTCCAAAAACTAATAATGATCAGGCTGATGACAGCATTTATCATCATGATAAATCAATTAGTGATTTCTCGTTAAATGTCTTTACAAAATTGCTTTACGAATATGTTGACACAATGGATGTGAGAGATTGCTATGTATGCATGCAATTACCTTCGTCTGTCTCAGAGGGGGTGACTTATCATCACCTTCCTTTAACATATGGCGTATCATGTAGTGTACTAACTAGTCTCTTCTACGTGACGGGGAAGTTACAGTATTATTATTCAAACATGGATTTAGTGTTTTCAGAAATTCCTATTAGAAAAGATATGAATAAGGTGTATAGTAATAGAACTGCGGGATACATGGGAGAATTTTTCCATATTACCCAGACAATAGATATAGTATATGCACACAGAAATAATCTAACATGTTGTTTGCGGGCTGAAGAAAAAGAATTCATTAACATGGTAGAAGATCGAAGACAGGATTTTCAAAGAAAAGCTCCTGAACAGAAGTCACATGTACCACCATGGGCTTTTAGAGAGGGAAATTATAAGAAAGGCGAGACTTACGCTGCAATGTCTCTGGATTGGTATCATAAAGGGAAACTTTGTTTACTTAGACTAAAAACTGACTATAATAATTATTTCATTGGTACTAGTGAATGTGAACATACTTTTCTGATAACTGGTGGATGGGGATTGAAAGGTGGAACTGATCCTGTATTTCCAGGAGTATATTATGTGTGTGGTAAAAATGCTTACTATAGGTTGCCAGCACACTGGTATGGTAGTTGTTACTTTGGGATCATATTTCCTAAAGTATATCACGTAGATAGAAATAATAAAATCAATGAAATAAAGCATGGACTAACACGTAAAAAGAGAGCAAGTGTTTCAGAAATAATTGGTGATATTTTTGGTGCACTGATATCCTCAGTTGGAGTCGTTCTAAATTCGCATAAAATTCAGAAATTGTCCACAGTGGTTGATCGTTTATCAACAGACACTGCTGGTGGGTTTTTGATGATTGATACTGAAATGGTTGCAATTAGATCAATGGTTTTGCAAAATCGACTTGCCCTGGATATTTTATTGGCAAAAGAGGGCGGAGTCTGTGGCATGTTGAAAATACAACACTGCTGTACTTATATCCCTGATAAAAGTAAAAGTCTTGAGGGATATATAAAGAATATTACGAAATTACATGAAGATTTGACTCAACTGGAGGTTGACGATGTTTGGGAGAAACTTGGTAAGAGTTTTTCCTCTATAGGTAGATGGTTTTCCATATTTGGGAGTAGTTTATTAGGAAAAATATTAATACCAATTATTTCAATAGCTGTAGTGATCTTATTTATAATAATGGCATATAAATGTCATAAGTGTAGATGTGGAAAGAAGGAGATGACAGAAGCAGACAATAAACGTAGAGCTAGGAAAAGAAAAAGAGAAGAAATAGAATTAGAGGATATGAGAGGAAATTACTATGAAATGATGAAAGATTTAGACGAGAAAATGGCAAAACGGGAAAGAAGTACAGACCTTCAGATGAAAATAAAGGTGGTAATTAGTATGATGGTAATTTTTGTGATGGCTCAAAAATGCCATCAAAGGAGGCAATTGATGGAGCAGGGTTTTGAGAAAATAAAACCTGCTAGGATTAACTCCTTGGTAACATTTACTAACAGTGTGCGGTGAAACTAACATGCAAAAACACGAAAACATGGGGAAATGCTTATGCGCATGCGTACACTAATACGTGGACTAATGCATGAAAGACTAGGCCGTATTTGCGTTCTGCTTAAAAATAAAAATAATAATAATGCTGCTTTCTGCACATTAATGCTTTGTTAGACAAATTACGTGGGATAGTGCAAATGGTTGGCGGTAAAACAGTGAGAATTATATTTCATGAAATCAATAATGTCTGTGTTTTATTCATCGTAGTGATGCTTGCATGGGCCTACATCGATGCATTACGAGTTGAGGGTTAAAAAGAAAACTAATAAAAGCCGAAAATCGAGCTCTGAGAGAGAATGGAGAAGGCAATGTGGATGACCTTCAAGAATCATTGTGTTATTGTTATTGTTATTGTTATTTAATTTTATAAGACACACAGGTACCCAGAGGTTTCCCGGCGCCGCCTGACACGAACAGAGTAGAAGGAACTACTGATTGAATAACCACTTTTTTAAACATTTTCAGAAATTAGCATAGATGGTTTTGTTACGAAGTGACAAGGGGAGAGAATTCCACAAAGAGGGGCCCAGACAAGAAAAAGACCGACCACCCATTCGCAACAGTCTAGTCCTGGGAACCGAAAATTTAGCCTGAGTGGAAGAACGAAGAAGGCGTGATGGATGGTAAGGGTGGACTAAGGCATTCAGGTACTGAGGTGCCGTGCCAGATTTGATTTTGTACATATAACTCAGGACTTTGAATTTAATGCGGTTCTCCACCCTGAGCCAGTGAAGGTCACGGAGCGAGCCTGAGATGGGAGCCATTCTAGGAACCTGGCAGAGCAGCCTGGCAGCTGAGTTCTGTACCACCTGAAGTTTACGTGTCGCCTCCTTATTGGCTCCTTAAATACAGGACGTTGCCATAGTCCAGCCTGGAAGTAATAAGAGCCTGGCCCACAGTTCTTTGAGTGGGACCAGGCAGCATCCAAATAATTTTTTTGAGCCACTTTAGGATGGTGAAGCAGGTTGAGGCGACCTTGACCACTTGTTGCCTCATTGAAAGCTGGTCATCGATGATAACGCCTAGATTGCAGACCTGGTGCGCAGGTTGGGGGACTGCACCCATTTCATGAGGCCAGTGCTGAGGACCCCAAAGATCTTTATTCTTCCCCAAAATTAGTACTTCCATCTTTTTGCCGTTGAGTTTAAGCAGGTTGGCTTGCATCCAACCTGCAATATTCTGCAGCCCCGACTGGAGAGATGATGGCTTAGATGCCCCTTTTGTGGAGAGGGAGAAGATTATCTGGGTGTCATCGGCGTAGGAAAAAATAGACAACCCAGCATCTTCGGCGATCGTCGCCAGAGGCCTAACGTAAACATTGAACAATAGCGGGCTGAGAATGGAGCCCTGCGGTACTCGGTGAGGAGAAGCATGGGTCTTAGAACTGGCTGACGGAGAGAAGACCTGAAATGTACGATTGGCCAAAAAATCAGTGAGCCAATTGAGTGCTGCACCGACAACGCCCAGTGATTGTAAAGCTTTCAATAACACGGTATGTGTGTCTGCCAAGTAACATAAAGATGGCCGTGGGACCATGAGCAAATGTGCAAACTTCTTCCGCAGAAGCTGCAGAGGCGGACAATGAAAATGTAGAGATTTGAAACATGTTACTAGTTGGAGGAAGCGTGTATTCATGAGACGAGGCTCATGCATCGTTAGAAATATAAAACAAAGAATGCTGTGAAAACATGGACGTGACCATGGTGGTGTGATAGAACACCCCCTAAACTGACCAATGAGAGACTAACAGGTACATGCATCAACCATTTTTGGGAGCGCAAATGGTGCGATTCACAAAAATCAGCCGTTTGCACCCGCAAAAATGGCATTTGCGATGCATCAAGGTTCAAGGCACTCGCAATTTGAGAATTCGCAATTAATTGCGAGTTCTCAAACTGCGATTGCATTTAAGGAATCGCATTTTGCGATTCCTTAAATGCAATGCAAGAACCACTTTGAAGTAGCGATTTCAGCTACTAGGGCGCAAATTACCATGAAGTTGAACTTCATGGTAATTTGCAAAACTTTGAAAAATGCACTAAAGTGCATTTTTCAAAGTTGTAGGTTACACACACACATGTCCTTTGGACATGGGTGTGCGTAACATTTGTGCACAGATCAATTTCAGGGGTGCAACAGGGTGTCCTTTTGACACCCTTGCACCCTGAAAGTGCATGCTCAATTTGCGAGTACCAATTGGTACTCGCAAATTGCGCATGCAATTTCCCATTCATTCCTATGGGCCTGTAGGCCCATAGGAATGAATGGGAAGCCATTCCTTATTTGCGACTCACAATTTGCGAGTCGCAAATAAGGAATGTGTAGGAATCGCTATTTTTATAGCGATTCCTACATGCATAGGCTTTTGCGAGTCCTTAATTGCGATTCCTTAATAATCGCAATTAAGGACTCGCAAAATCCAACCTTGATGCATGTGCCTGTTAGATTCTGAAAATGTTGCTAAAATGGTGGGTTGGACATGAAGGTTTTTAGAGTATAACTGGGGTGTCTGGGGGTGTTGTAGTAGAGCGTGCCTAAGAAGAAGCTAGAGAGGGGAGATCGTCGCTGTCCGTCGGTTTGCTGTATGCAGATAGAGGCCAACCTGTTTCCTGTTCCTGTCCTACTTTTTGTTCCCTGAACTTTCTTGGGGAACCCCCATCTATTCTCATGGCCAAGGGGTAGATTTTCCACTAAAATACTTAGGTTAGTATAGCTAAAAACTGTATTTGCATAATCATTTGCAAATGAATTTTGTATCTGAAACTTTTGTCCCTTCATCTATCCACTCCTTCATTGCATTCTGTTCATTGTGATATGAGTTTGTCACCTTTTTGCTTTGATAAATGTTGTCTCTCTGCGATTTATATTTTGTTTGCCTTGTAAAACTGTACATGATGAGCATTTACCTTCACATTATTTGCGAAAAATATTATTAATCTTATACCGAGTTTGTGATTTATTTAGTATAGATTGATAGTTAGTTTCTAATTATTACCATCAACTTCTCAACTAATGGTTCATCGACCAGAGGAAAGAGAGTTGCATCTAGTGTGTTAGGATGAGCCTATAGTTTATGAACAATTGATTTAACGTAAACTTGAAACAGTGCCACAGGGATTTATGTGTTGGGTGTATGAGTATGGGCCAGTGATTGTGTTTTATCGATTATCGATCCCTGATTGGTGCTGGATCAGTTTTTAGTAGCAGAGGACGGTTATTATTGATTAGTTTGGTAATAATAATCGATTATTGATTATTTGTTCCTTAACATGAAAAGTTAGTGTTTTGTTCTATGTTGTCTAGAAGTACGGGTACGGAGTTACCTAAGATCCCGGGATGATAATGTATTAGCCTGAAGAGGCAGAAGAATAGTGTGGATAAGTCATCACACTGCAGAAGTACTTTGTTTGTTGTCATAATACTTAACGGCGAGAGGCTGTTAGTGTTATATTAGGCACTATTCGTTTGAGAGTAGATTTTGTTTGAAATAGCGAAGGGTCCACTTCCGAAACGAAGAACAGGAGGCGGCAAGGACTCTCACCACTGACACCACAGATATTTTCTGGTCTTAAAAAACTGCCTCTAGTTGCATTTAGAGCCACTTTTTTTGGTCATCTTAAATTAAGGGATCCCCTTGTGAATAGGGTGATGTTGGGTTAACATCAGATTTTGCAAGGGAACGCCTCCCTTGCATATCATTAGCGATAATTATCGCTGACAGTAGTTGCGATGTGTGAAATGGTCTATTTCGCCTAAAAGCGGTCGCTAACGGCTGTTAGCGACAGCTTGTGAATCGTGCGATAAAAATATTGCCGCTTTATCGGCAGAATAGTGCCGCTAAAGCGGCGATATTGGCTTGTGAATATGCCCCTAAAAGTTAAAAGATTAAGTAAAATATAATAAGAGGAGGCAGGGCTAAGCCTGTCACCAGATGTCAGGTGGTTGCTGAAAGCTCACGCCCACTCCTCAGTCTATATGACATTTTTAGCACCTGTATCTGAGACAGATTGACCAGAACTAGGTTGGACCTTTTCAGATGAACCGTGGCAATGATATAACTTTTGCCTCTGAGCTCGGGTGTAAAACGGGTGTGAAGAGAGAAGCTGCACGGAGAGGCCCTCACATGGCACAGAAAGAATACGACCATCACTGTAGGAAATGACACCTTGATACCCTGTGTCTTGACCCATGCACTAGCATGCATTGTTTGCCAATTGCTCTCCCTCCTCCTGATGCATCTGTACCTGATTGATTGGTCTGGCTCCTCGTCACTGAGGGGTTTTGAAGTAGGGTGCAGAAATAGTGCTGGAGAGCCCAGTGTGGGTGCAGAGAGGTTCAAAGGTTGCATTGTTCATGAAGCATGATTATATAACAGTGAATGGGCAGTACTGACCATACCATAACCACTATTCTCCTACCCACTAGGTATCATACCTCTCGCAGAAGGCATCACTACACTGATTTGGCACTGTTGACGCATGGACCGAACTGGAGGCTCCAGAAACTCAAACACAGGTAGTTACCTCTCATTCCTAATGCTGCTGGGGCCGTTTTGTGAATTACTAGACTCTGCATTATGAGGAGACATATAACCTTTCAGTAAGAGACCCCGCTGCCAAATGGGATTAACATCACATCAACATATTTGTTCTGTCTTTCTCCAAATGATTACAACATCCTAAGGTTTGCTGGGGTCATGGGCTTTGCCTTCTGCAACTCCTCACATCTAGAACACTACTTGCACCAATTTAAGAATCCTTAAACACAGAAGCAGCCTTATTCACCTGCTGCTGTTTTGGGCTTACTTTCCCTCGGGGATGGGTGACACTTACCCCTTTTTCTGCCTCTCTATCTGGTTGCCCTGAATTTTAAATCATTCTAGGTCCCACCTTGCAAGAGTCACCCAGGAGCCTGTGCATGCAGAAACCATTGCTGGACTGAGCCTCTCTTGACCATGCCAGTGATCATACATGACATTGATGCCTTCTAAATTCCAACAGCTTCTATATCATCCATGTGGCTTACCTCATGACGAAACCTGCATTTTCCAGCCAACTTCTTTTCTTTGAGGTGGTTGTGGGCGACACCAAAGCTGGCACTAGAAGGATAACAGAAATAGCCATGGAGACAGTTCTGAAATAACTCACTTCGGTCAAAGTCACAATGAGCTTTGCCTGTGAAGACATCATGACCACAGCATAATAAGTCAAATCTATAATGGTAGACCTAGCCTACTTCCAAACTAGATTGGACTGAATGGAGAGAAGAGTAGTGACAATGAAGTATCCTCTAGACCACAGAGACAATCGCCCTGATCTTGGTCAAGAGCTTTGGCTCTTATGAAAGAAGACCATTGATCTGAAAGATGGAGTCACAGGGACAATGTTCACTTTGTGAGAATTCAGGAAGGATTTGAATAGAGGACATGTAGGTCTTCCTAGCTTCCTTCATACTATAACTAATCAAACAGCCTTTCAATCCACTGCTTGAATTCCAAAGGGTACATAGGTGCCACAACAGAAACCCCTTAAACTGTCACTTACCACTGCAAGCCAGTCATAGCCTGTTTTCTGTGCCACCACCATGCCCATCAAGCGATAACTGGCACAACAAAGCAAAATGGTACTCTCATTCATGGTACTCACTGACTTTTTGTGGCAGCAGGCTTTTCACAGGAGATAACTTCAAAACTGAAAATGTTTCTGCCATGAGTCTGCTCCTCCGCAAATGAGGCATTTGTTATGGTCTGCTAGAACCAGCAACAATGCTATTAACAATAGATAGAAATGTCAGGAAATTCTCAGAGCCTGACGAGCTGGGATTATTCTGAGACACAATGGAATCCTCTGCCATGGACACCTCTCTACCTAGGGCAGTGGATGAGAGCGCAGTACTGGATACCATTGGCAAGAGCAACATCGCTGGGCCCTCCAGATCCCCACATGAATCAGAGGGCAAAAGGATAGTAGTCATCACAAGGAAATGGTTGTATAGAGACAGGTATAGTACTAGACGCGCATCCAAAATAAGTTGCAAATCCAGATTTTCACTCAAAGCCTGATGCTAGGCAATTAGCAGTGCCCAGATGTTGCCGCTCTCAATAATCTGTAGGAGCTCCAAAGAACAGCAAAGCTTTAGTGGTCAAACATTGATATGTTGCTGGAAAATGCGGTGTTATCTATGCATATCGACTGTTTACCTCTTCCCCCTCCCAGTGATGTGAGGCAGGCTACACATAGACCCTGGATTCTGTCTCATGGAGCTCTTGCTCACAATGGCTCCCAGAAGGCTGTTTGAACTCATATGAGCATCACTGGTTCCATCAGGAACTGATGCCAGCCATTTTGTTGATGGCATACAGGTTGGGATTTGATGGCTGGAGCACACCTATTAAAAATGGTTTTATGGGGGGGGGGGGTTAGACTTTTACTCTCTCTCCCCACTCATCATGTCTCCTGACCTCACATAGTACCTGTCTTGTTTCGTATTAATGCAGATCATCCTTCATTGTTCTTTTAAACTCTTCTCTTCATGCCTCCATCCTTGTCCCCTGTATTTGCTTTAATTGGCCATCTAAAATGCTCTGCTGTGACCACTGTTAGCCTGGCAGTGAACCTGGAAGTCATCCCATTCATAGCCACCTAATAAGGTGTACTCCTGAAAGATGATTGCTAGCCAAAACCCCTATCGAATGTTGTTCCTTAATGTCATTGGTATATTCCACTACGTAAAGGGTTACAAGGCATGGTTGTTTCTGGTCATGAAAATGCCTGACATTGCATTCATCCAGGAGACTCACCTTCCTCTACTGAATCAGAGAAACTGAAAAAAGACTGGGTGGGTGGGCAGTAAGTAAAAGCAGGACAATACACCAGCATGACCCCACGCATGATAAGCCCCAGAATGCAGTGGGGATAGTGATACTTATTCATAAATCCTGGCAACACACAATTTTGAAGAGATGAACTGATCCCCAGGGGAGGTACGTCTACTCCAATTTTCACACCCTAAATACTACATTGGTTGCTGGGTCCATTTATATCCCAAACTCCTTCAAAGCTCCTTTGTTAGCCATGATTTTTTGAATCTTCACAGACATTGCTCCCACTAAGACAGTCATTGGGGTAGACTGCAACATAGAACTCATCGCAGCCGTGGATAGGAATGGTCCCATTGACAAACACAATGTCAGTGACATCATGGGTGACTGTATGTTAAAAGACCCTTGGTGCCTGACCCACTTCAGTGACAGGAAATTCACATTTATGTCATTTGTTCAAGGTACAAGAACAGACTTTTTTTTTTACATCCGGCTCTTCCCTTGGGGCAATGTCCTACTGCCTAATACTGGAAGGTGGAATATCAGACCATTACCCAATAAGGTTTTACCTTATATTAGGAAATGACTCCCTAGTACAGAAATAATGGTGAATCAATGTATCCTGATATAAGCTCCCAACTGAAAAGTTGTGCTTAAAAGTTCATCCCGCACTTATATACAGATGAACAAGGACTCCATGACCTCTCCACAGACAGGTAGGCATCCTTGAAAGATAGTTTTGTGAGTGCTTGGCCTCAAACAAGCAGAAGTTAAGATGTCTGCGAATCAGCATAGAGCAGGATATTAGGGATTTTAGCACTGCCTATAATGTACACCAATCCCCAGAACTGCAATGCGGCCTAGAGCCTACGAAATTTGACCTTAAGATCTATTTGCAAACAAAGTGAAAATGCCTTGCCCCGACTACAATGGAGCTACTATGAGCAAGGCGGGAAGGATGGTCACCTCTTTGCAGCCCTTCTCTGACAGAGAGGATCTCAAACTGCTATCCCTGCCATATATGAAGATTCTCATACCTTTGTCACTCACCACAGTGACACTGAGAAGACATCAATTTCTTTTTACATCTTTAAGCTCCTTTTTTCGAGATACCTCAGTGGCCGCAAGGGAACGTCTAGCCAGCATTCGGCTATTCATGCTGTCTAGTGGAGGCAGGGCCCTGCTGGATAGGGAAAATTATTAAGAGAGAGATCAAGGGTGTGATCTCTGACCTATCCCATGGCAAGGCGCCAGGGAATGACAGCCTGACATGTTAATTCTACAGGATCAGAATAACCCTGAATATATCAATCTTCTACGATGGTTTCTAGAAGGTATAGAGATGTGTGTGCTAAAATCTAAATTCAACAGTGCAAATATAACTCTGCTGCCTAAAGTGGATAGGGTCCCACTGGTCAGTTCTTTGTTATATGACTATTTCCCTAATAAATGCTGAAATGAAAATACTGGTGAACTGCCTCAGAAGGGTCATCCCAGGTCTGATCCACAATTCGTATGTAGGTTGTGAACCCAGCAGGCCATGCAGAATTCATTTGAGACTGCTGTCCAATATTTTATGGCAGGTCAGGAATAACCAAGGGACAAAATGGCGGCCTAGTCAGAGGAAGCAGAAAAAGCGTTTAACTGTTTTGAATTGGGGTTTCTGTTCAGAGTGCTAGAGACAGTAGGCTTTGGCTAGATTTGTTAACTAAACTGAAGTGCATATACATAGAACCAGTGGCTCGGATTGAGTGTGGAAGCTTTATAGCAGACCATTGCAACATCCACAGAGGGACATACTAGGGGGGATATGTACAACTGAAGTGGCGGAGTGAGGCGTTAGCCGTCATGACTTAACGCTCCAGTCCGCCACTTCAGAAACGCAAGGCTGCACCATATTTACGAGAATATGGTGCAGCCTTGCGTTTCCCCCTGTGCTGGCGCTACACTTAGCTGTGTAGCGCCAACAGAGGCACCCTTTCACTATAGTACAAGGGTGTTTGAGTGCAGGGGAAAGATTGTTTATGTCTATACAAAAAGAGTTGGAGCGTTATCTCCTCCTTAATTAGAATTAGATCTCCCAGGGAATGTCTTATTGGGATCCAATGTTCATTTAGAAAAGGTAATTTCCATGTATTCGCTTGAAAAAAGTCTTTATTATTTACATCCTTATTTTTAAATTGTTGTGTGCATTGAATGTGCAAACAGCCGACACGTGTTTCGCCCTATGTGGTCTATTGGACCAGGGCATTCTCAAGGCTTATTAAACAAACATAGCAGCAGAGAGCAAATTCCTTTAGATTTGGTATAGGAAAAATACACCAGTCTTTGAGTCAAAAAAGTACAAGCTGGAATTATATTTCGGGAAAAACAGCAGTCCCGGGATAATCCCTCGTTCTGAACGTCGCGATAAACAATCCAAAGCTTTTTACTTTTTCCATGTGTGCTGCACAAGGCAGCACACATGGAAAAGCAAAAACGAGGAGCAATAAAGCATTACTCCTCATTTCATCAACTTGAGACCAGGTTTTCCCTGGTCTTAATTTTGGCGCTGTCTCCTATTTACCCTGCCCTTGTAAATAGGGGGCAGCGTCAAAAACGATAGGTGTTGCGGTGGAACGTCCACCGCAACACCCACTGCCCACCCCTTTCACGCTAAGCATTGCGGGAAAGGGTGCCTTATTTACAAGGCAGCGTTAAGCCACGTTAAGTGGCTTAACGCTGCCTTGTAAATAAGGCAAGGCCCTAATCGCCATCACAACATCACTGAAAGTGGCGTTGTGATGGCGATAGGGGCTTGTACATATGCCCCAAGGTTTGTCGACTCTCACCTTTCTATTTCTCTATGCATTGGAGCATTTAGTAGCTATAATCCTTGCAATCAGACTCCATTAGGGGTGTAGAAACTGTTGTAGTACACTCAAAGGTCTTGCTATATGCAGATGACATCTTAGTCACCCTCAAGAATCTTGGCATGTCAATCCCGGCTTTGATCTCATTGACTGAATTGTTTTCCTCATTTTCAGCATACAAAATGAACTAGGACAAGAGATAAATTCTCCCCTTGTCTCGGGGGACCACTAGAGCACCTCTGGGCAGTTATGGTTCAGATGGCTGATGGGTAATTTGAAATACAGGGCAGCTTGGTTAATAAGGGCCTCGAAAACATGGTGCTAGACAATTTACAGGCACCTTTGGCTATAACAGAAAATGATTTAGTTTAGTGATCATCACTACAGCTGTCTCAATGGGGGACTTTGCAACCAATCAAAATTGAAATTGCACCAAAGTACAATTACCTATAGTTACCTATCTTTATTCCAATGTCAATCCTGAAAATGATGCGTAGCCAAATAAAAGATTTTGGCTTGATTTAGAGTTCAATGGATTAGTTACTCCATCACAAATGAGACAGATATTCCATCCACTTTATTACAAGTGCCATAGGATATAATACACCTGGAATAAGGCAGATGGGATATCAATCACGTTTGTGGCGGAGAAACGCATCTGTCAAACTCTAAATCAGTCCCTTTGGGCTAGCAGGAAAGACACGTGTAAGTTCTCAAAACTGCTTACCACCACAAGGGCAATGGGACTGCAGCTGCCCGACATTAATTCCTAACACTTGGCTGAACAACTCTCACAGCTTCTGTACCTGGCACTCACTTATGAAAATGGGCCACCATTGAAAGGATACACCTGGGTTATATGGCCATTCTTCGAGGCCTATACTGTTAAAAGCCTGAGGCCAACCGCTACAACCTCAAACTCTACAGTTAGAAAGAACAATGTTAGATTCTAGGACCCTGTCCCACAAAAGACTTAAGATGCATGCACACATCCACAGCAAATCACCTACGTGGCACAATGGAGGACTGCAGGAGGGGAACCACATATTCAAATGCCAGATCTGGACCTTGTGCAGCATATCCACAACAGCTGACCTAATACATGGGGACAACTTGAAATCTTTCGAAGACCTGCATCGTGAATTTCCCTTACCACAGACTTGGGGCCAGATGTATCAAAGGGTTTTACCCAATCTGTGTCTATAGGAAAATGCGTTCGCACACATGGCCCTTGGTGTTTTACAATACCACCAGATGATGTACTGTTTAACTGGCAAACTTGGACCTAACCTACTTAGGCTACCAATACTTTTCTAAATGATGAAACGTGACAAGCAAAACGAGGTGCGATATCAAGGCTTTAAAACATCCTGATATGTTGATTGCACTCATGCTCTATTACTTACCGGTAATCTTCATTACTCCGGGTCCCGTTGTCCTCGTCCCATTCATCACAAAGTGGAGATAACCATCTCCCGACAGAAAAAAACAAGAGGAATGCTGGGACCCTAATACTGCCCCTCCCACTGGGAGTACATAAGCAGTACTTACCCAGCATCCCGCCTGTACAACCAAGCCCACACAGGAAGGCCGGCCGTCCGGGAGGGAGGGGTGTATGAATGGGACGAGGACAACGGGACCCGGAGTAATGAAGATTACTGGTAAGTAATAGAGCATTACCCCCAGGTCCCTTATATCCTCGTCCCATTCATCACAAAGTGGAGAATACCAAAGCAGAAAACCGGCCTTCCGAACCCACAAGCACACCCAGGAAACCACAACAAAAGCAGCACCCCAAGGGAGCACCGAGAAGGAGGGAAGGGGGGACCGTAGGAAGCAACCGGCCCGCAACCCAGGACAGGACAGCAGGGACCAAACAAGGACCAGAGACAACCAAGAAAAACAGAAGGCCAGGGCCCCAACAAGGAGGCCGCCAACCAGAGAAACGGAGACAGGGCAACCAAGACCAAGACCCAAAGGACACGGTCAAGAAACCCACCGGACAAGGCCACCCAGCCCAGAACCACCAGGAAGGCACACCGGACCCGGCAGCCACACAGACACAGAGCGAACCCCGACCGCTCCGAAGAAGGCCAAAGAAAGAAGCCAAGACCGACCAACAGAGCGCAGGCACAAGCACCCAGACCAACAAGGAAGGAGGAAAGCACAGGCCAGAAACCGGCCCACCCCACCAAACCGAACGACCCGGCCCCAGAGAGCCCAGAGGAGAAAGCCAACCAACCCCCGCAGAGGAGGCCCAGGAAACAGGAAAGAAAAACCAGCACCCCCAGGGCCACCAAACGACAAGCACCCAGCCCAGAGGGAGGAGCCGCAGCAAGATCCCAGGGGCCGAACAGGAGCGAGACCCCAACCAAACCGAAAAGAACAGGGAAGGAGACAGAGACCCGAAAACCCCAGGAGAGCAAAATCCCCACAGGGAAAGAGGTCGCAAACCAAACCAGGAAGGCCACCAAACCCAGAACAGCAGGGGCAGAGGAGGCCAACCCAAAGACCACAGGCCAGAGACGCCCCCAGAAAGAACCAGCCGATAGCCGACCAACAAAAGAGAGGTCAACAAAGACCGGAAACCAACAACGAACAAGCCCAACAAGGGCGGGGACCGGGCCACCGGCCACAACCCCCAAAAACCCCCAACCCCGAAGGGAGGGAAAAACAAGGCAGGCTGGAGACCAGGGCAACCGGGAACACCCAGCAGCCCCCAAACCAGGAAACAACCAGGCAGGAATCCACCGAACCACAGAGGACAGAAAAAAACAGGTGCCAACAGGGCGGCGGACCGCACAGGCACCCCACACCCAGGCCAAGCACGCAGCAAGGGCAGGAACAGCGGAAAAAAACGGCCCCAGGACGCACAGCACCCAGTCCAAAAGTCCACAATGCCCGACCCCAGCAACGCCGGACAGGAGGCAAGAAAACAGCACAACCAGGGCAACAACACAAAAGGAACCAGGAAGCCAGGACCACAGCCAAGCAACCCGCCGATGCAGGAGGACCCGCAGGCCCAACCAACCCTCGGAAGGAGCCCATGCAGCGCCCAGGCCAAAGCAAAGGGCAGGGAGGACCAGGGACCCCCAGCACACCACCGCCAGAGCACACAGAAGGCCGGAAAAAGAAACAGAGGAAACCGCCAAAGCGGAAACCGGAGGAAGCAGAGAAAGCAGAGGGCCAAGCAGCAGCAAACCCCCAGACAACCTGCAGCCAGGAGGGCGGACCCTACAGAGGCAAGAGGAACACCACAGAACCGCACCCCACCAGAGAAGGGGGGGGCACCCAAACAGACACACACCGGGAAGAAAGCCCGGGGAAGCAAGGGAAGACAGGAGAGAGCCAGGACACCAGAACCAGGAACGCCCAGCAAAACACACCCCAGAACCGGCCGAAAAGCGACAGCACAGCCAGCAAGCCAAGGAGGCACAGCCCGAGGCCACCCCGAACCAGCAGGAAGCCGTCACAGCCTGAGCAACAGGAGGCAACCCAGGACACGCCAACCCAAAAGCACCAAACACCAGGACCCCACACAGGTCCTAACAGGGGAACCACAACCCAGGAGGACAAAGCCACACAGCGCCCCGCCAGGACACACAAAGAGAGCACAGGCAAGGACGCAGAGCTGAAAAAGGCGACCAATAATCGCACAACACCCGCAGGAGCGGGAAAGCCGTAGCAGACACCCAGCCAGGCACCCATGACGGGAACCAGACGAGACCAGGACACCCCAGGTAGCAAACGCACCCAGAGCGCAGACGGACCCCCAATCGGGAGAACCGCAGAACAGAAGAGGGGAAACAGGAGCCATGCCAAGGACACGGCAGCAGCGAAAGACAGCCAGGCCCAAACATCAGCGGCACGAACCCCAGGGACCAAAAGGCGAACCGCCACCGGAACCACCCCCGGGGGGGATGCCAAGGAAAGGAAGAGCATGCGCCCAACCACACCAGCCTGAGAAGCCCACACCAGGCACCCCCAGGCGGCCCAAACCAGGAACAAACCAGGCCCGACCAATCGGAGCCCCAGAGACCAGACGAGAGCAGGAATATCGGCAGAACCAGGAGGGGCGGCCAGGAAACACCGAAGCAAGCCACAGGCAAGCACAGTGAGTGCCAGGGCAGGAGCAACCAAAAACAGAAGCACCCAGCAAGGAGGAGGCAAGCAGCAGGAGACAGGACCAACCAGCCAGACCCCTGAAGCAACCCAAGCACACAGAAGGCCCCGGGACAAACACCCGAATCCCCAGGCCGGAGCAAAGGAGAACAGAACAGCCGCACATGAGGCAGCACGAGCAACCCTGGAACACAGAGAGGCCCACAGAACGGGACGGAAGCCCGCAAAACAAAAACGCAAACCGGACCCGCAGGCAGAGGGGAGGCACGACACCAGGAAGCCCCAAGAGGAACCAGGCGCAGCCCAAGGGACGGGAGGAGCAAAGCCCGGAACCAGAAGCCCCCGTGCACCAACCCCGATCAACCACGCAGAAGCCAGGAAGCGGAGGTGAACCCCCAGCACACCCAAGCGGAGCAGAAGCCACAACATAACAGGCTGCCCGCAGCGGAGGCAAGGCCCCCCGAGAAAGGGCGGGCTGACAGACGGACCCAGCACACCCAAGGCCAGGCCACAACACCCTCACCCGCGACACCCCGAGACGCAGGGACGCATAAGGGCAGGAAAGAAAAGCGGGGAAGACCCTGGCAGACCAACAGGAACCCAGGGGAGTCAACAGGACCCCCCATGCAGCCGCCAGAGGAGCAGGAACACAGACCCACCATCAGCCGGGGGAAGGGAGCAGCGGAGGAGCCCGGAGCAGGGAGGACCAGAGCGCACCCCAACAGGCCGCCTCCGAGGAAGCGAGAGGCGACCCCGACCCGAGAGGAAGCAGCAGAGGGCACGGCACAAGCAAGCAGGCAGGGAGACCCCAACAACACAGGGAACCCCAGGAGCAAGCACAGAAAGAGCCAGCAACAAAGGAACCAGCCAACACAGCAGCGACAGGAACCCACACCAACCCGAGGCAGGCCACCAAAGCCAACAGTGCCCCAAAAGAAAATGGCAGAAGGCATGCGTGGCCAGGAGCAGGGGCACTACCCGAAGGCAGCGACCCAAAGAAAGAAGTCCCGCAATAACAACGGGAACACCCACCATTCAGCCCAAGCGAGTGGAATCACAGGAATCTGCGCTGATGTCGAGCTCCGAACCCAGAACCACAGCGCTCGAGGGGCCAGCTCCAGCCGGAGAAGAGGAAGAGGCAGCGGCAGGAGACGTACCGTGCACGCCACCCGCCTTAGGGCCGCCAGTAACACCTAAAAAGCCGCGACCACCTCCCCCCCCGTAGCCGCGCTCCGCAGGCGGGGGCGGGAGCCAGAACTGGAGCAACCGCAAGAAAAAAGGAGGAAGGAATGAGCACAGGACACGTAACCCCTACCAGGAAGACAGCGTCCCAGCCGAGAAACCATTCCCATACACCCACCCCAACCTGAGGGAGATCCCAGGGCCGACTCCAGTGCCAGCGGTATTCACTGAGGCTTCCGAAAGAAAAAGGAGCGAAAACACCCAGAGCGGGGGCCACCAGCACAACAAGGCCCCCACCGCCACCGGGAACAGCAGGAACAGACAGCAAAGTAAAGCCCGCCGTGCAACTCACTGTCCGGACTCGAACCCATTACCAGCTCCATGGCAGAGACACCACTCTCCAGCTGGCGCCATAACCACCTGGGTAGCGATGCGTGCACCGAAGGAAGGGAAACACGAAACCCAACCTCCGACCAGCACAGACAGCCTGCCATCCTGTGGGAGAGAAGAGACTGAACACACAGCAAGAAGGAAATGAAAACCCGGCAAGCGGGACTCACCGGGAGCGGGGGCCAACCCCAGCAACAAGGCCCCCACCCCAAACGTCCAGCACTCCAGGAGACCGGCAGGAACACAGCAAGCGCGGCACATCCCACCCGGCCAGGCTCGGGAAGAGGAGCACGCGACCCGGAAGAAACCCGGGAGACCAACCCCCAGCCGCAAAGGGCCGGGAGGACAAGCAGGACACCGGCTCCAACAGGGACAGACTCCCAGCAAGCCCAGCAGGCCAGGAGAAAGCCCAGGGAAACCCCTCGCCCGCACAGCCAGGCAGCCGGGCGAGGGGTGAAGAAAAGCACCGCCACTCCAGCCCAGCAGGAGCAGCACCAGCACACCACGTCCATTATGTCGACAGACAGAAAAAAAGAACAGGCGGGATGCTGGGTAAGTACTGCTTATGTACTCCCGGTGGGAGGGGCAGTATTAGGGTCCCAGCATTCCTCTTGGTTTTTTCTGTCGGGAGATGGTTATCTCCACTTTGTGATGAATGGGACGAGGACATAAGGGACCTGGGGGTAATGGGTGGTGATACAGAAAACCAGAAATCGCTGGCAAAACCTGTTGAACAAGGAGATTTGAGGAAGACTGGGAATCCCTAACACTCATAACAGGGAACAATTTAGGATGAAGATATAAGGCCACTGGCTGTAACCTATTGCATATACTGTGGTCCTGTCCCCACCGTCTGGTTGCTGGGTAGGGGGTGTGGCACCTGCTGCGTGCAAACCGTGACTGTTCACTTCGACGCTCAGTGAAGCTCGCCATCCTGCACGACTCCTCCGGTGCAGATGACATCACATCCCACTGGCGGAGATACATTCATATAGTGCTATATAAAAAAAAGTGAAAGGACACGGAAGTACTGTAGGGACACTAAACTACTATCTGAAATGGATGACAAATGCACCCACACATTGGTACAGACCTCACAGAAGAGCTGAAGAAACAGTAGAGAATTGTGGACGAAAGCTTTCTCGTAGTTAATCTTAAAAGTAAATTGAAATTAACATAAGGGGTTTGCCAGCCGTTCTCTCCTATTTGGTAGGCACTCCTTCATGCATAGAAAGAATGTTTATTTCGATTGGTAAATCTATTGCAAAAAAAGACAGCTCTATCGATGAGTACGTCCCTGAGAGCATCTGTGTTCAGAGAGGCTGACACTCCTGAGGGCACTGGAACACACCCACCTGCATCTGGACCGAATCACCCAACAAAAGCCAGAAAAGAAAGCAACCCTGACTGCTGCACTTCATGAACAAGCAGTGCAAGTGATCCACAGCGGGTCAAGTTCCAGGAAGCATTTAAAAGGTTTAGTTGTTCGATGGTGTCACGGAGCTATCTCATTTCAATGAAACGAGGACACAGAAACAAAGGCGTCTCTTGTCTCGTGCAATAAACCATGATAGGCAATGCGGGGGCCAAAGCATTTCACATCATTACAAGGATTATGGACTTTATAGCTGGGCACTCTCACTTGGTTAGAAAAGCCAAACGTGGCTTACGTTCATGCAAACATGGGCGTGATTTATGGAGTGTGAGGCTGCCTGCTTAAGGTAGTTATAAGCTGTCTTTCTGAAAAACACGTCACGCAACTTGAAGGCGTTCGCTGCATTGCAAACAGTGGGCACTGTATTTTCCTAATATTTCATTTCCAGTTGCCAAGAGCTCTATCTGTACTGTACAACTACAAAACACCCCTGCTTGCCCTGCTCCTACTCCATCGTCTCAACTACTGTCTGCACACACTTGCATGTTCCAAACTCCTGCTCGCCTTCTTGTAGACACATGATGCAACTCGTCTTCACCGCGCCACCCTGACATTATCTTCGCTCGTGTCACTCTCTCCCTCAAGATGATTCATAACCCTTCACCCCTCAATTTACTTTCTCCCGTCCTGACTTTAAACCCACTCTTTCCACAAACACATCTCGGATACCTTCCTCCCTTGCACCTCTCAACCCTCCTTTTTGCACAACCTACTCCAGCCTCCTTTGTTTACTGTCTTCGCATGGTCGAAACTGAACCCCTCCGCTCCTCTACACTCATTTTAAAACCATGCACCATCTCCATCTTGCTCCACAACTTCCACTATCTACAACTCAGTCAAACACGCCCTTCACATACACAATTCACGCTTAGAACGTAGGTCATGCCTACACTTCATCATAGATTCCTGGCTTGGAAAAGATACAGCTTCAAATATTCATGAAGCTATTAACCCAGAATATAATGTGAACCTCAGAAAGCCCCTCACTATTAGGCTGCCAGGCTGGCTATTGCCCACATGTCCTCATTACCAGTTTCAGCCTTTACTTCCTCCTCTGCACTTGAATCCAACCCCTTGCTCTAAACTTGAGACCTCTAAACACAGTACTCTCACTCTTTTTATTGCGTTTCACCTTATTACCAAGGGGCATATTATCAAGAAACGGCGTTAAAATTATCGCCGCTTTAGCGGCAGAAAACTGCCGCTAAAGCGGCGATAATGGGCTTGATAATATGCCCTTGAGAATTCAATAGAAGCCCATGTTCTGGTGTCAACATGGGCTTCTATTGGAATTCTCAAGGGCATATTATCAAGCCCATTATCACCGCTTTAGCGGCAGTTTTCTGCCGCTAAAGCGGCGATAATTTTAACGCCGTTCTTGATAATATGCCCCCAAGTCTTTGTGGAATCTACTGTGATTGAGCAGGGTCAAGACTGGTTTGCATATGGCTGTGCAAAACTGAGGTGGCATGTTGGGCACAAGAACAATGAGTTGCAATGCTACATTGAGTTACTGCAAGTGGTTAGACAAATTGCAAGAATTCCTCCCATCACCTTTTGTCTGTTTAATGTTACACCCAAAGTGGTCAGGGTTATGCCCAGACGTTGGGCACCGTGCCCACTGTGCCGCTGGAACCAAGCTACACCCAACTGAAGAGCCCCAATTAGGGCACAACTGATCTTGCAATGCTTGTGTCTGGTTCAGGGAAGACCCAGCATGGTAATTCTTGCTGGACTGTTCCTAATACACCAGGGTCAAGACTGATTTGCATATGTCTAGGTCCAAACTGAGGCGGCATGATGGGCGAAGGAACGATGGGTTGAAGCGCTACCCCGGAGCGATTGCAGGTGGTTAGACTTATTGCAAGCATTACTCCCATCACCTTTTCTGTGTTCGATGTTGAATAATGAGTCCAATTTTTACTGTGACAACTTCATATTAAGAACAACATTAATGTGATGGGTAAGCAGATTTGTTCCATTCATGCAAAAAAGACATTCTGGTACTAGCTGTGCTATGTACAACTGCAATTCTATATGTGGTATTACTATCCATGAGGCTACTAGGCATAAAATGAGTTTCTGTCATAAAATATGGGTGTACTTTTCTATATTTGCAGTGGCATTACCACCCAGGCAACAGAGGAAGTTAACAGCTCTGCTGCCTTCTGGCTTGTTGCTCACCCTCCTTTTCTTGGCCCAGTAGCAAACAAGAGCCTGTAAAGAGTGTCAAGCTAATTTTAAAAAAAATAAACATTTTGTCCAACTTTTGTCCCAAAAAAATCCAGCATGTTTGCAATAGTGCCAACTGCATGTTTTTTTGCAAATGGCAGATTCACAAAAACTCCCTCGAACCATTCCAGAAATCTCGGAATCATCATTGACAACAAGCTCACCATGAAATCACAGATCAACGCAGTCTCCTACAGCTGCTTTCTCACACTGTGCATGCTACGTAAGATCTTCAAGTGGCCACCACTACACACGAGATGTACCATGACACAGGCCCTCATCACTATCTGACTGGACTATGGCAACGTCCTCTACTTCAGACCATACAGAATGCCGCAGCCAGACTCATCCTCGGCCTTCTCCAACAAACCCACATCACACTCCATCTCAGGCAACTCCACTGGTTCCCTGTACAGAAGAGATGCTAATTCAAGCTGCTGACCCACGCACATAAGGCTCTACACAAGAAAGGACCCGCCTATGTTAACCACCACCTAAACGTCCACCAACGGTAGAGAAGACTACGCTACGCCTCCCTCTCACTCGCCCATACTCCACGCGTCTACCAAAGCAGAATTAGAGGACGTTCCTTCTCCCACATTACAGAAATGACCTGGAACATCCTCCCCTGGATTATCACTTCACTTCTGGAATTCCGAATGGCCCTCAAGACCTGGCTGTTTGAAAAAAGCCTTGAGGACCTGCAAGCGCCTCGGTACCCTATTGGCTGATTAGCCGTACTTTATGAATCCTGATTGATTGATTGGCAAAATCTTAGGAGATCTATAGAGAAAAAAATCATCAGTATACCTGTACCTCCCATTTTTCAATGCGAATGAGAATGCTGGCAGAGGTTTTTACCAAAAAGGGTAGAAAAGCTTAGCCAAAATAGCAATTAAGTTATGTTTGAGAAATTGGGAATTTAAAGATGTAAAATACCCAATACATTAATTTCAGCTCTATATTAAAACAATCCTATTATTAAAGTATAAACTGAGAGAGCAAAATACATGTTCAAGATGACATACTGTTACAGGAACCTTAATACATATGCTGTCTGAAAGCATGCTTTTCACGAATGCTCTTTAAAAAATATCAGAACTAGTGAATCTCTGTTTTTCCCAAATAGATTATTTTACAAAATCACTTATATGCCTAGGCATTTACCCTGGACTGCTCAACATTGGCAAGCTACTCTTCAACCTTATCACCTTTGAACCAGAGAGCATAATTTAACTATGGATTGAGTACAGAAGTACAGAAAACCTTTGTAATGAGTGTGATGGGGAATAGTGTTACAAGTAATGACATTTGAGAGATATTTTCTCTGCAATGTAATGCATAGTAAGCAAGGAATTGGAAACACAGGCGAATATACATTGTATAGGGACTATCACCAATGATGTTCTTTACAGAATTTTAATGAACAGCCTCATTCCAAGTCAGACAGTTATAAAGATGCTGAAACACACAGATGGAAAAGCAATTTGCTCACTGTGGCCCTGATGTACTAATCTCTGGTTGCAAAATACCAGTCGCTAATTTGCAACCAGTATTTTTTGCGACCAGAGTGATATTTTGCAAACTGCTCTATGTATTAATAGGTTAGATTGCAAATTACTCATTCTCAGTGGGACGCAAATCGACCTACCACATGAATATTAATGAGGTAATTCTGAATTTTCAACCTACTAGGAATTGCAGCCATCACAGGGATGGTGGCCTGCTGGGGTCAGCAGACCACTATGTCTGTGATTGTTTTTAAATAAAGCAATCTTTTTCTTTTTAAAACACAACCCGTTTTCCTGAAAGGAAAACAGGATGCGTCTAAAAAAAATGAAATGTTTAACTTAACTACTCCCTACTCTAAAAACATATTTTTTTTAATATTCTCAAAGGAGAATGGGTCCCTTGGTGACCCCTTTCTGTTTGCGAATGCGTTACCACTGCAATTCTGTAGTCAGTAAAGTGTTCATGCTTTGCGACCAGATTCCAGTCGCAAAACATGAATTCAAACAATTCCGATTCGGTATTTGGAAGAGATGCCCTAAATACGCCTTTTCCAAACACTGAATCAGAATTGGGTCGCAAACCCAAATTGCAATTCGGTAACAAGTTAACGAATCTCAATTTGGTGTTTGTATATAAGACAAAGTCTTTTTGTGATCGCAAATGTTCAGATTCTGTGAATCAGGATGTTTGTAGCCGCAAAAATGCTTTGAAAATCAAGGGCCACAGATACAACAGGTTTTAGCGGTTGCAAATGGAGAAACAGGCCGTTTCCGTCTGCTAAAGAGCCTTTTGCCATGTTTTAACCCTATTTTTCCAGTCGGTAATCTATTACCGACTCGCAAAATAGGGTTTGTGCGTTGGTATTAGAAAGGGGTGTGCCAAGGGCGTCAATTCCGGATAGAGAGTCTCAGGGAATGTAAGAATGTTTTGCGACCAGAATGCGGTTGCAAAACATTCACAGTTTTCACCTACTTCAAGTAGGTGGTAAGCCAGTCGCAAATGGGAAAGGGTCTCCAGGGGACCCCTTCCCCTTTGTGAATCACAGTAAAAACGTTTTTTAAGAGCAGGCAGTGGTACCAGGGACCAGGGACCACTGCCTGCTCTTAAAAAATTAAACTGAAATGTTTCATTTTTCTTTTCGAAACACATCCTGTTTTCCTTTAAGGAAAACAAGCTGTATTTAAAAATAAAAAGTTGCTTTATTTATAAGCAGACACAGACATGGTGGCCTGCTGTCCGCAGCATGCCACCACCCTTGTGTTTTTTACAATTCCCAATAAGTCGCAAATTGCAACCGACCTCACGAATATTGATGAGGTATGTCAATTGCGACTCCCATTAGGAATCACTAAATGTGTCTGAGATACATTTGTACATCGCATTTTGTGAGGTCCTAATTGCAAGTCGAAAAATGCGCAATTAGGGACTTGCAAAATGAATCAGTCATACATGTGGCCTAAAAGTAGTGACCAGTCAGTGGACTGGATACTAAAGTTCGGAAAAATGTACGTGGACCAGTGAGCGATACCCGACCTGCACACAGAACATTTGAAGTCATTAAACCTAATCATTTTTGGAATATTGGTGTGCATGTACCACCCTTGATAGTATTGATTGTGCTGATCCAGGTACATAGCACCCATTGAGCCAACATGTCGTATGAAGACATTTCAAACCTGACCAACAATAGAGCAAACACATTTGCTTACTCTGAAAATGAGGCACAAAGAATATACACATTAATTGCTGAAGTCAAAACAGCTGGAACCAGTACTCGTAACATTCAAAGCAACATGAAACAATTACTATATTTGACAAAAAGAGAGATTAGCCAGTGACCACATGCAAGCACGCTGATCAAATATCATCGGACACAACGCATTCCACGAGGACTACGGATTGCACTAAAACCGTCATTATGCAAAAATAATCCAAGACTTATAGAACGATGGTAGGCAATCTTAAATAAGTGTTCCCTCGACCTAATCCTGCTTATTGTAGAAGAACTTACAAAACTGATTGAGGACCTCAGTGGGGAAATTAACCAATTGTAACAAGAACTGTCCACGAAGATGTCAGCTGAACAGTGGTCAGAAGTATTAAAAGAAATAAATGAACAATTGGATAGACACACACAGGAGATCAACGAACGAAAGATAAGAAAATATAAACGTGGCATTATAGGCTATAAACTTGGAGAGGTCTATAGCTGGGCAGAAGAATATGCCAAGCGTAGGCAGAACAAACCATTGTACAAAACCTCTGATAAGGATGTCATGATTCTGCCACGTCAGTTTCCTGGTGCACCTTGTCTGGCACTGTTTACTGTTTTCTATTGTTTTTACCAATGCTTGTTGTGACGTTGCCATTTGTCTGTGCCAATGCGTGCTGTTTTTGTTATTTGCTGTTTTTGTTATTTTGCATTTTGAAAGAAAGTTGCATATCGCGCTGAAGCGCTCTTTGAGCATTTACATGTTTGGTAATTTTGGCACTTTGTACATCGCGCTGAAGCGCTCTTTGGTCATTTACATGTTTGGTGATTTTGGCATTTTTGTATATTGGGCTGAAGTGCTCTTTGGTAATTTTCATTTTTGGTGATTTTGGCAACTTGGCACATCGCGCTGAAGCTCTCTTTGGGCATTTACATATTGATGACTCTGGCATTTTGGGCACATCGCGCTGAAGCGCTCTTGGGGGGATTTGCATACCTGATGACTTTGGCATTGTGTCACATCGCGCTGAAGCGCTCTTTGAACATTTGCATATTTGGACTCTGTTACATAGCGCTTAAGCGCTCCCTTGGGCATTTGAATATTAATCTGCCTCATTAGCATATGTAATGTGTTGTGTATTGCAAAAAGGTTGTTGGAAGTACCACTGTTATATTTAACAGTGGTTAAAGCACATCATTACGGAAACATTGTGTCTAAAGCCAAGTGGCTCTTTATATGAAAGTGTGCTTCGTTTTGAAACATGGTTGTTTAGCCATAACATTGTATCCTTGAGAATTATAGGAACAGAAATTGCCAGTGAAGCCTGAGAAGACATACACAACGACTGTTCTATGCATAACCTGCTTTCTTTTACAGGTATGTTGTCATTGTTTAACCCATGTTAAATATAGTCAAAGAGTTTACTAAGCACGAAAGGAAAGCTAATCAAGGACAACGTCTCGTTCCAGGTCTCCCTCCCCGCAGTACCCTCCCTAATTCCCTTCCCCCCATCTAGCCACTTTGATACTCAGTGCAGTTAAGCTTGAGTCAAGGCTGCTGGAAGGTGGGCTTCTTGAGGGTACTGCTCCTGAGGGACCCAACAGAATTTTACCAGTTCTGACAGAATAACCAGCCCACAAAATTGGTTCCTCCTGAGCAGTATCTTTGGGATGGCCACCTTGGAAGATTTGTGTTCTATGTTGGGAAACATGCAGAAAGAACTGTCAGCTGCTAGGCAGGAAACTGCGGTGTTAGCTAATAGGGTCACTCAATTACAGACACAACTAGCGCCGTCTCGTCCTCCTGAGGTAGCTGCTGCCAGTAGCTCAAATCCATCTACAGTATCGGTAACGGTTCCAATGACTGTTCCTTTGGCACCTCCGGAAAGGTTTGCAGGTGAACCCCACAAATTTCAAACCTTTTAACTCAGGTGCAGTTACACTTTATGGTTAAACCCACATCCTTCCCCGATGCTCAATCGCGAATCGCCTTCTTGATCTCTTATTTGAGTGGAGACGCTGCCATGTGGGCAGTCCCTCTGGTGCAATCGGATGACCCATTGCTTTATAGTTGGTCTCGCTTCAAAACGGAATTTGAAAAGGTCTTCGACCGAAGAACAATAACAGGATCAGCAGATCGAGAGTTATTAGAACTCAAACAGGGAAATAAAGACCTGGTCCATTATCTAACCCAATTCAATCACTTAATAGCAGAAACAAATTGACCAGAGGACAAAAGGGCGGCCTTATATTATCAAGGCCTAAGAGACGAATTAAAAGATTTGATAGCTCCGATAGACCCTCAACTGAGAACATGTGAAGACCTAATAGCTTTAAGTCTTCGGTTAGACCACAGAGTTTCGGATCATAAAGGAGACAAGAAACGGTTGGAGTTCAGACCTTCCATTCGACCTAAAGAAAAACCACACTTTGTATCACAGGATACTAGTGAACCAATGGAGATCGGAGGTATACGAAATCCCTTAACCTCTGAAGAAAAGGAGTCTCGTCGGAAAAAAGGTCTATGTCTATATTGTGGCAAAAAAGGACATTTTGTCAAAGACTGCTTAGCAAAGCCAAATACAACTGCGAACAAAGTGGGAAACTAGAATACTCGGGGAACAGCCAGGAGACTTCCTCGAGTACTAAATATTTGCTGCCTGATCAATCTGTTGCCAACACATTGCAAATCTCCGTTCCCCATCTAGTATTAAACATACAATTCACCATTTCTCAGCAAGAGCCTAAAACTGCGGTGGTCATGGTGGATTCTGGAGCCACCGGCAACTTTATCGATGCCGCTTTCGCAACAAAATTGGAAATACCTACCTTGGTAAAAACAAAACCAGAAATGGTTCATGGCAAACAATTAACATCTGGACTGATTGCTCATTCTACTATTAAAGTAACCATGACATGTTTTACTCAGGATCAAACGCACGTGGAGGAAATATCCTATGATATCATTGATGCTCCCCAATTTGGTGTCATCCTCGGGATGCCTTGGTTGACCGACCACAATCCCACAATAGACTGGTCTAAGAGAAGTGTTACTTTTCAGTCAGAGTGGTGTCAACAGGAATGTTTACATCCACAAGAAAATATGTCCAAACTCTTAGTTCAAGATCATACCAAGTCTACTGCTCATTATATCACTACAGCTGCGGAGCAGGACATAGAATTACCTGCAGTGTATGAAGAGTTCCAAGATGTATTCTGTGAGAAAAGTGCTGAGATCCTTCCCCCTCACAGAACATACGACTGTAAAATAGACCTTGTACCTGGTGCCAAGATTCCCTGTAGCAGGATCTATGCACTTACTGAACAAGAAAACCAACATCTTAGAGACTACCTAGACAAATTTTTGAAGAATGGTTTCATTCGCCCTTCCAAGTCTCCGGCCGCGTCCCCTCTGTTTTTTTGTGCCCAAAAGTAATGGGGAATTACGCACATGCATAGATTATCATGCTTTAAACAACATCACGATTAAAAAACGATATCCTTTGCCACTTATCCCCGTTCTCTTGGACCAGGTAAGATCAGCAACTATTTACACCAAGTTGGATCTGAGAGGGGCATACCATCTCGTACGTGTCTGAGCCGTAGACGAGTGGAAGACCGCTTTTCGAACTCGTTTTGGCTTGTTCGAATACTGCGTAATGCCCTTTGGCTTATGCAACGCACCTGCGGCATTTCAATTTTTCATAAATGATGTCTTACGAGATTTTCTTGACAGGTTCGCCATCGCTTACATCGATGATTTATTGATCTATTCACAGTCTGTCTCGGAACATGAGAAACATGTAAAACTGGTATTAAACACCCTTCGCCAACATGGCCTGTTCTGTAAACTATCTAAGTGCGAATTCCACACCTACAAAGTGGAATTCTTAGGTTTCATATTGTCACCTCAAGGAATCACAATGGCACCCAGAAAAGTTCAGGCAATATTAGACTGGCCAGAACCAACCTCAGCTAAAGATATCCAGCGATTTCTAGGATTCGGGAATTTTTATCTTCGCTTCATCAAGCAGTTTTCCAGCAAAGCAAGTCCTTTAACGAAATTGCTAAGGAAACATGTTCCGTTCCAATGGACGCCAGAAACCAAATCTGCCTTTGAAACCCTTAAAACTGCATTTACAACAGCCCCTGTTTTAAATCATCCAGACATCGATCAGCCTTTCATAATTGAAGCGGATGCTTCAGATACTGCAATTGGGGCAATTCTATCTCAAAAGGATGAACGAACTAACCGATTACATCCCATTGCATTCCTATCAAAAAAAAAATTACCGGCTGAGATGAACTATACAGTGGCAGAAAAAGAACTGTTGGCTATCCCTCTCGCCTTTAAAGAATGGCGCCATTATCTTCTAGGTGCAAAACATATGGTGACTGTCTATACGGACCATCGTAACCTCCAATTTTTACGATGTGCTCGAGCTTTGACACCTCGACAGTTACGTTGGACCTTATTCTTTGCAGAATTTAATTTTCTAATAACGTTCAGACCTGGCAAAATAAATAACAAAGCAGATGCTTTATCTCAATGCGAAACAGCAGAAGAAAAAACAAAAAAGGCAATTACACCTCCATCCATAATTCCAAAAGAACAAATTATCGGAGTTACCATGTCTCAACAATTTTTTCAAGACATAAGAAAAAGTATGCCGTTAAAACAGATCTTAATTTGGCAACAAAAAGACAAAGATAGAAGTATTATTCAAGGATTACCGTTTCAAAAAACACTCCTATACATTCCATCAAAATCATTACAAAAACAAGTCTTACAATGGTGTAACACAAAACCATTAGCTGGACATCCAGGAATAGCAAAAACCCAAGAGCTTGTCTAAAGACATTTCTGGTGGCCTACCTGGAGACAAGATGTTATCCAATATATAACTCAATATGACGTTTGTGCTCAAGCTAAAGGAGATAATAGCGCCAAAAAAGGATTATTGCAGCCCCTTCCTACTCCAACGCGGCTCTGGGAAGATATATCCATGGACTTTATTACGGACTTACCCAAGGATCAAGCGAAAACCACCATTTTAGTGGTGGTCGACAGACTGTCAAAGATGGCTCACTTTATTGCTTGTGAGAAAATGTCAACAGCAACTCAGTTATTAACCTTACTGGTTCAAAACATAGTAAGATTACATGGCTTGCCTCGCACTATTACTTCCGATCGAGGGGCACAATTTACGTCAAAAGTATGGAAAGCGTGGTGCGACACTTTACAGATAAAAAAAAACTTGTCCACAAGTTTCCATCCGGAATCAGATGGCCAAACAGAGCGAGTGAACCAGGTATTAAAACAATATCTACGATGCTATTTATTTAAACAACAAGGCTCATGGGTGAATCTCCTCTGGGAAGCTGAATTCGCCTACAATAATTTAAAGCATGCTTCCACGAACATGTCACCATTCTTCTCGTATCATGGCTGTCATCCGCATTACGCTCCATTGCTGTTAGCACAACCTCAAACTAATATACCATATTTGGACTCTAGATTACAAGGAATGACTGCTATTATAAAATATTTGCAAAGAAACGTACAGAAAGCAAAAACAAACTATAAAAGATTTGCTGATAGAAAAAGAAAAATAGGACCAAAGTACAAGACTGGTGACTTTGTCTGGCTCTCTGCAAGAAAAATCCAGTTAAAAAGAAATATAAATTCCATCCACTATTTATTGGACCGTTTGAGATCAAAAAATGTGTAAATCCAGTAGCATTTAAATTAAAATTACCAAGCTTCATGAAAATCTATCCTGTGTTTCACACTTTGTTGTTAAAACCGGCAAAGACCAAACAACAAGCTGGTCCACCACCTCTCCTCGTTGGAGATCATGAAGAATATGAAGTACACAATATAAAGGGTAGTAAACGCATACAAGGAAAATTGTGGTATTTGGTTTCATGGAAAGGCTATGGTCCAGACGACTACTCATGGTAACCAAGTGATGCTATTTATGCACCACGTTTGATACGTAAATTTCACAGACAGGCAGTGTGAGCACTTTTGATGCGGGCAGCAGCAACTGCCACAATGTTAAGGCCCGCGATCAGACCTCCGCGGTCGGATTCCGACCGCGGGTCATTGTAATTCGACCGGCGGTGATGTCGCGGTCCATGCGGGCGGTATTTTCCTGCTACCATGGCGGTCGGGGAGGTTTCCCGACCGCCATCGTCATAGGCCCCTTAGCGTTCAAAAAATTAATTTTGAAATACTGGCCTATGCTACGCACTGAACCAGACTTCAATGGCATATTCAATCAGCAACCTTTATTTGCGTATGGGAGAAGTAAAAACATCAAGGACATCTTCTCTACCACAAAACCCACATTGGAGTTGAAACAACAGAAGGGAACCATTCCGTGCTACAACTGCAATAACTGTAACAACGTCATTTTTGGAAACACCATTACCCATCCTCGAAGAGGACACACCATTAAATTACGTACCACAGCAACATGCGACAGCATGAACGTTATCTACATGCTTAAATGCCCATGCGGCTTAGCCTATATAGGCAAGACTGAACGAAAAATCAAAGTGAGAATAAATTAACACAAAAGCAACATACGGACTTTGAACCAAAAATCATGTGTAGCCACACACTTTCAGGCGCATAACCACAATGTGAGCCAACTGCGCTTTTTGGTTTTGGAATCCATGACACCCAGAAAAGGCATGAATACCACCAAAGTTCTTTTACAAAGAAAAATCTATTGGATCAAACTTTTGGACACTTTGCACCCACATGGACTAAATGACCGTATGGAATACAGCTGCTTTTTATAATCAAACTTGGTTCTCTCTACTAGTTCCTCTCTGTCTTGACATGCTTCTATCCTCTCAAATGTTTTCTCCAACCCTCTTTGTGAGTGTTCATTTTATTTTATTTTGTCAATTTTATTTTGTCAATTTTATGTCTTGGACCATTGCACACTTTTAGTTCATATCCTTTGTGAATGTTCATTTTCATTTACATTATGTCTTGGACTATTTCACACCTTTAGTTCATATATTTTGTATTAGGGTTCATGGTATCCTGTTTATTTCTTTATTTTTTTTATTTCATTTTCCGAACTTTAGTATCCAGTCCACTGACTGGTCACTACTTTTAGGCCTTCAGAGGCTTTTCATGTTGCCTTCATTCAGCATTCCCAATTCACACACTGTGTATGCATTTAACCACAGATTTGTTTGGGGTATGACACGCTTTTAGTTTCTCTCTTTCTTATATTATTTGATGACATGAATCTTTCCAACTCGCTGTTTCCTATTTTCACAGTTTCTTAGTTTCCTCTCATACTTGGGGTTTCTTCATTTTATGTCATTTTCCATCCTTTACCATTATGCTATCATTTGCTTTAATATTTTACACTTTCCACATTCCAAGATGGCGCTCATTTCTCTTCTACCTCTCCGCACTAGTCCGTTTTCTATCTTGGTTACCCTGATTCGTAGCTTGATCGGCATGCTTTTAAATGTTGGCGGCCACCGAGCACACTGTGCTACTAACTATGGGTCTTTTGGGAATCCGTAGGAACTTTCTTTAAGGTACGGACTTTGCTTCTTGATCCTCCATTTCAATTTTACACCATTTCATTTGGTATGTGGCTCCACAGACCGTTCGTGTTTGTACATGAAGATTGTGTGTTTTTTCATAGCCTTCACTTGCACGCAGCATATTTTGACTTTTCTGCATGTCTTTAGAATACTTCACGCGCAGTCGCGCTTCACTATTATTCACCATTTCCAACCGCTAAGTTCAGTCCACTTGTGACACCACAGACCATTTGGGTCTGCAACACGAGCATTGTGTGATAACCGTCGTTTAGTTCATGATTATGGTCTTTTCGCATGCAGCACGCCTTTTTTTGTTGTCACTGATTTCAAAACACCATTAAGTGTTCACGCTACATAGCGCTGCAAGGCACTCTACTATTTTCTAAACCAACACAGCCTGCATGGGGACTCTCTGCATGAGCTCACCTCTTGTTTTACTTTACCTGATTGACCCCTTTGGGGCACACTAAGCTACTCATCAGCATGTCAAGTTGGCTTCATCACTATTCTCATTTTATCAGCATTCCTGACATTAGTTTCACCATACTCATGGACCAGTTGTATTGAGTGGTTCGTCACGTGCATGCATAGCACTGTGCACAATGTCTCCCACATTGACCAACACATGTCTCTGGTTAACCCAGTGATGGTAACGCAGCTTTGTTTTCGTACTTCACTCTCGCAGATTTCAAATATTCCCCTGACGATGGGCCCATAGAGCCCGAAATGCATTGGGACTGACCAATTGGGACCCCAACTTTTGTTAACCAATGCGAAGGTTTCTGTTTTGTGGAATGAACATAAAGTCCACTTGTACAACATTGAAAAACGGATTTATGAAGAAAAAAGAATAAATTCCATTGACTGATCACATATGGTTTAAAGTGTTTTTGAAAGGTATTACTCCACTCACCTGGAGAAAAAAGCTGTGCACTGAGGGCACATTTACCACTACTGTGCCATTTTGCCAAACAATTTCTTAATATGAGGCATGATGGAAATTTCCATGTGTGGTTTTCAGTAGTGAGCAGTACTTTTGTTCATTCTGCAATCAGTGCAAAGTGCAAAACCGGATGTAAAAAAGATTTATCACTCGATTTCACACTTTGCCCACGACTCGTAATGTGGCCCCTAAATAGGTAATTCGGGATTCATGATTAGATCCAATACAGAGAAATTATTTACTAGTGACTTTAATATGAAGCTGGTCCCATATGAATATGCTCAATGGCAGCAGTGCTCCAGAAAAGGAAGTCGATCGACGTATCTCTAGCAGCTAGTAGAGTGTTGACAGATTGCGGGAACAAGAATGAACAGAATTAAACCAGGCGCCTCCTTGCTCCAAGACAGATAAGTCATTCCAGCTGAGCAGCAGTAGCATGGCCACCAAACATTTAACTATCAAATATTTAACCTATAAATTCGGCAAGGTCAGTGACTACATCTGTATCAACATTTATTTTTAGTTTAAGGGTGTCAAGTAAAACTAACATCAGTATTACACTAGGTGTAGTAAATTAAACACATTTAATTGCTTTCACCATTTGATTTAGAGGTTCCAGAAACCAGGCAAGAAAATCCAGCTTGTTTTCTAGGCTGTTGTGTGCAGAAAAAACTAAGGGGCATATTTATTAAACAGTAACGGAGTGCAGCAAGTCACCTTGCTACGCTGCACTGTGTTATAGGTAAAGGGCAGGAATGAGCCGTATTTATCACACTACGATGCATTCCAGTCTTTTCCCAGCACTGGCACACAATGGGCTGCCTAGAGCCAACACAGTCACCCTTGCACAATTGGCCTCTCCTGGCAGAAGGAGTGCACCTTACCACTAGAACTTGAAGTATCCTGTTCAAAAGGATGAACACACCTGTCACTCTTTGCACGGGAGCACCAGGTGCACCAGAACCATCTCTCTCTCTCTTTGTCTCTCTCTATCTCTTGAACCCTCCTTCCCTCCAGGGTCAGTCGTTCATTTCAGGCATCTATTCTGATACTAAGGATTAACCTCAGGAGGACGTGGTGGAAGATCTTTGCTTTTGGGAATTCAGGTGAGTGGCCCTTGGTGTGACGTACTGTTCCTAATGTATGGATCCCAAAAAAATTATCTTTTTAATACAAGGTTCTTGTGAACTCCTTCTCGATTAGTTGCAATAATAATTCAATAACTTGAAAATATTAGTAAAACTGATCTTGATCCTAAAATGTAAATGTGTTTGTGTTGGTGAAAGATCCTTTTCATATTTAGCTGCTAACTATTGGAACAATCTTCTTGTACCCACCCCTGGCGGGGGGGGGGGGCTTAAGTATGGCAGGTGGTCTTCTGCTATGGAAACGGAGGACATCCCTTTATTGAACTGGTGGGCTGAGGCATTGCCCCCCCAATTTCTAAATACACCACTACATTCCTTTTTACAAATGAAAAACTCACATATTTACATTACTGCAATGCTATTGTTATAAGCTGTTTTTTTAAGTGGAACAAAATGGAAAGCTATGTGTGGGATTTTAAGAGCCACTGTGACACAGACGTATTTTTGTGCTGGAAACCAATCAGGTTGCAGCATGTAAAGCCACTGTGAAGGTAAGAAAAAAATAATTTGACGTTCTTCTGCTACAGCTTTCATTTGTACACATTGTGACGCAGAAGTTGAAACAAAAATTTCAACCAGCATTAGTCAATTATAGATCAGGGTTTATGGGACCTCAATAGGTGTTTAGAAAGACAGGATTAAGTCCTGAATAATTAATAAATAATGTATACTTTTATGTTCAAATACATTATTGTATCAATGATTATTTCATTTAAAACAGATTCTTGATTGCCATTAAAATGAAGGGCTTCAAATCGATACAGACAAAAAGCAGTTAACACTTTTTCATGACACTTGGTAAATTTGTTGCTTTTTAGGGTCTAAATATTTTTAGATTATAATTACAGGTTCAAGGAACTGGCATTCCTTTTCCAAGGATACATTCCGAAGTGTATTAAGTGTTTAGGGATCATGTTAAGGTTCTTTGGGTTGGAACATGATACATGTACATGATCCCGACTGGAAGACCCGGGTAAATAAATTTGGTAAATATAGACCAATGGCAGATCTACTTTTTGAAACTCCGTCGGGTGGTGTGCCAACTCAGCACCTCTTCCCTATTGGGAACATGGATGGTCCCACAGGAATCCCTAATTTCCAATCTCAACTAATGGTGCAAATCTGAGAATGCACCTCTAGACAATACAGCTTCCAGAACAGCAGCCAAATGTTCACATTGCAGAAGAGACTTTATGGTTCCCTCTCTCGCGCCAAATTGTTAGCCTTGCACCACACATGGCACAAAGTGTTAACTGTAAAGGCCCTGCATTTTCCTGTAAAAGAACCACTAAAATACTGTTGTCGTAACCCTCATTCTTCTACATTACAGCTACAAAGACTATTATTATCTGACTTGACTACCAAGCCTCACCTCTTTTCTTCCTAAATGTATAATCTATTTCAATATTCATACATGTCAAGATTTCAAGTTGTGGGAAAGTAATATCCAGGCAGTATTGTTAAGAACTGAAAATAAATGTTCAAACGTGAAAAAATTTACAGAGGTTGATGATGACTGTGGTATATACATACAGGATACATTGTAATTACGTTGCTGTGCATATAAGGATATAGAATTGTTATTAGATATGGTTTTTATTCCTTGCTTCTGTGTGTTTGGTGCTGGGGGGGTAGAGGCTTCGAAGAGAAGGGTGAGCTTAAGTTCTATGTAGGTGGGATAAATGGGAAAACACCTTGTGTGTGAGTTACATGCCAGTTTAAACAGCTCTTTGACTTTCAGAGAGGCGTTGAAAGATTGAAGCACTTGCCAATGTAAATAATATTGATGTCACTGTTTTACTTGCAATTGGAATGGCTTGAAAGCGTTTGCTACCGTGGCATCCCCACATTGAAGGTGAAAAAAGGATGAGTGATTGGATACCGATTCATAAATCTATGTTGGAGAGATAGCGTTTGGTTTATTTTGGTGGGAGTGCAGCACTATAGCTTATCTGGCAAAGTAAAGGACAGCCGTCTCCAAGTGTAGAGCATGTGCAGCAGAAAAACAAGTGATTATGCCTGGTTGCTAAGAATGAGTGTATGGTGTTTTATGTTAAAGTTCATTGTGCTGTAATATTTTAGTGATGAAGAAGTGTTAGTACTGTACGGCCCAGGTTGGTTGAAGTGTTTGACCAGTAAGCCTTCTACCTGATCCACCTACATGGCGAACAATAATAGATTTGTGAGAGAGGTGTGTACTGGAAGTGCTTGGGATCCATGCTGTCCTGTGTGAGGTGGATGAGCGGGGATTGGTTCTGGAGGACAGATATGACCACATCAGTAATATTTCTAGATGGATAGCAATGTGCTCAGCAATCAGGACCCACACTAACATTGAGAAGCTCAGCAAAGTGGAATAGTGCTAAGAGCTGATTTCATAAACTTGTCTTGTGGAAATTGCGATTTGTGGTGAATTTTCCATACTTTCTGAAGCACTGGATCGGTCAGGTGTTAGTAAATTTGCAATAAGTATAAGTGCTCCACCGCGGCCACCATTCGTGACAAGGTCCACTTTATATTGGCTGGCGACTTCATTGTTCATCTATGCGGGGATCCAAGAATGTGGGGTGCGGGGGGTTCACCATGCCTCCGCCTTTCAGGGATGCATTTAGAACACAGAGGTCAGGGCGAAAATCTAAATGCGCTAGTTAGCTAATTCGACCTGTTACCTGCAATGGACAAACTGGACTTAAGTCACAGTGATATCACTCCAACCTTTAAATGGAATAGCTGTGATTCTTATATAGATTGTATCTTTGCCTCTACCCCCTTTTTTATTTAATCTCGGATTTTTCCATCTCAGAGAGTATTTTTAGTGACCATAATCCCCTGTGTCTTAAAGCTTGCTGGCCCTTTTAGGCTAGAACACGGGGGAATGAAGGGAGGCTCACTGCAAGCTATAGATGGGGTTGAAGGCTTTGATGGGCTCAGCTCATCCCTGAATACCTCCATGAGGCCCTCCTAGACAAGTGTCATAATGAGTTACAGACCTGTTTAACCCCGCAGCAGATGCCAGATGAGCTTGTTGTTAATGCCTTCGTAGCCATCTCCCGCTCTATAGCAGCCTTACTGAAGGTCTCCAAAGTCTCCAAAGAGCACCCAGACAGGGTTGCAAGATGGTTTGATTCTGCCTGCTCAGGTGCGGCCCGGAAGCTTAAAGAAGCATTCCGTATTACTCCTAGAGATACCCTCCGAGTTAGAACCTGCAGAAAGCAGTATAGAGAAGCCTTGGGTAGGTGAAAGGAGGCCCTGAAGGAGGATGCCTGCAGCAAGCTTATGTAGGCTAGCACCATTAAGAGCAGCACCAAGTTCTGGAGCATTGTAAATACCCCCTTTTTGGCATTGGACGCAGCAAATACCCATGATGCCCATATTACGGAGAAAGAATTGGTTAGTCACTTTGAGGTAATGTTCCAGAGCCCTCAGCCTCATAGTGCCACTCGTGGAGTGGGAGGGGTTAGATCTGCCCTAACAGTTTCTGAGGAGGAAGTCAGGTTGGGTAAAGTTGGGTTGACCCGCAATAATTCCCCCCGATCTTTATATCTCCAAGTTGGAGCTGTGGGCCCCCATCTTAACCTGTGTCATCAATGCAGCTGTCAGAGTTGGTCCCCCGACTTCCTGGGGCACCTCTATATTTGTTCCAGTCTTTAAAAAAGGTAACAGAGATAGCACGCATTGCGGTAGGCCCATTTCCTTGTTGGACTCTTATTAGATAGACTATCGAACTGGGCCCAGGAAAACAATATTCATTCAGATGTCCAATTTGGCTTTCGGCCTGGTCGTTCCACCATAGATCAATGCTTGAACTTATTCATGATCTTGAACAAGTACACAGTATCTCGTCCTGGCACCATCTACATGGCCTTCATGGACCTGTCCTCCGCCTTCGATTGTGTCAATAGATGCAAGTTGTGGCAGACCTTGTCATCTTTGGGGGTGGACAGGGACATCGTCCTCTTTTTACAAGATCTCCATCAAGACACGAAAGCCATAGTTAGATATTCTAGTGGTCTTAAAGTTTCACAATCATTCCCTATTCAGAGAGGGGTCCGACAGGGATGCATACTGGCACGTTTTCCTGTTTAACGTATATATAAACAATCTAGTGAAGGTGTTACTGGAGACCAAGGTGGATTATCCTCAGGTGGGTCAGTGAGGCCTTCCGGTCCTGTTGTTTGCCGACGATGCTGTCTTGATGGCCAGGACCGAGAGGGGCCTGCAAAAGCTGTTAAATTCTTTCACCCAATTTATGAAAGATCAGGACCTGTTGGTCAATAACTCAAAATCTTATGTGATGCAAGTAGGTGCTCGCTCCAGCAGGCCCTACACCTTTATGGTTGGGTTCACCTTGATCCCAAAAACAGGGGCGTTTTCATATTTGGGGGTTTTGTTGGATGCCAAGATGAATGGGGGGCCCCTAAAAAATCACAAAAAGAACGATTTTACCAGGGCGACTGCAGCCATTTTTAACTTTGCCGGGAGATTGGGAAAAAGACCCATTGGGGCCATATTACAGCTTTACAGGGTTAAGTGCGTTACAAAAGCTTTGTACGGTTGTGAAATTTGGGGCTACACCGCCTTAAATGAACTCCAAATTGCTGAAAACAATTTTTTTAGATGGATTCTAGCCGTCCCTCACGGTGCCCTCACTTTCATTGCACATGAAGAGCTCGCCATGATTTATTTAACAGACCTGTTAGCCTACCGCCCGGTGTCACCGTGAGTAAAAATCTGGACCTGTAAGGGGATTTCCTTAAATAAAACTATCATAAGGGATTGCATGGCCCGTGACCATGCTACTCATATCCCGTGGCTCAAATATATAATGGAGTGCCTTGTAAGCCTGGGGAGAGGTGATCTTTTTGCTAACCCTGATGCGTGCAATAAGAGGTATCTAGTTGGTGTTAAGGTGGCTTTTCTTAAACAGCAGTCTTTGGCTAGGGAAGATAAGGAGCTACTGAAGCCTAGTGTCCGTCGCTATATCATGTTAAGAACCATGCAGATGGTGAAACCGTACCTATTAGGGTTTGTGAACTCATATGATCGTTTTTTATTGACCAGGTTTCGGTTTCACCTTTTTTTATCTTCTCCTCGCCCATCCCAGGGGGCAGCGCAAAAGTCAGAGCTAGTTGCCCTGTGGCTGCGACGAAAAGTCTCCATAGGATATGCTCCACTTTGTGATGTTCTGTAGCTTTTATGATCTGCCCAGAAAGTCCTTTATCATCCCGATCCTGAAAAAGCTAACTTCAGGCAAGTGCGTCCCGCTTACACATTTCTACAAATGCTCACGGGTAGTTCTGTTTCCCATGTGCTTGGCTTTTTAAAATCAGCAGTCAGGTTAAGGGCCAGTTGCGACTAACCAGTGTGTTTTTAATATTTTATCTATATATGACACGATGCACTTTGTTACGTCCCGCATATTTCCCACGCTTATTATTTGATGATACCGGATGTGTTTTTAATTGTAACGATTTCATCATATCTGGCCACGTTCGTGGGACCCTGGAGTCATTTGTATTTTGTTTATTATACCTAGCTCTGATCACCTTTTAAATTTACATGGATTGTTGAAGGATACTTTTACTTTTACTGTACGTATGCTTTTATGGCTTTATTATTGAAGTCGAATAAAGAAATAAAGAATTGGCTTTCCACAATCACTCACCAGCTCCCCTTGGAAGGCACACTCAGTTAGTCCATGTTAAAATTATTTGTGCTCTATCATGAGTTGCATGCAGCAGGCACACATAAATCCCCCATATGTAATTGTTAAGCAGAATATGTAATTGTTAAGCAGAGTGCACAATTTCTGACTCGTATATAATTTACAGCTGGAAAAAAAGCTATGCGAGCTGATCATTGGGTTGTTCAAGATGTTACTTTAATTCTCCCTGCTATGACACATTCACCTGTACTCTAGCTCATGTTTTTGATATTAGTTACTTTTTATTATTAGTTTTGCATTTCAGTGTTTCGTACAAGCTGCTTAGTAATCTGTCACATTGTTTTGCCTAGTTTTCATTAAGTAAAAATGGCAAATATATTATAATAATACTGTATTGTTTCCCTATCACACCAATTTTGTACCCTTTGCGCTACTTGATCAAATAGTTCCTCTGTCACAGAACAACTTAAATAAAGTTAATATGGCAAATCATTATCACAAAATGTCCTTCTGCATATACCTTTTGTGTTCCAGTGATTTGATAAATCATTCAAGTTATATTATTTATCACTATAAATATTTCATGATGTATTTTAAATATCCTTTTCATATTCAAATTTAGTTCCCAGCACTGAAACACATCTCTTGTTTCTGCGTTTTGTGTAACTGATTATTCTTCTCAATGCATTTCAGGCAATTCAATTCACGTTATCACGATTACCCAAAAACTTTCATCTGCAAACAAAACATTTTAGAATGGTCTTGATCCTACAGAGAAAAGCCCATTATTTTTCCATCATTTGCAAGAGTTACACTAGCTTAGAGAACCAAAAAGAATTTTATTACAAAAGCTTTAGCATATACTACAGAGCAATCTACTGAAATCACCTATTTTTCTAAAGAGCAGTGACATTCTCTTTAAGCATCAGTTATAACCTCTGGATCAAGTAAAGTGCAACTTCTTAGGGTGCTCAAATTTAAATGTGTTTGAACTGGTGGAAGATCATTTTCTTATTTAGCTGCTAACTATTGGAACAATCTTCTTGCACCTATCCCTTGCGGAGAGCTTAAGTATGGCAGGTGGTCTTCTGCGATGAAAACGGAGGACATCCTTTTATTGAACTGATGGGCTGGGGCATTGCCCCCTACATTCTAAATACACCCCTACATTACAATCTACAAATAAAAAACTCACATATTTACATTTCTGTAAATGTTATTGATATAAGCTGTTTTTTAAGTGAAACAAATGGAAAGCTATGTGTGGGATTTGAGGGCCACTGGGATACAGTCATGTATTTTTGTGCTAGAAACCAAACAGGTTGCAGCATGCAGAACCACTCTGAAGGTGAAAAAAATAAATACTTTGAAGTTCTTCTGCTATATGTTTGATTTGTACACTCATTGCATTGTGTTGCAGAAGTTAAAACAAAAAGTTCAACCTGCATTAGTCAATTACAGTTCAGGTGTTTTGGAACGTCAATGGGTGTTTAGAAAGACAGGATTGACGCCTTAATAATTAATCATTTTTTTGTACTTTTATGTGCAAATACATTATTAGGTTAATTAGTATTTCAATTAAAATAGATTCTTAATAGACATTAAAATGAAGAGCTTCAAATCGATACAGACAAAATGCAGCCAACACGTTTTTCACGACAATGTTGGTTAATTTGCTGCTTTTTTAGGGCTCACATTTTTTTAGACGATAATTACAGGTTCAAGAAACTAGTATTTTTACCAAGGATACATTTCCAATTGTATTGAGTATTCAGGGATCATGTTGAGGTTCTTTGGGTTGGAACATGATACATGTACATGATCCGGACTGGAAGACCTGGGTAAATAAATTTGGTCACAATAGACCAACTGTAGATCTACTTTTTGATTCTTCCTCGGTATGTGTGTCAACTCAGCACCTCTTCCCTATTGATAACATGACTGGTCCCACAGGAATTCCTATTTTCCACTCTCATCTAATGATGAAAATCTGAGAAGGCACCTTCAGACAATGCAGCTTCCGAAACAGCAGCCAAATGTTCACTTTGCAGAAGAGGCTGCATGGTTCCCTCTCTTGTACCAAATTGTTGGTTCTGCACCACACATGGCACAAAGTGTTAACTGTACAGGCCCTGCATTTTCCTGTAACAGAACCACTAAAATTCTGTTGAAGTATGTAGGAAAGTGCCTCTTTTGCAGTGTTAGCCCCCACTTTTAGCCTAATGTAATTTCGAACTGTAAGTGCACTGGGTCCCTGCTAACGAGGTTCCCAGTGCCATATCTCTTTCCTAAAACCCTGTATCACAATTCACACCATTTCAGCTACCCCTGTAAATCCCTAGTAAGTGGTACCTTTGGTACCTAGGGCATGGGTATTGTAGAGGGTCCACTGGGGCTGCAGCACTGGTTGTGCCACCCCAGGACCCCCTCACCACTGCTATGCACTCTGCCATTGCAGGCTGCGTGTCTTGGTGTAGGAAAATCTGAAGAGTCAACATGTCACACATCACTGTGTTCCATGCCAGCCATACACTGCATAAGATATAGGTAAGTCACCCCTACTGCAAGCCTTTAGCCCTAAGGCAGGGTGCACTATATCCTATGTGTGGGCATATCAGCATGAGCAGATATCCCCCTACAATGCCCAGTCCATTCTGCGATTTTGTAAGTGAACAGGGAAGTCAGAAAGATTACATGGGCTGGATACTTGTCAACATGAGTTTCTAAGCTCCATTATGACTTCACTGGTTTCTAAGATGTTTGGTACCAAACATCTTGTATTAATAAATCCTTACTGATGCCAGTGTTGGGTTTATTAATACATTTACATAGGAGATCCTTTTAGAGGGTCCCCTGAAACCTAACCAAACACTAGTGGGGTCTCTGGCCAGTTTTCACCAACTTGCCACCACCATACATGTTTCTGACCTCATGGGGTGAGAGCCAGCACTCTCAGAGAAACAATACCTGCTTTGGGTGAGGGTGTTTCACACCTCTTCGAGGACAGGATGGCCTTACTGAGCGGGAAGCTTCAAAGGCAAGTTGCCTTTAAAATCCAACCTAGGAACTCCCAGAGCCCCCAAGCCACCTTTCCTGCTCCACGTTTGGCATGAGGAAAGGTGGGAAAATTAGTAAGATGAGCTGGAGGGTCCCCCCTCAGCCTGCACCACCCCTAGGGCGGGGCAGGCAAAGTGAACCCCTCCCCTGAAATTCCACCATCTTGTGTTGGTGGGAAAACCTCCAATCAGGTCTAGGGTAGTGCCTCTACCCACAGGAAGTGGTCACTAAAGGGTGTAGACACTCTAAAGGTAGATAGTCCATTGGCCGTTACCTGTCTCCCCTTGTAACACCCCTAAATTCACTATTTAGGTGGCTCCCCAAGACCTTAACCTCAGATTCATCAGACCAAAGAAGACCAGGACAAAGAAGACCCACTGCATGAGAAGTGAAGCCCTGCTGCAGAAAGAAAAGGCGTCAAACCCGGCCAGCTGCAAGAAGGACTCAACACTCGCGGCTGCTGTGTTTTCCTGATACCTGCAAGGACTCCAAGAACCCCAGAGCACCTCCAGTCATCGAGAAACCGCTGAGAAGCTCCCTTGAAGTGAAGGTATCACTCCCCTGCACACCGTAGGCACCAATACCATGAAATCCGGTTTGTTGACTTGCTGCTCCCCGACGACCTTAACCCAGCACCAAAGCAAGAAGAGGTACAACAGCTCGGGGTGGTCAGATCTGCATTTCCACCAAGTTTAGAGGCACCAGAACCTAACGGAGTGCCAGGTTACTAACACCCAGGGTACCGGACCCCCAATGGTAAAAACCAAGAGGAAGAGTCCACACTGGACTCCCAAACCACCAGGAGTAAGCACCCATCGAGGGACATTGAGACACCCAATACTCACTTCCTGAGGGACCCAACTGTCCCGAGATCGCTTCTCCATGTTGCCTGCTCCTGACCGCGAGGACCCCAAGCACGCACAACGCCCGGCGGACCTGTTCGCTCTGCACATGGCCCCACCGGCCCCAGAATCAACCAACCAGCTTTGCTCCCATGGTCCCCAGGCCCTTGTGACCTCATCCCTTCATGGAGACCCACCGGACGTACCCGTAAGTGCAACTGTGCAGTGCATTTTCAAGTGGCCCCCTTCGTCTTTGTGCACCAGATTCCAAGACCCTCAGCACTTACCTGGCTAACCCGGGACGCTCCCGAACTTCTCCTCCTGGAACATTTAACCTGGTCCTGACATCGACCTAAAATGAGAATGTGAACTTCGTGAAAGCATTGCCTGATTTTATATGCAATTTTCTATTTTCCTCCCATTGATTCCTATGGTGCATAATTGCGCACAAGTGTGATACATTTTCCGAACTCTTTAAAAATCATAACTTGAAAAGTACTTACCTTAGAACTGTATTCTTAGTCTCTAAAAATACATAAAAATGACCTTTATTTTTTATAAATTGGTCTCGGATTTATTCTTGAGTGTGTGTCTCATTTATTGCCTCTGTGTGTGACAACAAATGCTTAGCACTACCCTCTGTAAAGCCTAACTGCTCGCCCACACTACCACAAAAAGAGCATTACAATTATTACTTTTACCTCTGCATACCTAGTGGGGAATCACTGGAATCTCTGCACAGCGTACTTCATTTTAGTGCACCATATAGGGAGCCAGGTTCCTGTCATGTAACCCTCATTCTTCTGCATTACTGCTACAAAGACGAATATGACCTAAATTGTCTACCAAGCCTCCCAGTTTTATTCCTAAATATATAATCTATTTCAATATTCATACATGTCAAGATTTCAAGTTGTGGGAAAATAATATCCAGGCAGTATTGTAAAACACTGAAAAAAATTGTTAAATTGCAAAAGAAAATTGCACAGGTTGTTGATGACTGTATATATGTACATACAGGATACATTGTAATTATGTTGCTGTACATATAAAGAAAAAGAATTGTTAATAGAAAAGGCTTTTATTCCTTGCTTCTGTATATTTGGTGCTATTGTAATTACGTTGCTGTGCATATAAGGAAAAATAATTGTTAATAGATATGGTTTTGATTCCATGCTTCTGTGTGTTTGGTGCTGGGGGGTAGCGGCTTCGAAGACTAGGGTGAGCTTAAGTTCTACGTAGGTGGGATAAATGGGAAAACACCTTCTGTGTGATACATGCCAGTTTAAACAGCTCTTTGTCTTTCAGAGAGGCGTTGAAAGATTGAAGCACTTGCCAATATACACTAAATGGATGCCACTGTTTTGCTTGCCATTGAATGGCTTGAAAGATTTCCGGGACATTAGTTATTATGGCATCCCCACACTGAAGGTGGAGAAAAGATGAGTGATTGGATAGCAATTCATAAATTTATGTTAGAGAGATAGTGTTTTGGTTTATTTTGGTGGGAGAGCAGCATTATAGCTTATCTGGCAAAGTAAAGGGCAGCTGTAGAGCACATGCAGCAGAAAAACAAGTGATTATATCTGGTTGCTAAGAATGAGTTTTATGGTGTTATGTTAAAGTTCATTCTGCTGAGATATTTTAGTGATGAAGAAGTGTTAGCACTGTATGGCCCAGGTTGTTTGAAGTGTTTGACCAGTAAGCCTTCTACCTGATCCACCTAAATGCTGAACAATAATGGAATTGTGAGAGAGGTGTGTACTGGACTTGTTTGGTATCAATGCTGTCCTGTGTGAGGTGGATGAGCGGGGATTGGTTCTGGAGGACAGATATGATCACATTAGTAATATTTCTAGATGGATAGCAATGTGTTCACTAATCAGGACCCACACTAATATTGAGAAGCTCAGCAAAATGGGATAGTGTTAAGAGCTAATTTCATCATCTCAACTATAATATTTCAATATCTTCTATTTAACTATTATTGAAAAATACCTTATGGGGAGTTGAGATGTCCACTGGTCAGTGTGACACACTTTTAATTCACTGCTTGGCAGCACACAGTTCGTCAGGACTAAACTTGATCTCCATTCCTTTGGCACCCCATGTATTGCTCCAAGTTACACAGTCCTGCTACCACCTCTCACAGTAGGAGGACTATTTTCATATCCCAGAAATTCATACTTCTGTAATTACCAAACTGATATGATATACTAGAAAGATTATATTTTTATTGCAGGCGTATTCCTTTTATTATGTCTATATATTGATATACTATCTTAAAAATACTTTAATCTTGATTTATGTTGCACACCCCTGTTACATTATGTGCAAATATTTGTGGGTGGCAGCAGGATTGTGGCACTAAAAACCGTGAGAAGGGGGGATCTCGTGGGGGTGAGTAAGGGGATAATATTGAAAAGTTTTTACAAACAATCACTTTGGAGGAGACTTCAGAATAATTGAAGATTTGGAGGCCCTCCATTTGTTGAGGGGCCAAACCCAAATATAAGATGGCAACCTTCAAATTCTTGCCAGTCAATTTTCAAAAGTTTCACCTGGACCTACTCTACACAATAAAAGTGTGATGAAACTGCTTTGCCTAATAGTTCTTGTCATGTTTTGAATAGATATAAGTAACCCCAGTACTATAGTCAACACCCCCAGCCATCCATCCGTTCCAACCAATATACAGACCCATTGAACCTGTGAAAAAATAGGGGGAACTGTAAGACACTGTTTCTCAATGGCATGCCTGCAACTCCAGACCTCCACAGAACAATCTATTAGAAATCTTAGGAGGACAAGAACAATTCACTATTCTTTTAGGATAGTATTCTTCACTACAATTTGTGCATAAAAGAGGACACATACACAAGGAATTTGCAGCTTACCCTTCACGAGGTTGGGGCAGGCCATAATAAGCCCTGGTTAAGCCAAGAATCTGAACCAGGACCAGAGGAAGTTAAGAAGGAAATGAGAGAAAATTCAAACAGTGCAGTTGAATATGTAGAGTCAGAAGGAATCCAAACCAGGCTGTTGCGGAGACAAGGATGGCAGTAACATCCGAATAGATACCAGAGAAAGCAAAATACAGGACCAGGGAAGCAGTAGTTCTGTGAAGAAAGAAGGTAAGTGTAAGGTGTCAGATTATTATTTGGGGTGGGTGACTGTCCACCTCAAGAAATAATCACAACTCTTGTCAGGTTGAACCCTCAAAGTCACTAAATTAACCTGAGCTCAACCCCCTGGTTGCTATAGCACAGGGCAGACAGGCTTGATTTAGGGCAATGTGTAAAGTATGCAGTACAAAAACAGTAATAAGATCAAAACACCAATCAATAAAATCCCAAACCAAATTAGAAAATTAGAGTACAATGTTATTAATAAAAGGACACCAAACCAATAAAAATCCAAGAAGGGAAACTGGAGATATGAATTTTTAAAGTTTTAAACAAAAATAGCCAAAACAAAGTAAAACGACAAAGCTAATCAATGGTCATCGTAGACTGGGACCTAGTTGCGATTTAAGGTATACCATGAAGGGGTCTGTGTCAGATACACCAACCAGCTATGCCCGATCACAGGAATCACCTTGGGATTTAATCCTATTTTCTGGAAGTCATAATCCTTCAGCAGGGCAAGGCAGCATGTTGTATCCAAAGAAGTATTCATAAAGTCAGGTAGGCGTTGGACAAGGTACAACTAAAGCTGCTGTTTTTTTAATGGGAAAAACTGAGCATGGGAGAGATTCACATCTCGCACCCAGGGAAGTCCTGTCACTGGTTGGGTACTTTTGACTTTTTTGCTCACCACACCATTCCAGTGTGGGCATGGTGAGCAAAAAAACTATGGATTTAGGCCCAGATCTCTGCACTTGGGGTGAGTGTTTGACATTGTTCAGCATTCCGTCCATCATGTGTTCTTTTTGCACTTGTGGCCCTAAGTGGGACGGGTATGCCCAGATGTGGGTCCAGTACTCACCATGCTACCGGAGTCAAGCTATCCTGGCTGATGAGGGATGATACCCCAAAACAATTCTTAGGTTGCTTATTTCCGGTCCAGGGAGGACCTGGCCTGGCAGTTTGGGCTGGACTGTTCCCAAGAGGAACAGGGTCAAGACTGATTTGCATATGGCTGGGTCTGAACTGGGGTGGTGAAGTGAACAAAAGAACAATGATGGATTCAGCCCAGATCTAATAGTGACTTGGGGGTGAGAGTCTGAAAAGTTTCAGCGCTCCATCCATCATCTAATTGTGTTTACTCTTCTTATTGTGTTTGCCCATGGGAAGCAGGGTCAAGACTTATTTGCATATGGCTGGGTCCAACCTTGAATGGGATGGTGAGAAAAAAATGATGGATTTAGGCCCAGATCTTTGTACTGGGGTTGAGTGTTTGACATTGATCAGCATTCTGCACATCATTTGTTCTTTTTGCATTTGTCGCCCTAATTGTGATGGGTATGCCCAGACGTAGGTCCAGTGCTCACCATGCCCTGGAGTCAAGCTATCCTGACTGATGAGGAGTGATACCCCAAAACCGGTCCTATGATGCTGATCTCCGGTCCAGAGAGGACCTGGCCAGGCAGTTTGTGCTGGATTGTTCTCATGGGGAGCAGGGTCAATACTGGTTTGCATATGGCTGGGTCCAAACTGGACTGGAGTGGTGAGCAAAAAAACCATGGATTTAGGCTCAGATCTCTGTATTGGGGGTGAATGTTTGACATTGTTCAGCATTCCCTCCATCATGTGTTCTTTTTGTGAAGAAGCTCTGAGCAGGAAAAAACATTTTTCTTAGCCCATTGAGGTCGCGCCTTCAACAGATATGTTGAGGTGGTTTGTCCCAGTACTCTTGAAGTCTGGAAGTCCAAAGTCTTTCGAAGTTCCCCATTTTCTGGGGTGGTAGGAGAAGCCTAGTTAGATACAGCCGAGAGTTTCTGGACCTCAGGAACAATACTTGGATGTCATGAATCACTCCAGCATAGGCAACCAGCAGGGTCCAGGTCAAGTCCAGTTGCACTGGTCAAGTGGGCACCTCAGGAAAATAGACTCTTGCAGCTATTTGCCATCCTGTAGCAACACAATTCATCCAACTGGTGCTTGGAAACTGCTCCTTTTTCTGGGTACAAGAGGGAGCAAGTCATATCCTTCAGGGCTCCTCTCAGGCCACAGACAGATCCATACGTCTTCTGTTCTTCCACAGTTCCAAAATGTGTTCTGAAGGGGGTGCCTATGCATGACACACTTATGCCTGGCATTAGCTAGTGGATGGGGGTCGACTCCTGGCTCTTCCCTTCCAGATGACAATGTCCGGATAAAAGTTCTCAGGGGTTACCCTACCCACCTTTGCAGAAGATCATATTTGCCCTACTGTAATCAATCCCACTGTGCCACTGATTCCTAAAATCCAAGAAAGGGAAACTCTTCTTCCCTTCTGCACACCCGGCCAGCAGCCAATGTGTTCTACACCCTATCAGCATCCATTGCCCTCTAACCCTGTCCACACTTCATGCCACATTCGCTCTCAGCAGCCATTGCCCCCTACACCCTGTCCGCACCCACTTCCTTTCACAGTGTCAGCACCCAATTCCCCTCACTGTGTCTGCACCCAATGCCCCTACAAGCTGTCCGAGCCATTGCCCCCATTCACCCCATCTGTAGTCACTTCCCCTTACTTCCTGTCTGCACACAATGCCCCCTACATCCTGTCTATGCCCAATGCTCCTTCACCCTTTCAGCACCCAATGCCACTGCACCCTGTCTGCATCAATTACCACCTAGGTCCTGTCCACAACCAATACCCCCTTCACCCTGTCTGCACCCAAGATCCCCTGCACCTTGTCAGCACTCAATCCCCCCTACACATTGTCAGCAGCCAATCTGCCCTACACACGGTCACTAATTGCCACTTACCCCCTTGCAGCAGCCATTGCCCTCACACCATGTGAGAACTTAATGACCCCATTCACTGCCAGCAAGCATTGCCCTCTACACCCTGTCCACAAACACTTCCCGCTCACCCTGACAGCATCCAATGCCCCTGACCCTGTTAGCAAACACTTCACCCTACACCCTGTCTGCACACAATGCCCCTTCACACTGTCTAAGCCCAATACCTCGTCACTTTGCCTGCACCAAATTTCCCCAACACCCTGTCTGCATCCAACACACCCTACACCCTGTCCACACCCAATACACCTACACCCTGTCCACACCCAATGCCCCATACACCCTATCTGCACCCAATGACCCCACACCCTGTCCACACCCAACGCCTCCTACATCCTGTCAGCATCCAATGCCCCCTGCACCCTGTCAGCACTTAATGCTCCAATTCACTGTCAGCAACCATTGCCCCCTCCACCCTGCCTGCACCCACTTCCCCATAACCTGTCAGCATCCAATGCCCCCACACCCTGTCAGGACTCAACGCCTGCTACAAACTGTCTGAGCCATTGCCCCCTACACCTTGTCCGCAACCCCTTCCCCCTACACCCTGTCGGTACACATTGCTCCCTACACTTGTCTACAATCTATGCCTCTTCACCTTGTCTGAACACTATAGCCCCTACACCCTGCGTGCAGCCAATATCCCCTACACCCTGTCCGTATCCAATGCCCCCTACACCCTGTCTGCACCCAATGCCCCTACACCCTTTCCTCAGCCAATGCCCATTACACCCTGTCAGCACCCATTTCCTCCTACGCACTGTCAGTAGTCAATGTGCTCCACACTTTGTCAGCAAAAGCACCCTACAACTTGTCAGAGCCATTGCCCCAACAATCTTTAAGCAGCCCAATAGCTTGAATTGAGGAAAACACTCTGCTGAAGCCCATGAATTGTATAATTTAATGCCTTGAACTGAGACTGTCAATCATAGGCCCCGAATTCCATACATTGAACAGAGTGCACGGCTACTGACTGCACACTGTGAATCACACTGCCTTATACCAAGAACAACACACCAACACACTGTGTTCTGTCCATTGGTGTGCACCATAATGTACACTGCTGCCTTTGACTGGTTGAAAAACTGCTAGGCACTTCAAAGAAGCAGGCATGGAGCACAGACAGTCCATGAACTTAGGCTGGCTCAGCGGCTGAGCCCAGGGAGAGGGAGATGGGACCAAAGTGAGTATTGGGCAACGGTCAAAGCACATTTAAAAAGTATGGGAACTGTGATCCTGAGTGCAATTGAGACAGAGTCAATGAGCATGATGGCGGGGTCAAAGTCATGGCTAAAAATAACAACATATTGTGTAACTAATTTATTAGTCTGTCACCTTCAGGTAACTGAATATAAAATAACACACCTTAAATGAAAAAAAAAAGCAAGTCAAATTAATCAGGGGGAAATGCCCTTTTATGTTAGGAAAACTCAATTGGTTAATGTGATCACTGCCAATGTCTGTGTGTGTAACCAGAACACCACAGAACTGAAACCAGGTGGTTCAATAGGGAAGAATGACGAGTGTATTTTTGGTGACACAAGGTCCCCCCTTGTGTCAAAAAGCACTGTAAATAAGTAAGTCATTATTTTAAACTTGCTTTACACACAATAAAATATAGGCTGTCACAAAACGCACAAATAAATTTAAGTGTAAGATATAAAGGTGCTTTCAAAGCATAGATTTTAGTAATATGCAATCAGGCTGTACAGAGTGCAAACATTCTTTATAGGTGTCCATTAAAAGCAGGCACTCCACAACTAAGCTGGTAACATCCCTACAATACCGCCCAAAAAGAATAATTGTTTGTAATTACTAAGCTTCGTGTGACTCAATAAATGAAAGTCAATACTGGCTTCCAATCATTTCCATTCACAAACTATACAATAGGGCATATTTACATTTCGTTCAGGCAGCAGGCACCCTGACAAAAAATCTATTTATTGTTTAGCTGATTGCCCCTCCATCAGGTTCACAGCACAGGAGATTGCCCTCTTTTCCATTTCAGACGTGGCATTTCAAATGTCAGGATTAACCATCTCTGGACATATGGGCACGTTGTGCCCCACCGATCCGCCCATTTTGATCTCTGAAGCCACTACCCCAGATCCCTGGCAAAGAGTCAATGAGTGTTTCATGTGTTTTCAGTGGTGGCCCTGTAATGCTGTAGCCCACTGTGTGCCTCAGTGAAAGAGATGTTCAAAGAGACAACGCAAGTCTCTGTGTGAATGTCTGAAAGACTCTTTTTTAGCAGGGAAACACATATGTAGACAGGATCAGAGGTTGTTTGTCGGCCACATAAGAAATTAAAGTCTCTTGTTACTTTGAGCTCATTAAACAATGACTAAACTGTTTACAGAGTAACTAGATACAAGCAACCAAAGAAGGTGAGGGAGTTCTAAAAACAGGATACCAATAGAAGGAGATTCCAACAGGTAGGTTATTCAGAGATTTTCAATTACTCAGGTGGTAGAGGTTCTCTAGTCTGAAAATAGTACAGTTGCAAGAGTGGCACGTAGAAGGAATACTTAAAGGTAAAGCCATTCAGATTAATCATCAAATGTCCTATCAATATTTTGGTACTTACCAGCGACTGGTTTCGTTAGGATTCTACAGTTTCTCCAGGCGTTGTACAGCAATCAAGGGGCACACTGCATCATCCAGTGTTCAGACATCTCCATGTGATTCAGAAAGTGGGGAGGGCAGGTCTGCACCATTTTGATTGAAAAAGTACATTGATATAAGGGTGTAAATTTAAAGCTGAATAAAAAGAGCAGAACCACACGCTAAGCTGGTTCTAAGGCTCACAGACAGAGATAAGGCTATTACTAGACCTTGGCCCACCCTTTAGTGTAGCCAAAAATAACTCATCAATGCTACACATATTTCCCCCAGTGACATTGTTTGAACATGTCCTGATGCAAATTAAAGGGCTTTTGTAGGAAAGTCATCCTTTTTGCCCTGATCACCCCCATTTAGTGATTGTTACTGGTGCTTACTGACTCTAAAAGGGCCCTGGGCACTGCTAACCAGACCATGGTCCAGTGATCTTTCCTTAAAAGGTATATAGTCATTGGTGTAATTATAATTGGCTAAGACAACCTACCTGTACGTCCCTAGTATGTGGTAGGGCATATAGGTTTAGAGACCCTAGTGGACTTAATGCGCTTACCTGTGCACTGCTATGGTGTCTGGTGTCATTTTAAAGCCAGCCCTGCCTTGCAGTCTGGTTTTAAAATAAAACTGTGTCCAAATTCGTCTTGGAATTAATAGAACTTCCAAAGTCCAAAACTGCCTTTTTAGACAATAAGGTCTGCCCTGGGTACCCCAAGGGTAGGGTGCCTTTTTTTAAAACAACTTTATTGGCATTTTTTGTTTTTGTTTTGACAATACCAGGAGTGTTACATTCAGTTTCTTTACAACAAATGACACTTTGATAACCTGTCACATTTCAATATAGAATAGATTTCGGACTATTGCTCTATCAGTATTACAACTTTTGTGGATTATTTTCATTATTTCACCTCATTTTTCCTTTTTTTGTGTGATATTTGCGCAAGCCAACATTATACCTTAACTCTCCCCTCCCCCCCCAAGGGTAGGGTGCCTTGTTATAAAAAAACAGATCCTTCATGCAGCATAATTCTAGTATCCCTGATACTGTTAAAGCTCTCAACCAGATTTTTGTGGCCTGTTTCATCATTGGGCTTTTGACACGCCCTCCAGTAGTGCGCCAGGAGGCAAGTTTGCAGAGTGCTGGAGAAAGGGGACGTGGCCTCTGATGACCTCTCAGAAATCCAGCTGTGTGGATCTAACTGGATATAACAGGAGGGGTAGTTGGCCCCCGAGGACCCTCAAGAGCCAAGGGGACTTCATCCCCAAACTAGTAGTGTACCAGAAGGCGTGTTTGCAGAGTGGTAGAGAAAGGAAGCATGGCCATTGAAAACCTCTCAGCAAAGTCACTGTGTGGGACTTACTGGAGGTAACAGGAGGGGTAGTTGGCGTCCAAGAACCCTCAATAGCCAAGGGGACTTCATCCCCCTACTACTAGTTGGCCACAAGGCGCGTTTGCAGAGTGATGGAGAAAGGGGGCATGGCCTCCGACGACCTCTCAGCAATCCTGCTGTGTGGTACTTACTGGAGGTAACAGGAGGAGTAGTTGGCCCCAAAGGATGTCCTTGGGGGCCAACTACCCCTCCTGTTACCTCCAGTAAGTCCCACACAGCAGGCTTGCAAAGAGGACTTCAGAGGCCCGCCCCCTTTCTCCATCACTCTGCAAACGCAACTACTGCTTAAAAAAACCATCGAAATTCACTGAAAAAAACCAAAGGTTACAGAGGCGTTATAGTTAGGAATTAGCATTTAAAACACCTTCGATATTCACTGGAAAAAAAACAAAGGTTAGAAGGAGGTAATAATTAGGCTTAGATTTCACTTGTATAAAACTAGTGAAATTTAGCTCATGCCCCCACAATGCACTGCTTATGACCCCACATATTACATCACTCATGACATGGTCAGTGACATCACTCATGACATCACTCATGACATCACTCATGACATCTCAAATGACATCACTGATGACATCATCCACAGAATCTCTGATGCACCCACTCATACCGCCATATAACCTTTAATACACCCACACCAACTTCTACACTTCCACACTACCGTTGTCACACTCATTCACATACCCATACCAGTACTTACACACCCACTCACTGATTCATAGGTCTACAAACACATTCACTCACTCACCCATACTGCCACTTATACACCCACTCACTCACTAATACAGCCACTGGCATATTCACTCATATACTCATATAGCCACTCACACACTGTCAGTCACCCATAGAGCTACTCACACACCTACTCACTCACCCATAGTCATTCACACAGCCACTTACTCACCCATACAGTTACACACACAGCCACTCACTTACTCATACAGTTATTAACATGTACTCACTCACCTATACAGTCACTGACACAAGCACACACTCACCATACAGCCACTCTCACAATTACTCACTCCTCCATAGAGTCACTCATATACTCCAACACTCACCTATACTGCCTTTCATATATGCAGTTACTCACCTATATACCACTGACATATTCACTCGCTCACTTACATAGCCATACACACAGTCAACCATACAGCCTCTCACACACGCACTCACTAACCAATAGAGCCACTGACTCTCCCACTCACTCATCCATACAGGCAGTCACATACCCCCTCACCCACCCACACAGACACTCATATACCCATACAGGTACTCAGACAACCAATCACTCACTCATGCAGCCACTCACATACCCACTCACACACCCATACAGCCACTTAGACACCAACTGATAGACTGATACAAACATTCACACAACCAGTCACTCACCCATACATTCACTGGGACACCTAATCACTCTCTCTTATACAGTCAGTCACACACCCACTGAATCATCTATACATGCACTCATACACCCACTGATTCACCAATACATCTTGGTATATATGGGGGGCATGGCTTAGCTGGCTGCAAGATGGCCGCACTTTAAGTGAGCTCTGCCGGCCAACCCTTTAATCTGTCACTATCCTGCGGACAAGCTTGTAACTCACCTTCCACGACTGGCGATCCTGTCTCCTGGCACCTAAAGGCTCCAATTGACCCCTCCGTGGACTCGCTCCCCTGCTGCTGTGCGGAGATATCGTCTGGCGAGCCCGGCGGCCGCGCACGCGGCCGGGCCTCTTCAGCGGCTTGGGGCTAGGAGCGGCGCTGGGCCGTGGCTGAACCGGGCCTTTGCTGAGTGTGCCGCAGTCAAGCCTACACTCCGTCATTGGCTCCTGCAGGATTACCTCCAACTGCTGCCGGTGAGTGGGCGCCGTGCGAGGTGCTTGGGCGGCGGGGTGGGGGCGTGCGAGTCACACCGTGTGGGCCCAGGGGCCGGCTCCCGTAACTGCGAGCGCCCGCCTGCGCTCCTATTTGCTGTGTGTCTGCCTCAGATCACCCTGGGCCCCGCGACGAGGGCGGCGCGTCCCCGTGTCTCCCTGTTGTCCTCAGCCTTCTGCTGCAGCACGCCTGCCACGGCCCCGGACCTGTGATCCCTCAGCACTGCGATCTGCAGCGGCAGTGAGGCCCTCCTCCAGAGGCCTGCCTACATGTAGATGCGCCCAGACCGCCTGGAGGACTGCGGTGAGGTGCCTTCCTGACACCACCCTCTGTCTCTACCGCCTGACTTGCCGCTTCAGTGCGCTTGACCCCCAGCGGCTTCCCGACATCAACCCCCACTGTTGGATCTCTGGCTGTCCTCCGTTGATTGCTGCTGCTCGTGCTGCCCAGGGACGCCCTCTTTTTGCGGAGCGCCACCCAGTCCACTCTGCGAGCTCCGTGAGTCTCTGCAGCCTAGCCTGCGCCACCTACTTCCTGCGGGGCCTGGGGGCGCCGGACTGTTGGTGGAGCTGTGTTCCTGGAGGCCCCTGCTACCTCGCTGCTGTGGGATCCCAGCCGCCCCTGGTGGGTTGGTCCCAGCGGCACTGGTGCTCCCCGGCAGCCCACGTCCCTAACTCCTGCGGTTTCCTCTTCACCTGTGTTTCCTGGTGGCTGGTGTTGGCCCTGCGGGCCACGTGGGCCTGCCCATGGGGAGGACAGACCCCAAGCAGCCCAAGCTGGCCTTCGATCAGCGCAAACAGACCCGTCAGGGCGGCGCCCCCCTGGAAACAGGCGAGCTCTCTACGCAGACGGAGACCGGCGCAACGCAGGACGACGACCTGAAAGCGATCATGCTGGACATCAAGGCGACAGTCTCAGGCATTGCAACCCAGCTGGACAAACTCTCTGCCCGCCTGGACACTGTGAAGGCCAGGGTGGACTCCCACGACTCCCGTATCGCACAGGTGGAAGCAAGGGTCTCAGAGGCTGAGGACTCTATGGCCGGAGACCGCCACAAATTGCTGCAAATGTACAAAGTGCTGGAACTAATTAAGAGCAGGAATGAGGATTTGGAGGCACGCTCCCGTAGGAGCAACCTCCGTATCACGGGGGTGCCCGAATCCTCCAACATTACCAAAATGGAGGACTTCATCGAGCAACTTCTGCGTGACCTGTTTGGCGACATCCTATCCCCGGTTTTCATTGTCGAGAGGGTCCACCACTCTCTGGGGCCGCGACCTCCCCCAGGGGCTCCTGCCCGCCCAATCATCGCTAAACTGTTGAACTTTCGCAACCGCGACACAATCCTCCGGGCTGCCCGCGAGAGAGGTGAGGTTTGTCATCAAGGCTCCTCTCTCGCCTTCTATCCGGACTTCACGTTGGCGGTACAGGCCTCACGGCGAGAGTTCCTCCCGGCCAAACTGCTGCTCCAGAAGCATGATGTCTCCTATTCCCTGGTTTATCCGGCCAAACTGAGGGTCAAGGAGGGTTCCCACACGCACCTCTTCAACAAGCCATCTGCAGCCCTGGCCTTCGCGAAAAAGTTGGACAAGAGACAGCGCCTGCCCCCACCCAGCTCTCAGCAAGTTAGCGGAGGAAGCACAAGTGACAACGACTAGAGCAGCATCTCACTGTATCGACATGGCCATCCCATTTGTTTGTCCTGACGTTCGCTCAGATGCCTGCTACTTTACACTCATTCCCACAGTTGGCCTGTTCCTCCTGTTTTTAGCCAGCTCACTCCAGCTGCCCATAAGTTCCTAGGTGGGCGAAATGTATGCATGATGCCAGGCCGCCCTTGAAGCAAAGCGATGGACACTGCCCTCGCATTGGGGCCTCTCGGACTGGTATCTCGGACTCTCCCTGGCCTGGTGGTGTCGTACTCCTGATCGTGTCCCTACCTTTATTCCCTGCTAGGTGTAACTGATGTCCGAACCATAACATGGCTTGGCCACCCTGTACTTGTGATAGGGGTGTTCGCCAGGCGGAGCCATGCCTCCTCGGGATAACTCCCTTCTTCATTGCCTTTGGTTCCTCTCCAAGTTTGGGTCCCTGGGGCAGGGTGGGGTGGTATACTCAACCTATTTGGGGGGTTGGAGTGGGCGGGGGGTACCATATCTTTGGGTTTGTTGCCTTCTCCCGGAGGCTTGTTTTCTTTGTTATCTCATATCTTTTCTGAGACCATGTTGCCTGATCCGCTATCGCACACCACGTTGCTAACACTCACCATTCACCCGCGCATATGCCTCTATCCGACGTCCAGCTTTACTACACCCCAGTATGACAGATACCACGCTTTGGACTTCGAACGTCAGAGGCCTAAATGACCACTGCAAGGTCCGCCTCATGCACGCCCATCTCATACGGCACAAGGTGGACATATGCTTCCTTCAGGAGACGCATCTCCTGCCCGCCACCTCCTCACGGCTTCTTTCCAAACACTGGGGCGAAATCCACTCTTCCTTCTACTCTAACTACTCACGTGGGGTTTCCATCCTCCTGCGTAGGGGGCTGCCCTGGCGCACATCCCAGACTATCATCGACCCAGATGGCCGATTTGTTATACTGCACGGCACTCTCCTAGCTCAGCCCTTTATCCTAGCAGCAATATATGGCCCCAACTTAGATAGCCCGGAGTTTTTCACACAAGTTTGGCAGCACATTTCTACCCTACGTCCCGCCGCTCTCCTTTGGGGAGGTGACTTCAACACCACACTCTCACCTTCACTAGACCGCTCCGGGTCGCACGCCCATCACACCCGCGCTGCTGCGATCTTACACTCCATATTGGCTGACAACTCCTTGTTGGATGCATGGCGACACTCACACCTGGACATACGCGAGGGCACCTGCATGACGGGCTCGCGAGGCTGCTGGTCCCGGCTGGACCTTTGGGTTACTATCCGCGACGCCTTTGCATGGGTTGCCTCCGTCGAGCACATGGCTCGAACTCTCTCCGACCACGCTCCCGTGCGCTTATGCTTGCGAGTCCCACAAACCCCACACTGCATGTTCTCCTGTCAGCTGCCTTCGAACGCGCTTCGCGACTCGGTTTTCCGCGAGGAGATACAAATGGCCATTGTCAATTACTTTGAACTCAATTCCGGCTCGGTCGATTCCCCCTCGACGCTTTGGGAGGGTTTTAAAGCAGTGATTCGGGGGGAATGTATTTCCAAGCAGTCTGGTGTACTCCGCTCTATTCGGGGAGTCCTGGAGCATCTCGAGGGGGAGATCAAGGCTCTCGACTCCCAGCAGTCCCAGAACCCTAATCCGGAAATCCTGGCTCAGATCAGAGACAAACTCACCGAATTGCAGGACGAAGCTAACAGAGAGATTTCATTCCTGGGTAGGGAGGCTAGAGCACGTCGCTACGGAGAGGGCGACCGCCCGGGGAAAACCCTTGCTAACCTTCTGCGCCATCCACACCCCGCCTCCTATGTCACAGCTCTCCAAGACGGGGGCCCGGATAGAACGACCTCCCCTGCCGAGGTGGCTGCCAGGCTCACTGCCTTTTACTCACAACTCTATGCTGCTGGAGAGGCTCCCCCTCGTGAAGTTCTTGATCAATATTTCGAGACGATCGAGCTCCTGTGGCTGGGCAATAGGCACCGGGAATTCCTTGACAAACCGTTCTCTAAAGAAGAGATTTTGGCTGTCATCAGCGGTCTCCCTGGGGATAAGGCCCCTGGATCCGATGGCCTTCCTTCTTCCTTTTATAAGCTGTTTGCACCCCTCTTGGTCCCGCATCTGGCTGTCATGTATAATGAATCGTTTAAAAATCGGTCAATTTCCCCCTACTCTCCGCGAGGTCTTGCTCACACTTCTTTTAAAGCCCGATAAATCCCCCGAACTATGTGACTCCTACCGCCCCCTATCCCTCATCAATAAAGATAATAAAATTTTCACCAAACTGTTGGCCTCGCGCCTTCTCCCTCTCATGCCACTAATTGCTCGCCCGGACCAGTCCGGCTTCATTCCCGGGTGCGCTACCTCGCATAACCCTACGGACCATTTTTGCTGTCCTCCATCAGATTAATCCCTCCTTACCGGCTGCAGCCGCTCTATTGGACGCCACCAAGGCCTTCGACACGCTCGAATGGCCCTTTCTTTTTTACCTGCTCCCCCGCCTGGGTTTCAGTCCGATCTTCGTGTGCAAGGTTCAGTTCTTATACACCTTGCCTACTGCCCGCATGTGGATTAATGGTCAGATCACGGAGCCAATTCCCATTGCGAGGGGCACTAGACAGGGTTGCCCTCTGTCCCCCATGCTCTTCACTATCGCCATGGAGCCTCTAGCGGCTCGGCTCCGACAGCATCACACTCAGAGGGGCATTGGCTTCGCGGCTCGGGCCTTGGTCGTTTCCATGTACGCGGACGACGTCACATTGTATGTCCGCAATCCACAGGAAAATTTCGCCCTTATGATCAGGGAGGTTGTGCGGTTTGGGGGCCTGTCCGGCATACAAGTAAACTGGAGCAAAACCATTCTTTTTCCTCTCACGGATACCACCACCCCCTTTGCCTCGGAGTATCCCTTCGTCTGGGCCTCGGGTCCCACCAGATATCTGGTCATCTGGCTCAGCAGGGACCTGGACGAGCTATGGAGGACTAACTTCGGCCGGGCTATGGATTGGTTGGACACCAAAATCCAACTCTGGCGGAAACTTCCCCTGTCGCTGGCGGGGCGAATTGCCATCACCAAGATGGTGGTACTTCCAAAATTCTTATACCTCTTCATCAACGTTCCAATCCCTCTCACCGCGCATTTCTTTCGTAAATTGCGCTTTCTGATCATCTCCCTCGTGTGGGCCGGTCGGCAGCCCAGGATTGCGTACGACATTCTCATGCTCCCCTTATCTCGGGGTGGCATGGGCGCCCCAGACTTCAAGTTGTACACGCTTAGCGCCCAGGCAAGCTTCCTTCACTTCTGGCTGCACCCCACGCCATTCCAACCGCACGTGGCGGTGGAAGCTGATCTCGCTGCTCCTTGGCCGTTACAAACAGCTCTCTTTGCTCCTCCTAAGCCTCCACACAGTGAGATTGACACAGTGGAGAACCTGCGCTGGGCTTGGGACGGCCTTCGGAAGTACGCTGGCGCTAGCACTCTCTCCGTACAAGCCATGCCCCTCGCCAATAACCCAGCTTTTCCTCCCTTGCAATCTGCTGGCATGGCCAAGCGCGCTGCACGTATTGGTCTCGTTACGCTGGCGGACCTCTACCCTGACAATACCTTTCTTTCCTTCGATGGTGAGGCTGGCCCATTGGATACGCTGCTGTATTATTAAATTAGAGCGTCCTGTCGAGAAAATAACTCCACATTTCCTCAGTCCCCTCCTGCGCTTGCTGCCCTCGACTTAGTTTACGCTTCCAGCTCCCCGCGTAAAATGGTTACTAGAATCTATGTCCTCTCACTTGCTGCTTCCCCCGTAACCACTGACCATGCCCGTATCGCATGGAGCACGGACCTGGGCATGGATCTATCTCAGGACGTTTGGTTATATTGCTGCAACCAGACTACACGCCTGTCTCCCAACTATCGATTGCGGCTCATTCACTTCAAATACTTGCATAGATTATACTGCACACCCGCAACATTGCACAGAATGGGTCTCATCGCTAGCGACAGATGTTTGCGGTGCTCCTCCCCCGCGGCTGATTTTTCTCACTTAGCCTGGCTGTGCCCTGAAGTCTCAGCCTACTGGAAGGCCATTTGGACTGCTATCACTGAGATCACCTCCATACATATCGTCCCAGACCCCCTGGTGTGCCTCCTGGGCTACTTGAAACAGTTTCCGAACACTAGTCGCAAACTCATTGCCATGCTATTAGTTCTAGTCCGGCGTAGGTTGTCCATGCTCTGGGGACAGAGACCTGCTCCCAAGATCCGGGCCTGGCTGGAGGACTCCGCCCACTGTCAGAGGTTATTGGGGGAGTTCTGGGAACTAATGCCGGCTGCTAGCCAGCCACCTGATATCTGGGGCCCTCTCATCTCCTACCTACAACGTGAACACCCCTTCTACCCCACCGCCCGACGAGCCTAATGGAGGTGCCATGTCCGTCGCGGACAGCGAGGCCAGTTAGCCTTCCACGTCTTCGCTGTCCCCGAGCCCACGTGACATTACGCACTAAACTCTAGTACACATTTCGGCCCCTCTGGGTGTTTCATTTCTGTTCAGCGCCGATCCCTTCTTGCTATGTGATTCTCTGGTGATGTCATCTTGCTAACTTCCGAGGTGTATGTAGCGGTTCTGAATTGCGAATTTGTCTATGCCTCATTGACTTGGTATATATATTTAACACTCATACAGGCACATGCATCAACCTTTTTTGCGAGCGCAAACGGTGCGATTCGCAAAAATCGGACGTTTGCGCCCGCAAAAAGGGCTTCTGCGATGCATCAAACTGTGAGGCTCATGCAATTTAAGAAATCGCAAATCATTGCGATTTCTTAAATTGCGATTGCATTTAAGGAATTGCAAATTGCGATTCCTTAAATGCAATGCATGATGAAGTCGCAAATTGCGATTTCTTAAATGCAACGCATGATGAAATCGCAAATAGCAATTTCGCTAATAGGGGACGTAAATTACCATCAATTTGAACTTGATGGTAATTTGCAAAAACTTTGAAAAATGCACTAAAGTGCATTTTTCAAAGTTGTAGGTTACAGACACACATGCCCTTGGGGCATGTGCGTGCGCAACATGTGTGCCAGATCAATTTCAGGGGTGCAACAGGGTGTCCTTTTGATACCTATTGGTACTCGCAAATTGCGCATGCAATTTCCCATAGGAATGAATGGGAAGGCATTCCTTAATTGCGACTCGCAATTTGCGAGTTGCAATTAAGGAATGTTTGGGAATCGCTAATTTTATAGCGATTCCTACATGCATAGGCTTTTGCAATTCCTTAATTGCGATTCCTTAATAATCGCAATTAAGGAATCGCAAAAGCCTACATTGATGCATGTGCCTGATAAACTTTTTAAAAACACTCACAGTCACTGGATGATGTCATCAATGATATCATTTGAGATCCCATCAGTGATGTCATCAGTGATTTCACTGACTTTGTCATGAGTGATGTAATTTTTGAGGTCATGAGCAGTGCATTGCAGGGGCGCGAGTTATAGTTAGCACAGCAAACTATAACTGCTGAATTTCACTGGTTTTGTACGAGTGAAATCTGAGCCTAACTATAACGTCCTTCTAACCTTTGTTTTTTTCAGTAAATTTCTACGTTTTTTTAAATGCTAATTCCTAACTATAACGTCCCTGTAACCTTTGGTTTTCTCAGTGAAGTTATATAAATATATACATATATATATATTTTGACACAGACTCCTTTATCGTGCTCACAAGAAGTTTCTTTTATTGTTTAAGCCAAGCAAACTCTGCCATAATGTGTTTCAAAATATATATATATTATAAATATTACCTACTGGCAGTCACCAGTAGGTAGTTATAGTTAGGACCTAGTTTCCATAGGAAAAGCGTTTTTTGACTTGCCTATAACTTTGGCATGGTTTGACGAATCATCACAACATTTTTGAAAAAAAGTGTGCCGCTGATTCTAGTTGTGCATGAAAAGCTTCAGGGTGAACAATGAAGCGGGGGCGGAGAAAAAGAGTAGGGTCGAAAAAAGTGCATTTCCCATGTTAATGCCTATAGATATTTTAGACACGACTCCAGCCCGAACCACTGCACGGAATTACATCAAATTTGGCAAAAATTAAGCTCTTGATCTAGAAAGAGTCCTTTTTGTCATTTGGTGTAAATCCGTTTAGTAGTTTTGGAGATATTAAAGAAAATCCAAATTTGTATATCTAGGGTCCTGAAGTATTTCCAATTATTTTGCATGCCAACAGGAATGCTGTGATTGGCTGGGCGCAGACTGTGTATGCAGCCACCATTTTAAGTACCAGAACGTGGTCCCCGGGGCTGAAACCAAAGAAGATAAAAGGTATAAGGGGTAATGATAGAGGTATCCTGACACCATGGCTGCAATATAGGGGTGCTTCAGAGTCAAATTATGTGTAAAATACGTGCAAAATTGTTTGTTTTCCCCATGTGCGATATTCGTGAATTACTTGCCATGCTGAGCACGGCCTCCTGCGTAACATCATGACAAATTTGTGCATATAGCGGCAAAAATAAAAAATAAAACTTCACACCCACTCACAGATGTACTCAGACACTCACACACCTAATCACAGACCCACTCAGAGACTCATGCACCCACTCACAGACCCACACAGATCCTCATACACCCACTCAGAGACCTACTCAGAGACTCACACACCCACTCACAGACCCATTCAAAGGCTCACCTACCCACTCACAGACCCATTCAGAGACTCCTGCACCCATTCACAGACTCACTCAGAGACCATGCACCCACTCACAGACCCACTAAGACACTCATACACCCACTCACAGATCCACTCGGAGGCTCATGTTCCCATTCACAGGTCCACTCAGACACTCATGTACTTACTCACAGACTCACTCAGAGACTCATGCATCCACTCACAGACCCATTCAGACACTCAAGCATTCACTTGCAGTCCCACTCAGAGACTCACGCACCTACCCACAGACCCAATCAGACACTTATGCACCTGATCACAGACCCACTCAGAGACTCACACACCCACTCAGAGATCTACTCAGAAACCCATGTACCCACTCATAGACCCACTAGAAACTCATGCACCCACTCAGAGTTCCACTCAAAGATTCATGTACTCCCTCACAGATCCACTCAGAAACTCACACACTCACTCACAGACCTTCTCAGAGACTCATGCACCCATTCACAGACCCACTCAGATACTTATACATCCATTCAGACACTTACCACCCACTCACAGACACACTCAGAGACTCATGTCCCCACTCACAGACCCACCCAGGGACCCATTTATCCACACACAGAACTACTGAGACACTCACACCCACTCACAGATCCACTCAGATACTCATGAAACCCACTCACAGACCCACTCAGACACTCAGTCACAGACCCACTCTGACACTCATGCACCCACTCACACACCTACTTAGACACTCATGCACCCATTCACAGACCAACTCAGCCACTCACACACACACACTGTCAAAGGTTACAGGTTACAGTTAGGAAATAGAATTAGAAAAACCTTAGAAATTCACTTAAAAAACCAAAGGTTACAGGGGCATTATATTTAGGAAATAATATTTGAAAAAACCTTGGAAATTCAATGAAAAAACCAAAGGTTACAGGCACATTATAGTTAGGAAATAGAATTAAAAAAACTTAGAACTTCACTGAAAAAACCAAAGGTCACAGGGACGCTATAGTTAGGCTCAGATTTCGCTCGTACAAAACCAGTGAAATTCAGCAGTTGTAGTTACTTGAGATAACTATAAGTTACGCCCCCCCCTAGTGCACTGCTTATGACCTCACATATTACATCACTCGCTGTTATGATTTTGTACCTTGGTTTGGGCCCTAGGCACAATAGCACATATATACACACAACCACTAAATCCCAACTACAAGTGTATCACCGTGTGACTGGTGTACGAATGCTGAGAGAATGTAGCTCGGTCACAAGGGCTACACAGGACTTCAAGTCCCTGAAGACATTGGGGCAGTCACAAAAGGTAACTCCTCAGCCGCCACGACTGCTGCCAGCAGTATAAAAGCTGCACCCTTGGGATTGTACAATGCTTGACAATCTGATTGGGGGTGGAACTCTATGCAGATTGGAGTTCCGTTTCAGTTTACTTGAGCTCAGTGGTTTCAAGCTATTCCCTGGCAACTCTACATGCTCCCGTCTCTGAAGGGGGCGTGGCTGATCCATCCTTGGTTCGGGCGTCCTTGCGAGTCTAAGGGCACTGTTTACCATTTCGCAGCTAGCCTATTCTCTTGCTGAAACTTCGGAGCTGATATAGAAGTTTCTTGCCAACTCCACGACAACGTGGCTGGCAGCTGAATCTTGCAACGTGCGAGCAAGGCGGCGTGTGTTTAAAGACTGCCTTTCTCTTTGCTGTGAATCTAACAGCAGGGGGCAGACTTCCTGAAGGCTTTGGCAAGGCAATCTTTGTACAGATAGGTACAAGGCAATGCGCGCTCCCTTAGCGCTATGTTCTTTTATGAATAGCAACTGTCTGTAGAGCATTTCCAGAGAGAGAGGATATTCTCTGTGATACAGGACTTGTGCGGGGTTCTCCCTTTTGCATGGAAGTTTTACGGTAGAACCTAAAGGAACTTGTTTGTTCTATTGTTTACTTTTGAAAGACAACAAAGTGAAGCCTGAACTTTGTCTTTGTGAATTATATTAACTCATCTGCATGAGGGTTGTGATGTGAGTATTGACAGCAAGGGAGGGAAGAGCAGTTGTGTTAATGGTGAGTGAGGACATAAGGGGGGCTGTCTGTGCATTAACCTCTTGTCTACTGCTATCCCCTTTTTTCTACAGGGTATCACCTAGAGGGTTGGCTCTGTTAGGCGGATGAGGCAGTCTTACTTATATTTAAACTTTATACAAAAGAAAACCAAAGCACTCATAAATTTTCACATAATAGTACAAATCCCAAACAGTAAGGATATGGGGGCAGATCTACAAGGAAGTGCTGCAGCGCGGCAATGCAAGCCCTTAGGCTGCGCCACAGTGCAGCACTTCCGAAGCACAGGAATGCGACATATTTACAATAATATGTTGCATTCCTGTGCTCTCCCCTGCACTGGCGCACCAACTGCTGCCATGCGCCGGCGCAGGCACCCTTGCACCATGGTGCAAGGATGCCTACGTCGTGGGGAGATTGTTTTTGTGCAGGAAGGGGCACCTTCCTGCACAAAAACAATCACTACAGGCATTTTCCTCTTTCAATGCGTGCTGTAGAATGCAGCACGCTTTGAAAGAGGAAAAAACGAGGAGAAATGAAAACATTTCTCCTTGTTGCGCCTCGCTACGCCTCCCCTGGGGAGGCGTAGCATTGACACGCATTTCCAGATTTACCATTCCTCGTAAATCTGGCAATGTGTCTCATTCCATGGGTGTTGCGTGGGAACACCCACAGCAACACCCATGGAACGCCCCTTCCACGCAAAGTGCTGTGTGTGAAGGGGCCATATTTACAAGGATAGGAAAAGTCACGCAGGGTGGCTTTTCCTCTCCTTGTAAATATGGGGAAGTGAAATGCGCCTCCAGTACGTCACAAAAAGTGACGTACTGGTGGCACAGAGGGGTTGTAAATCTGCCCCTGAGTTTGCATAAAATGCACTTTATTTGCAGATGTAGTAGTCTTGTATTCTTCTGTGCATTCCACTCTGACATGGTTTCTTTTTAGTTTACTTCAACAAACAGCCGACACATGGTTCGTCACTGCGTTACTTTTTCAAGGCTGTGACATTGTTACAAAGAAATTCTAATTAGTATAGGAAAATATACTTAGTTTTTATAAGGTGCAAGTGAAAAAGCCTGTGCGAAACAGTTTAGGACTACAGACATGAGACAAGCAAGATTTTGTCCGTGTTGTACCAGTTAGTCCCAAGATATAGTAGCCCCAAAGGAAAAGTAGTAAAACCAACACACGTGATTCGACTTTCAAAAAGCCTCCATGTAATGTGAAATATAGCCTGTATTTCAAAGAGAAAAGAAAGGGTTAAAAATCGAGCAGAAAGAGTCCCAGTAACTTCCATAGAGGGTCTTCTTATATTCAATCAAGTTATTGAAGACAATTGTTATAAATGTAAGAGAGTGTCTCCCTAGTGAAGAGAAGTGTTGTAGTTGAAATCATAATGATATATTGAAATCTACTGTAGGAAAAATTATTGAAAAGTGGATCATTTGGCCAAATCCGGATGTCATTGAGCCTTCCATATGGAGTTTCGTTGTGCCCATTGCAAATATAAACAGAGAAAATGTGCCTAAATTATGGGAACGAAAGGTAGTGGACATAATCCAAGTTTACAAGAATATACATTCTGGTATCTCAATGGGAGACCTGTCTCAAGGAATAAGACAATGGTCTAATAGGACCAACCTTTCAAATATTTTAGGTTGATCGCCACAGATTCTTGCGAAAGAAATCCAAATGTGATAAAATATTTCAGATATGTGTACACAACTCCTCCATGCAAATCGTAGCAACTTCTAATAATAATAGAAGCAGAGAGAGAAGAAAAAAAGGCCTAGTTCCATCCCACATCAAGTATTTTCCTTACTAATTAGAATTTCTTTGTAACAATGTCACAGCCTTGAAAAAGTCACGCAGTGACGAAAGACGTGTTGGCTGTTTGTTGAAGTAAACTAGAAAGAAACTGGAATGCACAGAAGAATACAAGATTACCACATCTGTAAATAAAGTGCATTTTATGCAAACTCAATCCTTACTGTTTGGGATTTATACTAATATGTGAAAATGTATGAGTGCTTTGGTTTTCTTTTGTATAAAGATTGCATACAATTGGGGTCCTTCGACCCAATGTGTAAACAACACCGGGGGTAGTAGGGTGTTGACAACCATATAGCACATCTTTCATATTATTCAATACTGTTATCTAGACTGAACCCATGAAATATATGTATTTGTAGTCCAGGTGCGAGGACTAAGCCACTACTACCCATCTTCATTGATTTACTTATATTGAAGACACCGCAGGCGAGACCTTCCAGAATCCTCGGCAACATTTATTATTTTATCCACTCCCCCTTTCCCTTGTGTGGGTTCTCTCAGGAGAGTGGTGCATATTCATTCCTTGGAGGTAACACAAAGGGGAGTGGTTGGACAGGCTTCAGATCATCGCCCCTGCTGGTCGTATTGTTTAAGGTCAGTGGTTTTCAATCTGACATTACTGACACCTGCTGAGACGCTCACGCACCCACTCACAGATCCACTCAGAGACTCATGCACCCACTCACAGACCCACTCAGACACTCACACACCCACTAACAGACCCACTCAGACGCTGCTAAAGCCTGGAACAACCTACCATTACATCTCAGGAATGATACCGAGCTCCTCTCCTTTAGGAGGGGGCTGAAAACTTGGCTGTTTTCCGAATAGCCATTTCGTTTTTTGGTAACCAGTTAGGCACGGCTCAGCGCCAGGACACCTTTGGGTAGAAGTGCGCTTTAAAAGCTTATTAACATAACATAACATAACTCACGCACCCACTCACAGATCCACTCAGACACTCACACGTTCACTTACAGACCCACTCAGAGACTTATGCACCAACTCACAGACCCATTCAGAGACTTGTATCGTATCGTATCGTAAAACGTTATTCGGCTATAAAACAACAGCCATAAAAGTACAGACAAAATAACACATTTAAAAAAGTTAAAAACTTTTAGGTGCAATGCATACAATTATGGTTATAGAAATTAATTTGTTGCACTATTTCATGATACTTTTTCTCACATTGATCGATTTCAAAATAAAAAGGGCAACATTATAACATAAAAGAGGGTCACCTAGTGTCACCAAATATCTCATTGCTGCTTTATGTGACCTAATGTTCTGTGCAACAAACAATGGTTTATGATAAAAAAACAATTTTTTTAATAAAATTTACAGAACAATAGAAAGTGCAGTGTGCTTTGTTTACTTCGATTGTCACAAGGACAAAGAGCTGTGTCAAGTGGGTGAAACTTCATAGTTGGAAAAGCAACTAGGTGGTGTCCAATGCCACATCTCATTCTTATCAGCACAAAGACTCTTTTACCCAGTCACAGACACACTTAGATACTCTTGGGCTCACTCACAGACTCACTCAGAGACTCATGCACCTACTCACAGACCCAATCAGATGCTCACGCCCGTACTCACAGATCAACTCAGACACTCACACACCCACTCACAGACCCACTCAGACACTCAGACATCCACTCACAGACCCGCCCAGAGACTTATGCACCCACTCACAGACCCACTCAGACCACATGCAACCACTCACAGACTTATGCACCCACTCACAGGCCCAGTGAAAGACTCATGCACCCACTCACAGTCCCACACAGATACTCACACCCACAAAGACACTCATACACCCACACTCAGAGCCATACAGCCACTCATACACCCACTCTGTGACTTATACAGCCACTCACACACACACACTGTCAAAGGTTACAGATAGAAAATAGAATTCGAAAAACCTTAGAAATTCACTTAAAAAACAAAAGGTTACAGGGACATTATAGTTAGGAAATCACATTAAGAAAACCTTACAAATTCTTGGCAAAAAGCAAAGGTTTCAGGTGGCATCACTAATGACATCACTGATGGCATCTCAAATGACATCGCTGATGACATCACTGATGAAATCATCCAGTGATGTAAGTGTTTCGTAAGAGTTTCAGAGACTTAAAGTTATATGGTAAGCTACAGCATAACTTAAATTACTATTCTTTCTGTCCTAGCAATTAGTTATACTATTACTTACATATATCATCTGAGTGGCTGTGTGACTGAAAAACAAATTTAAGAGTTTTTCACTACCAGGGCATGTAAAGCTTTAAAGTACATGCCCACCTTTTTAAATACACTGCACCCTGCCCCCTGGACTGTCCAGGGCCTACCCTAAGAGTGACTTATATGTATAAAAAGGGAACGTTTTGGTCTGGCAATGCTTTATTTTGTCAGGTCAAAATGGCAGTTTAAAACTGCACCCACAGGCTGCAATGGCAGGCCTGAGACATGTTTGCATGGCTACTTAAGTGGGTGGCACAATTAGTGCTGCAGGCGCACTAGTAGCATTTAATTTAGAGGCCCTAGGTACATGTATTACCAATTTACTAGGGACTTATAAGTAAATTAAATATGCCAATTGGGAATAAGCCAATGTTATCATGTTTTAAGGAGTGAGCCCATCCACGTTGTCATTGGTTAGCAGCGGTAAAGTGCACAGAGTCCTAGGGCCAGCAAAAATGAAACAGTAAAGCAAGGTATTATTTCCAGTCTGAACTATAACTTCACTTAAACCTTTGGTTTTTTGAGTGAACGTCTTACTTTTATTTTTACATAAATTAACAATATTGAGGGATGTAATTTTAAGTAAGGCAGACCTACTAGCTTTGTCAAAGGGACAGAATTCCCAAATATAAAAGGCTGGTGTATTGGCTTTAGCAAGGTGTCAGCACATCAACCTATATAATCCAATCACCACAGAACTTTTCATTAATCATATTCCTAAGTAAGCTTTAAATAAATACACACATAACAATGTACAATAATTGTTGTCATAAAAATAGATAAAATCAAGCACTTTTATTCAAAACCAATAGCTTTTGTTTGAAACTTTCTTTAACACTGTTCAGGCCACAAAATTCAGTCATAGTACTGACCACAAGGGGTGGTACAGCATACAGTTCCAGCTCGGAGTGGTTTAAAAAAATGTTAAGCTCTTATAGACCTATAGAATTGTTTTTAAGTTTCCTGGTGGGCTGCTGTTCTCCCTGCCACACTTTTGTAAATTGTTGGTGGTGCCCCGCCACTCCTTGTGGCACCTCAACAACTAAACTATATCAAAATAATCACCATGCAGGGCATTATGGGGCACTCTCGGGAGGGAGCAGAGAATATTAATGAGTGGCCTCATCACTTGAATAGTGAGGCCTCAATTATTTCTTTTTTTTTTCCAACTTGTGTGCATTGATCCCACCGCGGGATGGGAGCAAAACTATGTTTCGTGCCTGTGAGAGTGAACTTCAGGAATTATTTTTTTTGTTCCTGTTTGCTCTCTCCGGGGCAGTGAATAAAACAGTGTCCAGGAGGATTGGGTCCCGGGTGCACTGGATTGCTTGGGGCACTAGGAATGGGGTTCCCGAGGCCATCCTGTGGCTTAGTGTGGGGGGACCCATGCCCCCTCACCAAATAACGCATCAGGCCCCAGGCAATGGGGTCCTGGGACTCAGAAATGGCTTTGGGAGGGTGACCTCATCTCCGCCTTCCCATAATTAAGTTTAAAAATCAGTCCAGGCCCTGGGAGATGTGGCCCCGGGGGCCATTTAATGGCTCAGGGAGGGTGGGTGCATGTCTCCCTTCCCGTAATTAAGTTTACAAATCAGCTCAGGCCCTGGGATATGGGGCCTCTGGGGCTATATACTGGCTCAGCGAAGGGGCCTGAATGCCACTTACACTCAAAAACATGTGTGCTGCCGACTCCCTGGGACCTGGCCTACCCAGGGGAATTGAAATTGAAAAAAAAAACAGTATTTGGCCTCAGGGTGCTGGATCCCCCCACAAGGCTTAGGGGGTCAGTGTATCCCTACCCTGACCCCCTATATGTAATTTTAATTTTTATTTAGGACACATTTTATATCTCTGGAAACAGTCCCCGGTGCTGATAATTTCTGTGCAAAGTGAATGAAATGAAGTCCCCTTGGATGCTGAGGTACCTTGGGGACCAAGAACCCCTCCTGTTACCACCAGTAAGTCCCACACAGCTGATTGCTGAGAGGTCATCAGAGGCCCTGCCCCCTTTCTCCACCACTCTGCAAACTCGCCTCTTGGCGCACTACTCGTTGGGGGATGGAGTCTCCTTGGATGCTGAGGGCCCTTGGGGGTGAAGAACCCCTCCTATTACCACCAGTAAGTCACACACAGCGGTATTGCAGAGAGCTCGTCGGAGTCTCCACCCACTTTGCCCACCACTCTGCAAAGCGCGCCTCCTGGCACACTGCTCGTTGGGGGAGGAAGTCTGTTTGGATGCTGAGGGACCTTGGGGGCCAAGAACCCCTCCTGTTACCATCGCTAAATCCCACACAATGGAATTGCTGAGAGCCCGTTAGAGGCCTATCCCCTTTTTCCCCCAGTCTGCAAACACACCTCTTGGCACACTACTCGTTGGGGGTTGGAGTCTCCTTGGATGCTGAGGGTCCTTGGGGGTAAAGAACCCCTCCTGTTACTACCAGTAAGTCCAACACAGCGGGATTGCTGAGAGCTCATCGGAGGCTCCACCCACTTTGTCTACCACTCTGCAAACGCGCCTCCTGGCGCACTACTCGTTGGGGGATGAAGTCCCTTTGGATGCTGAAGGACCTTGGGGGCCAAGAACCCCTTCGGTTACTACCAGTAAGTCCCACACAGATTGCTGAGAGCTTGTCTGAGGCCCCGCCCCCTTGAAAAGTCAATTTCTGTTTTTTAAAAACATAGTTAATCTGTTATAACCGAAGCTAACAATAACTTAATTTTAACCTTTTTTTGTGAATCTTTGTTTTACCACATACAACAGTTCATTGCGTCCGACCAACCATGAGCAGCCAGCTCCCACTGTGCATGGCTATTGGTCGTGTACAGTGGGGGCTGGCCTCAAGGACTAGCCTGTATTCAGGCCATGCACCCAACTATTAGGGTTGTTGCTTCAATTGGTACATCAGGAGCAGTGGCACCGGAGCCCAGAGACCGAGGGGCCCAGTGAACCATGATTATTGCTGTATTTCATGCTTCAAACATCGTCCAGGGGGCCCATTTTGTTTTTTTGCACTAGGGCCAAGGGCACACTGGCCTTGAGGCCATTCCTAAATCCCCCTTTAAAAACGTACCCTTACCCATAGTAACATTAAACCCTTATGGAGCAGCATGAACAGGAAGTGCTATATTTTCTTCAAACATATGAAGATGTGGGATCTCTAATCTGTTTTACCTCTCGGTCCCTTAGATATGCGGGCACAGAAAACATAAACATAACAGTCTGGCTTTCTCACAGAGCATGCACAGATCCACAGGCAGCATTATCCGCACAGAGATCATACATGCAGGCAACGTGTACAAGTCACTCATGGATACATAACACAAACAGGACCACAGGAACGAACACTATGCTAGCATGCTCACACAAACACATGTATGCGCTCCATATATATATTGACTGTTGATTTGTGACTGTATTTGATATCAGTATGTTTGTTCTCTTTGCAGGAATATCTTACCTGTAGTGTTTTCGTTAGTGCGTGCACTCTAAGAAAGCCGGCTGCTGACTTTGCCAATGCTTGTTTTAGCTAGTTTCTGCTTACACCTTAGCCAAGAATAATACAACAGGCTGAGGTAATTCATATTATTTGGATCCAAGCGTAATAAACTAATAAACGGAAAACAAAGTGCCAAATAATTAAATTGGCAGCATTTTAATTTTCCAGGGAATGACTATTATGTATTTGAAAACTGAAAGGTTGGTCCTGCATTCGTTGCTTAACCCCTGTTGAGGTCACCTTTTCAGCTTTCAGAAATGTTTATTTTAAATTGGCAAATCAAGTACACATTTGATTTGTAAAACCCTAAAAGCAATTGGAAAAAACTAAGATTTGTTCCCACTTATATCTTATGAAGCTCAGATTATCATGCCTACTAGCTCAGGTTGTTTTTTCATCATAACCGTTGTTCAGCTTTTTCAAACACTAAGGATAATGGCCTTAAGGTATATGTCTATAAAATAAGCTAATGCTGTTATTCATGCACCAATATATGATCACATCTGTGAATCATAGACTTAGTCTTGCACTTTGCGTAGTTTTCTGCATATTCTGGGAGTCTTTAAAAAAGAAGCATATGCCAAGAAAAATACACCGGGGCAGATTTACAAGCCCCTTACGCCACTTTTGCGCCGCCGTTGCGTCACTTTTGTGACGCAGCGGCGGCGCAAATCATGCGCCATGCTGCGGGGGATTTACAACGTGACGCATCTAGGGAGATGCGTCACGTTGTAAAGCCCTGCGCCACATGAAACCTGCGTCAGGTTTCATGTGGGCGTGCCGGCGCAGGGGGGCGTTCCTGCACAGGAAGCCCCGTAAGTGACGCAGTGAAATCTACAAGATTTCACGGAGTCACTTTACGTCCCTGCTGCGTCAAATCCTTACGCCTGCTTCAAGCAGGCGTAAGGAGTGACGCAGCATGTTAGGTATAGGGCAGTACTGGAGTTACGTCGCACTTGCGACACGACTCCAGTACTGCGCCACCCTTCCGCCGACAGATGCGTCACGCATCTGTTTATCCTTGCGCCATGATGCGCCGCATTGTAAATGCGGCGCATCTGTGGTGGCGCAAGGGTAAACTTGCATCACGCATCTTCCCTGGCGCATCCCTGCTGATTTGCAGGGATGCGCCAGGGAACGTAAATCTGCCCCACCAATCTTAACAAAGGTGTACTCCTTCACCTGTATGGAGAAGGTTTTGCTGAAGTGTGCATCTTTTTATTTGTACGTGGGTGTTACGGACTTGGTCTCACCCATATGTACATTTATTCCAATATTTGTGCCACTGAGTATAGCTACACAGATAGCTTGGAATGTTGATGAATACCACAAAAACTATGACTTTGAGGAAGTAAACTGAATTCTGGATGGCCAGCCGCCTGACACCCTTCCCCAGGAACAACCCTGTTCCCACTTATACCCCTTAACAAATGAGTCTAGACAACCCACTTAGAGAACTTTCCATGGCTGTATATCAAATTTTTCGGAGTAATTTAATGAAATAGAATCTGCCATTTGCGCCAACTGAAAACACTTTTTTCAGGATATTGGAGAGCATTAATTTCTATTGTCAAGGTCAGAGTAAGGTCAAAACCTGATTGGTAAGTCTGTAGTAAGTTGAAGGATCAATGTGGCTTGCGAGTTGATGAAGGGGGCTGTCATTTGTCATGATGTTTTGTAACGCAGATAGTTTTGAGGTATGATACAATGCTGACGGTTTTGAAGCATGAGAAAGAGTTAATGATGTTTTTGAAAAGAGCAAGGCATTTGGAAAGAGTGCTTAATAATGCATGAATCAGGATGGTATTAGGTTATTGCTGTTGCAACATCAGCTCCATGTTGCTGAAGTGTGGACAGGAATGTTGCATTGGGGGATGGAGGAGCTGGGTGCACAGGCACTATGAAATGTGTTAAGCTCCATGTTGATTTGGCTGTGTCAATACTATTAATGAGGTAGCTGTTGAGTTCTGTATGGAGTGGATAGTGGCGAATGGTGGGATTGGGTTTGTGCAATGTTTGACTGCTTCAAAGAGTGAGTTATGTTCATTCTCTGCTTCAATTGTGATCTTGGTATCATCGTCAAATTTGGGTTAAAAAAATGGGAATTGCCACAACCCTTTACTACATTGGGGCCCTCACTAAGAGGTGTAGGTCGCAGGGGTACCCTCACTCTTTGCAAGATGCATTTGCAAACAAAACTGGGGAAGGTGCTCCTAGCAAAAGAACACGATTAGTTCTCCAGTCTCAACTGCAAGTTGTACTCAAAGCCGACTGTGGTACTGTGGAAGTACAGGGTCTAACGTCTCCAATCACATTTATAGTGCCTTGGGCTTGATTACATCAGAAGCCCCTAATTCAGCATCGGTTATGGAACTAGGAACCATCCAGCCAGGATATGAGTCACCTAATTCTAGTAATAGACCATCTCAGAGAGGAAATGGGGTGATGGACAGCAGATGCCTATTTAGTAAAGGAAATCTGTATTAACTTCAAATCCGACAATGATAGCATCGGATGTCAGTTATATAGGTTAAGGACAACTCTGCGTTTGTACAAGAATCTGAGGAAATGGTCTCCACAAACTCTGTCTGATCAGCAAATTGGAGGGAATTAAAAGTAATATTTTGAGCATTAAATGCATCTGCTCCATAAAAATAGAGGAAAGATGTCCTGACTAGGACAGACAACCAACGAGCAAAAACATGTGAATCACTAAGGGTGGTACAAAACTCTCTCTAGAGCTCAGGCTGCTCTTTTCGTGGACAGAGAAACATCTAGCCTCATTGATAAGAACATACCTTCTGAGAGGGGAAAATGTAATAGTAGACGGAGTCAGAAATTTCCATCCTTAATATACCTCAACCTTAACCTCAAGGCATTCAGATTATTGACAAGAAGATTTGGGAAGTTGATGACTTGGTCTGTTTGCATTCATGATCACCCCTCAACTGTCAGCCTTCTGCTCAAGAATTCAGTGTGCGGTAGCATGGGAAGTGGATGCATTGTTAATCAGGTAGCCATCAGGACTTCTGTATGAATTCCTTCCTATTCTTCTAGGTCAGATGGGGAGGAGGGGCAAAGGTGTGGCACAGCAGCTAGAGAGGCTGACTCTGGACCGTGGGGCTCACCGCTCGATCCCCAGTGCCGGTGGCAGCTCAGTTCAGCATCATGTGACTCTGGGCAATAGCTCACTTAATCTCCCCAATGGCCCCCCAGCGCCTGGATACCCTTAGGGGTGATAAGTTCGCGCTTTACAAAATGTGGAATTCTATTCAATGACATTCAAAAAGAGGGACTACAAGTCCTGCTATGGGTACCATTTTGTCCCAGGAGACCTTGGTTTCCCCTACGGAAGAAAACTAAACACATAATAATGTTGTTGTTTTGCCCCAGTCATTTATTACAAATACTTTTCCGCATATATTCAAGAAGCAAATCATGTATTTCAACTGTAAGGTGACAACTTTTGTCATGGCTTCCTGTGACTCCTAATTTATCCAGTTTTAACATTACAAAAGTTTTCTTTCTGTTAATTTGTTAAATGTAGACAGTGCCTAAACTGGTAAGGGGGGCTAGAAAACCTGCCATATGTTTGTTGCAATGCATCTACCAGAGACATAAGACCCTTTACACAGTTTCATCAAACAGCTGAAAATCAATGTATCTTCGCTCTCTTCTACTGTTGTACGGTTCCTACTTTCTGAGAAAGCCTGTGCGTTTAGGCAACATAAACTTCAAAACTATGTGGGACTAATACCATCAGAATATGTTGACTTAATTCACGGCTAGTTCACAGTGCGCCATCTGGGCCCCTAAACTGACAGGTCACCGGATGGTGTCTGCAACCTCAGAACATGACAATCCAAATTCCTCCAAAGAAATCGTGGAAACAGTTTCTACTCGTTCGTTAGTAGCTCAGGCATGCCCAAAGGGAGACACAAGAAGTACACAAATTGGCATTTCAAACATTTATTGAAGCAATTGTACTCTTGTGTAAAATATGTGTGCTGCAATAATTAATAGAATGGAACAAAACAATGTTACCTGCATTACAAGAATGATGAACAAAATGAAGAATTCAACCACTGTGCTTTTGCATTAAATTGTATGAATGCATATAATTGCACTGCCACATAGCGCTGCCTATCCTATAAAGCATAGGGTGTGCAGGTATGTCAGAATACCTTAAAGTGGTCTAACTACCCATTTACCTCTGCGCGTGTGTCATCTGCAGCCAGCCTTGTGTACAACAGGTGCCGTCCTCTTCAGGAGTGTGTTTGAATTTAGCTGGGCTAGAATTCAGGCATGGGGTGACCTTCAAAAATCCTTTGAGATGCTCCTCTGGCTAAAAATAGGCTTAGTGCAGCTTACATAATAAACTGGACCCAATCGGACTGTGCCTGAGTCCTGGTCCTGTTGCCATTGTTGATTCTATCCACCCAGAGCTGTCTCCAAACGGACAACTAACAACAACATTTTGCACAGTGTACTAAGTTCTTGTACAGAATATTCTAAGGTCAGATAATATGCCTACAAAGAGATGTAACTGTAAGGAGACAATTTCTGAGTACATTATCTCATGAGGCATGCAAGCAAATGTGTGTTAAAAGACATTGTCTAAAAAGATGACAATTTTAAACAAGAGCATGTAAAATGGAAGTGCTTGTGCCTGGAGCCTATGTAACCTCATAACAATAATTCTTCTGTTTTACAAAAGGACTATTTATAGATTCAATTATAGTAAATTAGACATTCATATTTATTCCATTGATGATATATAAATGTATAATCACAGTTGACAAGATTTTAGTCCAGAAGTTCAGCTGATGAGATTTTTCAAGACCAGGTATTTTATTGACTGGGGGTGAGTGTCTGAAAAGTTCAGCGCTCCGTCCATCATCTCCTTGTGTTTGCTTTGTTCACCCTAAGTTGGCATGGTATGCTCAGACGTGGGTCCCTTGCTCACTTTGCCACTGTATTCAAGCTAGCCTGGCTGATGAGGGGTGTTACCCCGAAACCAGTCCCAGGATGCTTGTTTCCGGTTCAAGGAAGACCTCGCTTGGCAGTTTGGGCTGGACTGTTCCCATGAGGCACAGGGTCAAGACTGATTTGCATATAGCTGGGTCTGAACTGAGGTGTCGAAGTGAGCTAAAGAACGATGATGGATTCAACCCAGATCTGTGACTGGGGATAAGTGTCTGAAAAGTTTCAGCGCTCCGTCCATCATCTCCTTGTGTTTGCTTTGTTTGCCCTAAGTTGGCAGGGTATGCCCAGACGTGGGTCCCTTGATCACTTTGTCACTGGATTCAAGGTAGCCTGGCTGATATGGGGTAATACCCCGAAACCGGTCCCAGGATGCTTGTTTCTGGTTCAGGGAAGACCTGGCTTGGCAGTTCGGGCTGGACTGTTCCCATGAGGCACAGCGTCAAGACTGATTTGCATATAGCTGGGTCTGATCTGAGGTGGCGAAGTGAGCTAAAGAATGATGATGGATTCAACCCAGATCTGTGACTGGGGGTGAGTGTCTGAAAAGTTTCAGCGCTCCGTCCATCATCTCCTTGTGTTTGCTTTGTTCGCCCTAAGTTGGCAGGGTATGCCCAGACGTGGGTCCTTTGCTCACTTTGCTCCTGGATTCAAGCTAGCCTGGCTGATGAGGGGTGTTACCCCGAAACCGGTCCCAGGATGCTTGTTTCTCGTTCAGGGAGGACCTGGCTTGGCAGTTCGGGCTGGACTGTTCCCATGAGGCACAGGATCAAGACTGATTTGCATATAGCTGGGTCCGAACTGAGGTGGTGAAGTGAGCTAAAGAATGATGATGGATTCAACCCAGATCTGTGACGGGGTGAGTGTCTGAAAAGTTTCAGCACTCCGTCAATCATCTCCTTTTGTTTGCTTTTTTCGCCCTAAGTTGGCAGGGTATGCCCAGACGTGGGTCCCTTGCTCACTTTGCCACTGGATTCAAGCTAGCCTGGCTGATGAGGGGTGTTACCCCAAAACCGGTCCCAGGATGCTTGTTTCCGGTTCAGGGAAGACCTGGCTTGGCAGTTCGGGCTGGACTGTTCTCATGAGGCACAGGGTCACGACTGATTTGCATATAGCTGGGTCTGAACTGAGGTGGCGAGGTGAGCTAAAGAATGATGATGGATTCAACCCAGATCTGTGATTGGGGGTGAGTGTCTGAAAAGTTTCAGCGCTCTGTCCATCATCTCCTTGTGTTTGCTTTGTTCGACCTAAGTTGGCAGGGTATGCCCAGATGTGGGTCCCTTGCTCACTTTGCCACTGGGTTAAAGCTAGCCTGGCTGATGAGGGGTGTTACCCCGAAACTGGTACCGGGATGCTTGTTTCCGTTTCAGGGAAGACCTGGCTTGGCAGTTCGGGCTGGACTGTTCCCATAGGCACAGGGTTAACACTGATTTGCAAATAGCTGGGTCTGAACTGAGGAGGGGAAGTGAGCTAAAGAATGATGATGGATTCAACCCAGATCTGTGACTGGGGGTGAGTGTCTGAAAAGTTTCAGCGCTCCGTCCATCATCTCCTTGTGTTTGCTTTGTTCGCCCTAAGTTGTCAGGGTATGCCCAGACGTGGGTCCCTTGCTCACTTTGCCACTGGATTCAAGCTAGCCTGGCTGATGAGGGGTGTTACCCCGAAACCGGTCCCTGGATGTGTGTTTCCGGTTCAAGGAAGATCTGGCTTGCCAGTTCAGGCTGGATTGTTCCCATGAGGCACAGGGTCAAGACTGATTTGCATATAGCTGGGTCTGAACTAACCCTGGGCGGTGAACTACGCTCCGCTCGCGGAGTTTGCGGAGCTTGCTGCACTCCGTGTTTCGCGGATCTCGCGGAGTGCAGAGAAAATCCGCTACACGTAGCGTAGCGGACATTTTTGCTCGCTCGCTTTCCTCAACGTCAAGTTGGCGACCGCGAGCGAGCAAAATCCACATCCCGGCGAGCTTTTTCCTCGTTCACGATCGGCAACATCAAGTTGGCGAGCGTGAGCGTGGAAAATAAACCTCCCGGCGAGATTTCTCAACGCGGGGGGTCAGGTTTCTCATTGCGAGTGGTCGCGTATGCTCGCGACCGCTCGCGATGAGAAACTGCCCGTTCACGTTGAGAAAGCTGCCGCTCGAGTAAAAATCTACTCAAGCGGCAGAAAACGACCGCTTGCACTGTACATGATGCCATTTGCAATGATTGCACAGTGCGGACAAGCATCCAGCACTGTGCAATCACCGTGAACAGCATTTTCCTATCGCACTACGCTGCTCGCGTAGCTCCGCGTTGCGCGGCGGAGTTGTTTTACCACTTCGCATAGCGTTCGTATCGCAACTCCGCGAACTACGCCCACCCTTAGTCTGAACTGAGGTGGCGAAGTGAGCTAAAGAATGATGGATTCAACCCAGATCTGTGACTGGGGGTGAGTGTCTGAAAAGTTTCAGCGCTCCGTCCATCATCTCCTTGTGTTTGCTTTATTCGCCTTAAGTTGGCAGGGTATGCCCAGATGTGGGTCCCTTGCTCACTTTGCCACTGGATTCAAGCTAGCCTGGCTGATGAGGGGTGTTACCCCGAAACCAGTCCCCGGATGCTTGTTTCCAGTTCAGGGAAGACCTGGGTTGGCAGTTCGGGCTGGACTGTTCCCATGAGGCACAGGGTCAAGACTGATTTGCAAATAGCTGGGTCTGAACTGAGGTGGCGAAGTGAGCTAAAGAATGATGATGGTTTCAACCCAGAGCTGTGACTGGGGGTGAGTGTCTGAAAACTTTCAGCACTCCGTCCATCATCTCCTTGTGCTTTCTTTGTTCGCCCTAAGTTGGCAGGGTATGCCCAGACGTGGGTCCCTTGCTCACTTTGCCACTGGATTCAAGCTAGCCTGGTTGATGAGGGGTGTTACCCCCCAAAAAACCGGTCCTAGGATGCTTGTTTCCGGTTCAGGGAAGACCTGGCTTGGCAGTTCGGGCTGGACTGTTCCCATGAGGTACATGGTCAAGACTGATTTGCATATAGCTGGGTCTGAACTGAGGTGGCGAAGTGAGCTAAAGAATGATGATGGATTCAACCCAGATCTGTGACTGGGATTGAGTGTCTGAAAAGTTTCAGCGCTTCGTCCATCATCTCCTTGTGTTTGCATTCTATTGGAATCACAGTTATGCTGGCATTTCTGCGATAGCCTGGATCACCACAAAACATCCATTCCATTTGCTGACTGACAAAATTATGTTCTAATTGCCACCACAGAAATGCCAGTGTAACTGTGATTTGATTCATGAAGCAGGGACAAAGTACTAAGCTGAGTTTTCTCAGGTCTCAACATGACAAAACTTCAGTGTCTCATATGTTTTTTAGGAGACCATTTAACTGTGCATCCATATAATTATGACTACTGATCCAGAAGCAAATGAAGGGTAAGCAGCCTGAGTGACATTAACAAACTCCAATCTATTTATCTGCAATGCATTGAGCCTAGGCCCATCGTTGGTAGAGAATATCTCTAGGCCTACTTTCATGGGTGGAAGTATCCGGGGCGTTTGGAGCAAGATAGAAGCTCTAAACTAAAACAAAAATATCAACCCTGAAACATGAAAGATTTTTCCTCCTTCTGAACTGCTCGGTTGAGTGCATTGACTGAGCTCCAGTCTGGGCCACACTCCTTATTAAAGAGCTACTCTCATGCTAGATAGGATTTGCACCCTTCTTCAGGGGTAGAGGAAAAGCATTAGGCTTCATTTCCCGTGGATCAAGAGCTTCCTGATAGTATGAATAAGTGTTCAAAACAATCATACTTCTGAATTCTACAGGTATGCCGTTGGTCATTGTCAAGCCCCAAAGAGAGGCCGATATTGTGGATGAATACTCCCCTTCCAGCCTCAAAGAATATGTGTTGCAGAGTCTGCCCACAAGGAACATTTGTAAATAGGTAAAAACATTAGGGCTTATTTACAAGTCCCTTGCACCACCAATACATTACTTTTTCCCAAATAAAAAGTGACACACGAGCGGCGCAAGGGATTTGTAAATAATCCCCATTATTGGCATCCTGCCCGCCAGCCATCGCTGACAGTGCTGCATTTGCAGATGATACAACACTCTTACTCTTGGGAGAGTACTAGGCCCAAGGAGCCAAGAGAATGAAGAGTTATGTAATAGTGTCCCTGGCGTAGAGATAATTCAGGAAAAAACTCACTGCCGTACAGTAAAGGGGTTGGTGCAGGGAATTATATTTTCTCCCAGTCTGTCTCTACTCCAAATAGTGAGGCATAGTCTTCTGTGGACTAAGAATGGAATTTGAAATGGAATTCCAAAGCAGCCTTTGAGTGGACCAGCATCCTGGAGCAAGCACGGGAAAGTACACAAGCATGAAGAGAAGCTGTTATCTGCCGACCTTCCACGGAACAGTAACTTTCGCAAATATTGGCCGGGCTATTGCTTGGAATCATAAACAGGCGGAATAGACAATCAAGACTCTCAGAGGTCAATGGGGCAGCATCAGCTGAGGTACTGTGATTCACTTAAATTCACAAGTGGAACTAGAGCTACTGCCACATGAGAGGATGTCATGGAGGCATGACAACCGAATCACCATCCTTAAAGTATGTGTGAACGCCAATTTTAACAAATCCCTGCTCTTCTTGGAACAGACTGAGTTTGACTAATGGTATAAAATCAGTGATCACATCATGTACTCCGAGTGAGAGAAACGTCTCATCATTCGATTTAACTTTCAGTCCTACATGTGGAAGAGCAACTACTATACGGGTCAAAAAGTCACCTTGAAAATGAACTCCTTTTCTTTTATTTCCTCTCCCTTATGAGAAACTGAATGCTGGACAAAGGCCTTGTATGTTAGAATCTATGTCGACTTAAATTGAAAAGCAGAAGCATTACAAGGGGTCTTTCAAAACAGCTTGTTACTTGGAGATATTTGATTGCCACTGAAACAGACACATACTTTTTTTGGATCAAAGACACAATGTCGTGGTAAACAATATCAATGACAAAATATTGTGTCAAAAATATTTTGTCTACCACAATATAGTGTTTTTATACTTATAATGCAAATGACAAAAATATTGGTAAAAGAATTATGGACAGTAATATCTTCCAAAACATACAAAAATGTCTATTTAATAATACATGAGCGTTTTAAAGTTAAAAATGCTAAATATTATAATATATAAAATGAATATAACATAAAGTTAATAAATTCCACTAATTGTTTAATACTATATACAGATATATATTTATATAAACACACAAACATATATATGTTTGTCTATTTATATATATTCACTGAAAAAACCACAGGTTTCAGGGATGTTATAGTTAGAATTTAGCATTTAAAAAACCGTAGAAATTTACTGAAAAAACCACAGGTTTCAGGGACGTTATAGTTAGGCTGACATTTCACTCGTACAAACCCTGAGAAATTCAGCAACTATAACTCACGCCCCCGCAATGCACTGCTGATGACCTCACATATTACATCACTCATGACATGGTCAGTGACATCACTGATGGCATTACTGTTGCCATCTCAAATGACATCACGGCTGGCATCACTGATGACATCATCCACTTAATCTCTGATGCACCTACTCACACCCTAATATAACCTTTCATACACCCACTCTAAAATACAGACTACCATTCTCGAAACCATAGACACACCAATACCAGTTAGTACATACCCACACCATCGCCTTTTCTTTTTTAAGATAGGAGTCTGATGTGTTCTTTTGGCTCTCTGGAGCTCTCCGTATGGGATGCTCCATTTGAGGGCATCTGGTAGGTCATGGAGAGAATGCAGGAGACTTTTTCCTTCTGTTGGGTTTCTGTATAAGCTGGTTTGGATCTTATTCTCCCTGATTTCTACTGCGACATCAAAAAATTCATTTCTCTCTTGTTGTGTATGAATTGCAGATTCAGATTATTTGCGCTAAGCTTGTCAACAGATGTAAGGACTAATCTTTCTCTGCCTTTCCAGATTATAAACAGGTTTTCAATGTATCTAAGCCAGAGGGTAGCATTTTGCATGTCCTCCAAAGTAGTGGGATCTTTGGACACCTGCTCCTCCCACAAACCAAGGAAGATATTTGCAAAGCATGGGGTGAAGTAGGTGCCCATCGCAGTCCCAAGGCGCTGCCTGTAGAGAGTGCCATTGAATAGAAAAATGTTGTTTTCTAGACAATACCTGAGCATATTTGATGATCATGTAGAGTGAACCTACATCCAATGTCATGAGCAGGAAATCCTTTTCCCATTCTACCCCTTCTAACCTGCTTAGCAAATCTTTAGTATCACAAACATAAGATGGTAGGCTGGTTACAAAGACCCTTAACCGCTTAACCGCGGCGCGAATTCCACCGCCGTGCGGCGGTTTGAACGAATGGGCGGGGCCGCGTCGGCCAACGGATGTGCGCAGCACTACCGAGGTAGTGCTCGCGACGGCCGTTGGCTGACGGACACAGCGAAGGGGTTAAAAAGAAATCTATATATTTGGAAACATTCTCTGCTACATTGTCACATGAGGAAATAAAAGGTCTGCCTGGTGGATTAGTGATATCTTTGTGTATTTTAGGGAGTAAGTATAGAACAGGAAGTTTGGTAAACTCTTTTTTGAGAAAACAATATTCCTCCCATTCTAATAATCCCTTGTCTTTCCAAGTCTCATGTTTGTCCCAAAGTTCTTTCACACTCATATTATAAGTCTCTTTATCAGGTTTTCATAACAACTACTATACATAAGTTGTCTCATCGCTTCTTTTATGTACGAATCCCTAGATAAAATAACAATGTTCCCTCCTTTGTCCGCCGGATGGATGATCACATCACCATCATTGGCTATCGAGTTAATCACTTTCTTTTGTTCTCTGGACAAATTCCACTGTTTGTTGGATTTTTTGCTCCTCATACTCTTGAGGTCTGTTATAATTTTTTTGTGGAAAGTGTAAATAGATTTGTGGGGTATTTGTGGAAGAAATGTGGATTGGGGTGAAACGTTGCTGGGGCAATAACAATCATATACAATGGCCAGGTCATATAGGATGGCTTTCAGGCTGAAATTCCCTATATCTTTTTCTTGATTGTTTTCTAGTTCATGCAATGTCACTAGCATATCTATATCTCCGATAGTCATATTGGATGTGTCCCTGACATTAAATGATGTACTGTGATTATCGAGGACCTCCTCTCTGAATTTCATGCGATGCCATTTTTTAACTTTAATTTTCTGACAAGTTTGAACAGATTGATACAGCTTTCAATGTAATTGAAATTTGATACTGGACAAAAGGAACGTCCAAAACATAAGGCGGATTTTTCTACCTCTGTAAGTGTTCTGTTAGAGAGAATGCTAACAGATTCATTTACTGTATCTTTGTCCATCATTGTTCCGCTTGTGAGGTCTTTTTGCCATTTCCCATGAGAGCCTGCAATTTTGCTCCACCTTTTCTCATTTCTTTGGCAGTTTATTTTCCTCCTCTGCCTCTTGCTCCGCGTCCGTGGCCTCACCCCCTTGTTCCTGTTCCTGTTCCTCTTCCTCTGCTTCCCTGTAGTCTCCTACATTCTTATATATCCTCTCATCAGCAATCGATACTCATCTAAAAAAGTATTCCTCCTTTGGCTAGTGTCTGATCCTGTTGTATTACTTCCTGTAGTCTCAGATGTGTCTGCTTCTTTTCCTGTTAACGATCCTAATTCAGAAATACTGGTTTCATATAGACTTGCTATATTTCTACTTGGGCCCTTCTCATGCATCTTATCATATATGCGGCTGAAGGTGAGAATGCAACCTCACTCATAATCTTGGCAGTCTCTATGCATCTTGCGTTGTTTGCGAGCCTTGATATCATCTTCATGTTTTGGGAGTCTGCCTTCCATTTCAAGAAATTTTCAATTGTTTTTTCTCAGGTCTTGTTTTTGATTCCTCTTTAATGGTGGCAATTTCTTTCATAATATTGCCTCTGTCAAGCCAAGAATATTTTATTAGTATTTCTGTAATTTTTCTGGAGTTCTCTGCCCATTCCTACAACATTAAAGGATTTGGTGACTCATACGATGGTACAGTGTATATTCTCAGGCCTCTAGGGACCATGCCTCTGTCCACATAATTCTGTAATGATGTCCCCTACCACCATTTGGATAATTCAGGTTTGCATAATTTCTCTACTTTCCACAATTTGTCCAAAAGTTCTTGGGGGCAGATTTACAAGCCCCTTGCGCTGCCAGTACGTCACTTTTTGTGACGCACTGGAAGCGCATTTCTCTGCCCATATTTACAAGGACAGGAAAAACCACCCTGCGTGGCTTTTCCTGTCCTTGTAAATATGGCCCCTTCACACGCAGCACTTTGCGTGAAAGGGGTGTTCCATGGGTGTTGCTGTGGAACACAACACCCATGGAACCAGACACATTTCCAGATTTACGAGGAATCGTAAACCTGGAAATGCATCAGTAGGCTACGCCACCCTAGGGGTGGCGTAGCGAGGCTCAACGAGGAGAAATGTTTTCATTTCTCCTCGTTTTTTTCCCCTTTCAATGCGTGCTGCATTCTACAGCACGCATTGAAAGAGGAAAATGCCTGTAGTGATTGTTTTTGTGCAGGAAGGTGCCCCTTCCTGAACAAAAACAATCTCCCCATGGCGCATGCATCCTTGCACCATGGTGCAAGGGTGCCTGCACCTGGCAGCTAATGTGCGCCAGCGCAGGGGAGAGCACAGGAATGCGACATATCATTGTAAACATGTCGCATTCCTGGGCCCTGAAAGTGCTGCAGTGTGGCGCAGCCAAAGGTCTTCTGGTGCCGCGCTACGGCACTTTCTTGTAGATCTGCCCCTTGATTTTTATTTTTGTCCAGGCCTTAAAACATGCCCATCCTTTTTGGATGTATATTGGCAAATAAAGCTTCTGCTTCTCTGGCCCTGTGTGCCTCCCAACTGTCGGTCATGGTTGTTTGCACAGTAGTTGTGCTTACTGTCAGAGTCTAAACAAATCCTCATTCAATGACGGTGGGCCCCCCTGTAACCTTTGGCAGGTTCCTCCCTGCCCTATTTAGTCTGGTGGCTTGGTCCTAACACCCTAATGAGCTGTAGATTATATATATATTACCTACTGGCGGTCGCCAGTATGTAGTTATAGTTAGGACCTATTTTCCATAGGAAAAGCATTTTTTGACTTGGATATAACTTTGGCGTCGTTTGACCAATCTGCATGAAATTTTGCCAAAAAAGGGTCACGGTGGGTACTATTGATTGGGAAAGTTTGGGGGTGAGCCGCGCAGTGGGGACCGAGAATTTGGGGCGTGAAATAAGGTTGCGTCTGTAATGTTAATTCCCATAGGAACCTTTAGCCACAGCTACAGCACATACCGCTGAACGGACTTATGCCAAATTTGGCAGTGAGGTAGATGTTGGTTCAAGGAAGTGCCTTTTGCTTATTTGGTGTAAATCCGTTCAGTCGTTTTTGAGAAATGTAAGATTAAATTTATAGTGATATCTCTGGCCACGAATATTTTGCAAACGTTTCGCAATGAATCACGAATGCGCACGCCAAGGGGAATGCTCTGATTGGCTGGACGCTACCTGAATAGAAAGTTGCGGCTGCCATTTTATGTATCAGGAACGGTTCCCAGGGCTGACAATCTGTGTGAAAGCCCACATAAGGGGTCAGGGTGGAGATACTCTGACAACATGGTTGAGTAATGGAGGTGTTAGTAACAAAAGTTATATGTCCAAAATAGTATTTTTCAATCACACGCGATATTCTCAATGACACCAAGACCACCAGCGCGGGCCCCATGTACCATCGCTGGGACATCGTGACTATCAACGTCATTGTGAATATTGGTGAAAATATTTTTAAAATATATCAATGAATCATTAGTATGCATTGTTATAGAGATATTGATAAATATTTTTATAGAGTTATTTATATAGTGAGTTATCTACTGTGATGGTTAGAATTAATTATATAGTTATAATTTTTTTATGTGGTGGGGGGCTATTGAATTCCTGCTTTTGCTTTCCGCTTTCGCAACGTACCCGTGGGGATCGCGATCACCGACGTCATCGCGATCTCCGGCCTCACAGCAAAAATGGAAAATAGGTTTTAAAGATGGTTGTTCTAGAAATACAGTAGAAAAACATGAGTTTGAAGTGGACAGTAATAAACCTCTAGTGTGTAGAATACTGTAATTTGTGTGCATATAAGTGTTTTCATTTTATGGGAAAGGCCCGATCGTTGCGGTTAACAACGTCATCGCGATGTCCCGAATAACCGCGAAAATGGGAAATAGGTCTGAAAGATGGTTTTTAAAGAAACATTACAAAAATATGAGTTTAAACATGCTCTGAAAGAAGTATGTACATAGTAATGTGTGTAGGGCAATGTTCAGAATGGATTTTTTTTTACATATTATTTTTAGATGTGTTGGTGGTCATTGAATGTCTGCTTTTGTTTTCCTCTTTCGTGACGTGTCCGAGGAAATTGCGATTACCGACGTCATTGAGATATCCGGAGTCACCGCTAAAAAATAAATAGGTTTTAAAGATGGTTTTTATAGAAACTCTCTACAAAAACATGACTTTAGAGAATACTGTAAGAAACCCCTAGTGTGTAAAATAGTGTAGTATGTGTGCATATATGTGTTTTCACTTTATGGAAAAAGCGCGACAGTCGCGGTTAAGGGCAAGGTCGCGAGGCCCCTAACAACTGTCAAAACAGAAAATCGGTCTGAAAGATGGTTTTTAAAGAAACTTAGTACAAAAATATGAGTTTAAACATGCTTTGAAAGAAGTATGTATATAGTAATGTCTGTAGGGCAATGTTCAGAATGGAATTTTTTTACATATTATTTTTGAATGTGTTGGTGGCCATTGAATTTCTGCTTTTGTTTTCCGGTTTTGCGAAGTGTTCATGGGGATCATGACGTTGTTGCGAAGATTCCCAAAAATGAAAGAAAAAAAACCCTTTAGAAAAAAACCTCACAATATTTTGGGTACTAGGGTGGCTCTGACAGGAGCCGCTGTGTTGGTTGTGTGTATATGGCTGCCACACATAAGACCGTAAGCAGAGTTTCAGGTTACTTAGAAACACCCTGTTGCCTTCATCTGTAAAGTGTGCTCCATCATTTATATAAATTCCATGCATGTCAAAATGCAGATTGTTGTTATAGATACAGCCCATGGTCTCTGAGTAATGCAGAAACAGTTTTAATAGCATGTTGCCTGGCTTTTTTCAATCTGTGAACAGAATTGATTTGACCACTTCCATTTCTGTCTTTGGCATATATTAGAGTGCACCAAGACACTGTGAGGGAAAAGCGACATAAGTTCTGCAAGGGTTACTTTCATTAGGATTTCCAGCCCTACCCTAGTCAATGTGCCTAGGTCGTTGCCACCACAGTGCACAATCATTATCATATGAGATTGGGAATCCACAATGGATTTAACCAAAACCAGCAGCTAATGAAACTTTAACCCTCTCTGTCCAAACCAAGGAATCTGCACATTTGGCAAACCCAAGTCCCTGTCAATACCTCTCTTTTGTGCAGCCTCTTTAGCCCAGTAGATATAGCTGTGGCCCACAATCTATACTCTAAGCATTTTGAAGTGAAGGAGCAATGGTAGTCAGGAGAAGGCTGGAGCTGAATGAGGTACTTTTCCAAAGGAAAAGCAGTTGGAATGTAGTGTGTTGGATGCCTTAGCAAGAAGTCTTATTATTGGATGTTGTTTGAGAAAATAAATGAAATACAGACATGAATATGTTTTTAAATCTGTGGAGTAAAGAACACCTGCTGTATGTTATTTGGAAGCAGCATGTTCCTTCTAGAATGTGCTGTGAACGTTTGACCTACTGATTCCATTGGGTTGCTAGGTACACTGAGCTAAGACTGTATTGAGGGGGAAGGGTATTAAAGAGACAGAGCATTTTTTTTAAAGTTGAAGAGTGATGACACAGTTTAAGTAATTGCAAGTTTTAATTTCCAACTCAGGACTATGTAATAAACTGTTGTGTAGTATTTAAATTTCAGAAAAATGAAGCCCGATATAGGTTTGAACTCCCGTTTTTTTTGTGATTTCTCTGCGATGATCGCGGAACCATCGCGAAAACACACCGACAGGAACCTCGTTTTGAAACAGAGGGAAAGGGCTAACAGATGCAAGTGGAGATGGAGAGGTCTAAAATGAAAGACATGATTTCATTTGCTGCTTTTCTCATGATGATAGAATGGAAAGTTGAAGAGCTTGACATTTTAGAGTTGCTTTGTATGAGAGTGGTGTACCATTCTTCTGCTTAGTTTTTACAAATCTTAACAGTGTCAAAACTATGCAGAAAGAGCTAAAACAACAATATAATCTACAAACTGAATTCATTGGTATGTATATAACTTTGTAATTATTTTAAAAATGTACATTAGAAATGAAGATGTATATGGGATTTTGATTAAAAAGAGTATCACAGTGATAAGAAAAAATATATCAAATTAACTGTATGTATTATAGGGTATGTGTTTAAGATATTAGTGGTGAATATTTTGGGAATAAGAGAAAAATGAATTAGTGCCTGTTTATTAAATTGTGTATTTTATTGAAAAATAACAGCATGGTCTTGTGGAAAGTTGCAATGAGGAACTAAGAATGTTTTAAATGTCTAAACATCATATGCAGAATAGATACATCTGTTATTTGCATTCTGTGAGTTGTAGTACTTTTAGTAATATTATTAAACGGGAATAGTGTAGTGATAAATAAAACATGAGAACATGTTGTCCACCTGTGTATGAATGAGAAAGAATTAATACTTGTTAGGTATGTATTGGGAAGTGTTTGTCAATGTGGTTTTGAACTTATATGACCACTTTGCATATGCTTAGATGGTGAGATATGGTTTTTGTGCTTGCACATAGTTATGTATACAGTGGGACTTTTGAGTTTGCTTAAAGATGCAGAGAGGTATATATTTTAGGAAAGATGGCTTGAAGGTGTACATCTATTAAGAAATCGCATATATGTTTACATGGTGATCTATGTTCAGTAAGGCTGATGAAAGTTTCATGTATATGGTGAGGGTAGTGTTTTTCTTTAACCCCTTCGCTGCTAGGCCTTTTCCCCCCCTGTGCTAAGCCTTTTTTTGGCTATTTGGGGTAGTGCGCGCTTAGGCCCCTGTAACTTTTTGACCACATAAGGTATCCACGCCAAATTTGCGTCCTTTTTTTCTAACATCATGGGGATTGTAAAGGTACCCAGAGTTTGTGGATTCCCCTGGAGGGGACCCAGAAATTAGCCAAAATACAGCAAAATTTTGTTTTTTGGGGGAAAAATGCGAAAAAAGGGCTACAGATGAAAGCATCTTGTTTTTTCCCTGCAAATGGCATCAAAAAAGGGGTTGTGGTGCTGAAATCACCATCTTCCCAGATTTCAGGGACAAGCACACTTTTGTCTGAAACCCAACTTTTTTTACACAGTTTTGGCATTTTTCTGGGACATAGCCTATTTTTGCTATTTTTTGTGCTTTCAACCTCCTTCCAGTTAATGGTAGAAATGGGTATGAAACCAATAATGGATCCTAGAAAGCCATACATTTCTGAAAAGTAGACAAAATTCTGAATTCAGCAAGGGGTCATTTGTGTAGATCCTTAAAGTTTTCCTTATAGAAACTAACAGTTAAATGAAGGAAAAATTGAAAATTAGTTGAAAAAAACAGCCATTTGTCTCAACGTTTTCACGTGTAACTTCTTCTAATTATGACAGCTATTTGAAATCAATATACCGTTATATCCGCTGGACCTTTCTGGTTGTGGGGATATATAGGACTTGTAGGTTCACCAAGAACCCGACGAACCCAGAGCCAATAACTGAGCAGCATCTTGCAATGGTTTTTTATTATTTACCGGGTATATAGCAATTATTTTGGGAAAATGTATACATGGAAAAAATTTTATGAAAGACAACTATGTATTTCTGAAATGGGAACAAAATGTAGATTTTAGAAACAGTAGATATTTGCACATTTCCGAAATTGGGAGTACCCATACTAGCATGAGAATTATAGGTCATTTTTCAAAAAGACTTATTTTTTACACATTGTCTTTCATTTGGAAGGCAGAAATGCATCGAAAGTCAATAGGTAATAACAGTTGCTCTACAATTCTGTGTTACCCTAAGTCTCCCGATACAAATGGTACCTCACTTGTGTGGGTAGGCCTTGTGCCCACAACAGGAAATGGCTCAAAATGCAACGTGGACGTACCACATTTTCACAATGAAAAATTACCCTTTTTTTGCAAAGTGCCTAGCTGTAGTTTTTGAACCCTAGCTCTGCGGGCACTTTGGGAAATGTTAGATTTGGGGGTCTCTAGTTGGCAGAGGTAGGTACCTTTGTCCAAATAGGGACCCTTGAGTCTAGTCAGGTAAAGTAGGTACACTCCCGAAATAACCCCTGCTCACCCTCTTGGTAGCTTGGCACGAGCAGACAGGCTTAGTTCAGAGGCAGTGTGTAAAGCATTTGTGAACACATACAGCAATCACGTGACAACACTACAAATGGACACCACACAGGTTATATATTTATAAAAATAGGTATACTTTATATAGATTTATCACAAGACCCTAAACGACAAAAATAATCCACAATACTGTCAAGAGTGCTTAGTTCTGATCAAAAAGGCTTAATTCAAGGTTCTGTGCGAGTCGGTAGCCTCCTCCGGCTACGGCGATGTCGAGAACAAACAGAGTCTAACAAATACAGCTGACCGCGTCGAGACGGGCCAACACAGCGTAGACAGACTCGGTCACAGTACCTTTTACTTGAAGAGGCAGGCACGGGCGTGCGAGCCGGATGGCTGTTCGTCGCGGTCGCGATGCAAAAATGGAAGCGTTGCAGGACGCGTTGTCCCTCGATGCGGTGCAGGCAGCGGCTCGTTGACGTCGTCGAGACGGAGTCGGTGAGACCAGGGCCGTGCGTTGCAGGGCGAGACGGTGCTCCGATGCGGTGCTGGCAGGTTGCGGTGCGGTGACGGAGCCGGATTCAGGAGCTGGCGTCGATCAGTCCGGACAGCGGTGCGAGTCGGGCGGTGCGTCGCAAAGCGTGCGAGCGGTGCCCAACTCCGGTGCGGTCACAGGACTCGAACTCAGCAGCAGTGACCGTGTCGGTCGGACCAGTTCGATTCGGCGTAGCGAAGCGTTGCAGGACGCGTTGTCCCTCGATGCGGTGCAGGCAGCGGCTCGTTGACGGAGTCGGTGAGACCAGGGCCGTGCGTTGCAGGGCGAGACGGTGCTTCGATGCGGTGCTTACAGGACACCGAGTCGGTCGTGAGAGTCGGTCACAGCCCCCTACCTCTGTAGCCACTGAAACAGAGTTTCCAGCAGCAATTCACAAAGGGGGTGAAGTCCAATGGTCCTGGGACTTCGGTCAGGGGGCAAGCTCTCTTCCAAGCCCTTGGAGATCCTTCACAAGTTGATGAAAGTCACAGCAAAGCAAAAGTTCCTTTCTCCTTTCTTTGGCAGTCAGGCAAACCACTGCAGGCCAATCCCCCAAGCAGCACTTCAGTTTAGGGATAGTCTCTCCTCAGTTTCTTCTTGGTTCTGCTCCTCAGCAAAGGTTTCTTCTTGTTCCCAAAAGTGATCTAATTTCCTAGGGGTCTGGGTCCCCTTTTATACCCAGTTTCTCTTTGTTCTCTGAAGGCAGAGAGGCCTCTGCCTAGTCCAAAACCAGTTCTGGTCAGTCCTGGAGCACTTTGTTTTTCTGACTCCTTCTTTCCTTTCAGAATGTGGGGCAGAGTGCTCAGCCGCCCGGCAGGAGGTGGAGCCAGCATTGTGGAAGGCAGGCACAGCCCTATTCAGACCCAGGTGCAACTCCTCCCTCCACTCTGGATGCAGATCTTTCTATTCAGCCCTGCGCTGACTCACCCTGTCTCCTGTAGCCACCCCCAGCCCCTGTCACTCAATCTCCAGACAAGGAATACACAACCTAGCAGAGGCAGGCTTGGATAGTTAGGCAAGAAAATACCCACTTTCTAAAAGTGGTATTTTCAAACACAGAATGTTAAAACCAACTTCACTAAAAGATGTATTTTATCATCCTGAGTTCAGGCATACTAAATTCGTTTTTCTACCATGTTCCCTGGGACAGTTCTGACTATAAGGTGTAATAGTCAGCCTGCCCATTCTGTCCTATGGGGAGCAGGTAGCCTTGCAATAGTGAAAAACGAAAATGGCTGTAATTCACTATTAGGACATGCCACACACACCAGGGCATGTCCTACCTTATACTTACAATGCACCCTGCCCTAGGGCCTACGTTAGGGGTGACCAACATGCAGTACAGGGAAGGTTTAGGGACTGGTAAGTGGGTGCATTCACCAAGTCGACATGGCAGCCCTAGGCTGCACACAGGCTCTGCAATGGCAGGCCTGAGACACACTTTACAAGCTGCTTCTGTGGGTGGCACAACCCGTGCTGCAAGCCCACCAGCAGCATTGGATTTACAAGCCCTGGGCACACTCAGTGCAGGGTACTAGGGACTGACAAGTAAACCAATCATCCAATCATGGAGTCACTAATACTTACATCGATTCACGATAGGGAGCACTTGCAGTTTGGCACTGATTAGCAGCGGCAAAGTGCCCATGAGCATCTAGTCCAGCAAAAACATATCGGCAACAGTGGAGGCATTTATGAAAAAATGGAAGGGAGACCCACGCCAAGGATGCCAGGTCTAACACGTGTCCCCTCCAGCTGAAATGTGGGGAGAACTATCCTACCCCTAGGGAGTTCTCATCGCTAAGGCGGAAAAATCTGGACAGTCCATCAGCATTGGCGTGTTCTGTACCAGGGCGGTGTTCCACCGTAAAGTCCATCCCCTGTAGGGAAATGGACCACCTCAACAGCTTTGGATTCTCACCCCTCATCTGCATCAACCATCTGAGGGGCCTGTGGTCTGTCTGAACCCGGAAGTGAGTCCCAAACAGGTATGGTCTCAGCTTCTTCAGAGCCCAGACCACAGCAAATGCCTCACGCTCAATAGCACTCCATCTCTGTTCCCGGGAAGTAACCTCCTACTGATGAAGGCTACAGGTTGGTCTAGGCCCTCCTCATTGATCTGTGATAGAACAGCCCCTACACCATGCTCTGAAGCGTCCGTCTGAACGATGAACTCATTGGAGAAGTTGGGTGCCTGGAGCACAGGCGCCGTGCACATGGCAGTCTTCAAGGTGTCAAAAGCTTTTTGACAGGCGTCAGTCCAAATCACTTTCCTGGGCTGCTTCTTGGAAGTCAGCTCTGTCAAGGGGGCAACAATGCTGCCATACCCTTGACGAATCTCCGGTAATACCCGGTGAGTCCTAGGAAGGCTCTCACCTCTGTCTGGGTCTTGGGGGCTCCCAAGCCAGAATGGTATCAATTTTCGGTTGGAGGGGCGCCACCTGGCCGCTCCCAACCTGGTGTCCCAAGTACACCACAGAACCCTGCCCAATCTGGCACTTACTCGCCTTGATTGGGAGGCCTGCCCTCCGCAGCGCCATCAACACTTCCCAGAGGTGACGCAGATGTTCTTCCCAACTGGCACTGAACACTGCGATGTCATCCAGGTAGGCGGCACTGAAATCCTCCAGTCCAACCAACACCTGGTTGACCAACCTCTGAAAGGTGGCAGGGGCATTCTTCATCCCAAAGGGCATCACCCAGAACTGGTAGTGCCCATCTGGTGTGGAGAATGCTGACCTCTCTTTTGCCCCATCAGTCAAGGCGATCTGCCAGTACCCAGACGTTAAGTCAAACGTGCTGAGGTACCGCGCAGCCCCTAACCGATCTATGAGCTCATCAGCTCTGGGGATGGGGTGGGCATCAGTCCTGGTGACGGAATTGAGTCCCCTGTAGTCCACACAGAACCGGAGTTCTGGTGTGGCACCAGGCGCGGCAGCCTTTGGAACCAAGACCACTGGGCTGGCCCAAGGGCTGTTAGAGGACTCAATCACCCCTAGCGCAAACATCTTGGAGACCTCCTCCTTGATGCAGGCTCTGACCCTGTCAGTCACCCTGTAAGCCTTGTGCTTCACAGGAAGACTGTCCCCAGTGTCCACATCATGGACGCACCAATGAGTGACACTGGGAACCAGGGAGAACAGGTCAGGAACTGTCCCAACAGTTGGCGACAGTCACCCTGCTGCTCAGGTGTCAGGGAGGTAGAGAGGTTTACTCCCTCCACTGATCCATCTTGCTCTCGGGCTGACAGGAGGTCAGGAAGAGGCTCGGTCTCCTCCTCCACTCCATCATCTGTAGCTAAGAGCATGCCCACTTGGGACCTCTCCAAGTGGGGCTTCAGGCGGTTCACATGCAGGACCCGCAAGGGGTTCCTGGGAGACTGCAAGTCCACCAAGTAGGTAACTGGACTCTTGCGCTCCACCACCGTAAAAGGGCCGGTCCACCTGTCCTGGAGCGCACAGGGCTCCACAGGGGCCATGACCCACACTTTCTGACCAGGCTGAAGCTCTACCAGAGTGGCATTCTGGTCGTACCACCGCTTCATCTCCTCCTGGCTGGCTTCCAGATTTGCCTCAGCAAGTTCTCTGAAACGCCTAGTCTGGTTCCTGAAGGCCAGCATGTAACTGTATACATCCTGGGGAGGTTTCCTGGGAGATTGCTCCCAGCCTTCCTTGACCAAACTCAGAGGTCCTCGCACCGGGTGTCCATAGAGGAGCTCAAAGGGACTGAACCCTAGAGACTTCTGTGGCACCTCCAGGTATGCAAACAACAGGCATGGTAAGAGGACGTCCCATTTACGCCTCATGGGTTCTTCCAGACCCATAATCATGCCCTTGAGGGTCCGGTTGAATCTCCTCAACCAGCCCATTTCCTTGAGGGTGGTAAGGAGTGGTGAACTTGTAAGTTACACCGCACTCCTGCCACAGGGACTTCATGTACTTGGACACGAAGTTGGTACCTCTGTCAGACACCACCTCTTGAGGGAATCCCACACGTGAGAAAATTCCCATCAGTGCCCGTCCCAACACGGGGGCCGTCACTGTCCTCAGAGGGATGGCTTCAGGGTACCGGGTGGCATGGTCCACCAAGACCAGGATAAACCTGTTGCCCATGGCTGTCTTGGGGTCCAGTGGTCCCACAATGTCAATACCCACCCGTTCAAAGGGGGTGCTGACCACAGGGAATGGCTGGAGAGGAGCCTTGTGCTTCCTCCCACTCTTTCCACTTGCCTGGCAAGTCTGGCATGTCCTGCAGTGAGTGGCGGCACTCCTGCGCATCTGGGGCCAATAGAAATGGGTAACAAGCCTGTCAAAGGTCTTGTCCTGCCCCAGATGTCCCGCTAACGGTACATCATGAGCCAACCCCAGTAGGAAGGCTCTGAAGCGCTGGGGTACCACCAGCACACGGGCTGACCCAGGCTCAGCAACCTTAGGCTCTGTATACAGGAGACCATTCTCCCAGTAAATCCAATGTGATCCAGACTGATCACCTGCTGCCTGGTCTGTGGCCTGTTGCCTCAGACCCACGAGAGAGGGGCATGCGTTCTGCTCCTCGCAGAACTCTTCCCTGGAGGGTCCTCCTTCTTGCTGCCAATGGGTCAGCTCAGGTAGGTCCCCCAGTTCAGCTACCTGTTCCCCTGTAGGCTCCAGGGCATCCCCTCAGGGTCTGCCTCCTCCTGGACCGTGGGAACTTCGGGGGCCGGTTTCCCGCACCCCCTGCCTCCTCTCTCTCCGGCAGGCACCTGGGCCTCACTCTCAGGCTCCAGGTCCCCTTGAACACCTTTCGCTGCCATTGACCGGGTGGTCACACATGCCCAATCAGGCAAGCCCAACATTTCTAAATGCGCACTCCGCTCCACCTTAGCCCAAGGTGAGCTCTCCAAATCGTTCCCTAACAAACAGTCAACAGGCATGGCTGGCCTCACAGCTACTTGAAGAGTACCCGAGAACCCCCCCCACTCAAAGGGAACCTGAGCCACCTTGCAGTGACTCTCTGTGTTGTCAGCGGCTACAACCGGATAGAATGCATCAGGGATAACCTGCTCTTTAGACACCAGGTGACACTTGACAGCTGTCACACTGGCTCCTGTGTCTCTCAGAGCCTCCACCCTATGGCCATTGATGGTCACCCACTGCCTGTATTTCTTAGTGTTCTCAGGCAGCGGGGTCCTAGGGACCATCTCAGAGTCTCCTAATGAGACAAGGGAAAACACTGTGGGATCCCCCCACCTTGGACACCCAACTCCTCCCCCAGGGCTACACTAGCCAACTGCCGGGGACTGCACTAGTGGGTGCTGGTTTTCCATGCAAAGGGCAACGAGGATCGTTTGCCTTGTGGCCAGGGGCGCCACACTTGTAACACACCAGTGGTCCCTGGTGAACAGGGGGCCTGTCAGGGCCACTGGCTTCTTCTCAGGGGAGGCTGGGAACCTTTCCCTTGGTTCCCTTGGGGTTTACTTTGGGGCCCTTTATGGAACTCCCTCTGTTTACCCTTGTCCCCCCACTCTTCTGCTGGGGACCCTGCCCACCCTTGGCGGAGTCTCCCACGTGACCCTTGTGGACCCGGGTACTCACCCAGCGGTCCGCCTCCTCAGCAAGCTGCCTAGGGTTAGTCAGCTTACTATCAATCAGGTGCTGGCGTAGCTCAGGAAAACAATTACCGGACAAGTGCTCCCAGGCAATCAAATCAAAGAGCGCCTGAAAATCAGTCGCTTTGCTACCCTTTACCCAACCATCCAAGGCTCTGCAAAAGAAGGTCACATATTCAACCCAGGTACTGCTTTCAATCTTACTACAGTTCCTGAACCTTTGCCTATAAAGCTCAGGGGTCAAACCATACCTAGTCATTAAGGCATCCTTCATGTGGCTGTACGAATTATAGACTTCAGAGGGCAAATCCAACAAGGTATCCCGCCCTTCACTGAGGAACCGTCCCCACAACCCCGCTCCCCAATCCTTCTCAGGGACCCGGTGGGAAGACATGGCTACCTCATAGGCTTTGAACCACTGCCCTATGTCATCATTTAAAAAAATTCCTTAACCACATCTTTTGGAATATACACCCTAGCTTCAACAGGCACAGGCGGTACACTGCCACCAGAGGGAGTAATCTCTAAGCTCTTGGCCTTCAATTCCAACTCCCTCAAAACTTTCTCATGTTCAAACTGCATTTTCTTTTCCTCTAGGGCCAATTTCCTAGTTTGCATTTCGAATTCTAACTGCCCATTCAGCTTGAGCTTGGTCAGCTCCATTTCGTGCATCCTACTCTCTTTCCTGTCCTCCAACTCCTCTGGAGACAGTCCTCTGGCAGAAACACTGCTACCTACTGGGGAAGGTGGTCTTCTAGCCCCTAGACCCAATAGCCCCTCCAGCTGCCCTTCTGCATTCTCAGCCCCCTCCACAGGGGCACTCCTTGATTCGACCCAGGCCCTCAGCGCCTTTTGAAGGTCCTCCTTCCTGGAGAGTCCGGTCATGGACACTTTAAACTTTTTGCAGAATTGCCTGAGCTGCTTGAGGGTGTAGCATTCTAGCCTCTCTTCTTCCCAATCACACTCAACAGAGGCTACTGATGCTGGTTTCCCCATAGTGACTGAACTTGGCATTTGCAAAAATAGGAAATCCCAGAAAAAATGCTATAGAAGTATGTGGTTGCGTTTTGGTCTGCACTCACTAAGTAGTGTTCACCAATCACTGTACATGAGTCACAAATGCAAGTCCAGAATCCTCACCGCTGACCACCAATGTTAGATTTGGGGGTCTCTAGTTGGCAGAGGTAGGTACCTTTGTCCAAATAGGGACCCTTGAGTCTAGTCAGGGAAAGTAGGTACACTCCCGAAATAACCCCTACTCACCCTCTTGGTAGCTTGGCACGAGCAGACAGGCTTAGTTCAGAGGCAGTGTGTAAAGCATTTGTGAACACATACAGTAATCACGTGACAACACTACAAATGGACACCACACAGGTTATATATTTATAAAAATAGGTATACTTTATATAGATTTATCACAAGACCCTAAACGACAAAAATAATCCACAATACTGTCAAGAGTGCTTAGTTCTGATCAAAAAGGCTTAATTCAAGGTTCTGTGCGAGTCAGTAGCCTCCTCCGGCTACGGCGATGTCGAGAACAAACAGAGTCTAACAAATCCAGCTGACCGCGTCGAGACGGGCCAACACAGCGTAGACAGACTCGGTCACAGTACCTTTTACTTGAAGAGGCAGGCACGGGCGTGCGAGCCGGATGGCTGTTCGTCGCGGTCGCGATGCAAAATGGAAGCGTTGCAGGACGCGTTGTCCCTCGATGCGGTGCAGGCAGCGGCTCGTTGACGTCGTCGAGACGGAGTCGGTGAGACCAGGGCCGTGCGTTGCAGGGCGAGACGGTGCTTCGATGCGGGGCTGGCAGGTTGCGGTGCGGCGACGGAGCCGGATTCAGGAGCTGGCGTCGATCAGTCCGGACAGCGGTGCGAGTCGGGCGGTGCGGTCGCAAAGCGTGCGAGCGGTGCCCAACTCCGGTGCGGTCACAGGACTCGAACTCAGCAGCAGTGACCGTGTCGGTCGGACCAGTTCGATTCGGCGTAGCGAAGCGTTGCAGGACGCGTTGTCCCTCGATGCGGTGCAGGCAGCGGCTCGTTGACGGAGTCGGTGAGACCAGGGCCGTGCGTTGCAGGGCGAGACGGTGCTTCGATGCGGTGCTTACAGGACACCGAGTCGGTCGTGAGAGTCGGTCACAGCCCCCTACCTCTGTAGCCACTGAAACAGAGTTTCCAGCAGCAATTCACAAAGGGGGTGAAGTCCAATGGTCCTGGGACTTCGGTCAGGGGGCAAGCTCTCTTCCAAGCCCTTGGAGATCCTTCACAAGTTGATGAAAGTCACAGCAACGCAAAAGTTCCTTTCTCCTTTCTTTGGCAGTCAGGCAAACCACTGCAGGCCAATCCCCCAAGCAGCACTTCAGCTTAGGGATAGTCTCTCCTCAGTTTCTTCTTGGTTCCGCTCCTCAGCAAAGGTTTCTTCTTGTTCCCAAAAGTGATCTAATTTCCTAGGGGTCTGGGTCCCCTTTTATACCCAGTTTCTCTTTGTTCTCTGAAGGCAGAGAGGCCTCTGCCTAGTCCAAAACCAGTTCTGGTCAGTCCTGGAGCACTTTGTTTTTCTGACTCCTTCTTTCCTTTCAGAATGTGGGGCAGAGTGCTCAGCTGCCCGGCAGGAGGTGGAGCCAGCATTGTGGAAGGCAGGCACAGCCCTATTCAGACCCAGGTGCAACTCCTCCCTCCACTCTGGATGCAGATCTTTCTATTCAGCCCTGCGCTGACTCACCCTGTCTCCTGTAGCCACCCCCAGCCCCTGTCACTCAATCTCCAGACAAGGAATACACAACCTAGCAGAGGCAGGCTTGGATAGTTAGGCAAGAAAATACCCACTTTCTAAAAGTGGTATTTTCAAACACAGAATGTTAAAACCAACTTCACTAAAAGATGTATTTTATCATCCTGAGTTCAGGCATACTAAATTCGTTTTTCTACCATGTTCCCTGGGACAGTTCTGACTCTAAGGTGTAATAGTCAGCCTGCCCATTCTGTCCTATGGGGAGCAGGTAGCCTTGCAATAGTGAAAAACGAAAATGGCTGTAATTCACTATTAGGACATGCCACACACACACCAGGGCATGTCCTACCTTATACTTACAATGCACCCTGCCCTAGGGCCTACGTTAGGGGTGACCAACATGCAGTACAGGGAAGGTTTAGGGACTGGTAAGTGGGTGCATTCACCAAGTCGACATGGCAGCCCTAGGCTGCACACAGGCTCTGCAATGGCAGGCCTGAGACACACTTTACAAGCTGCTTCTGTGGGTGGCACAACCCGTGCTGCAAGCCCACCAGCAGCATTGGATTTACAAGCCCTGGGCACACTCTGTGCACGGTACTAGGGACTGACAAGTAAACCAATCATCCAATCATGGAGTCACTAATACTTACATTGATTCACGATAGGGAGCACTTGCACTTTGGCACTGATTAGCAGCGGCAAAGTGCCCATGAGCATCTAGTCCAGCAAAAACATATCGGCAACAGTGGAGGCATTTACGAAAAAATGGAAGGGAGACCCACGCCAAGGATGCCAGGTCTAACAGGAAACCTAGCAAACCTATACATTTTTGAAAAGTAGACATCCAGGGGAATCCAGGATGGGGTGACTTGATTGGCTCTCACCAGGTTCTGTTACCCAGAATCCCTTGCAAACCTAAAAAATTGGCAAAAAAAAAACATTTTCCTCACTTTTCTGTAGTAGAAAGTTCTGGAATGTGCGTGGATCCACAAAATTCCACCCAACCCCCGTTCCCCAAGGTCTTCCGAAAAAATGGTACCTCACTTGTGTGGGTAGGCCTAGTGCCCGCGACAGGAAGCAGCGCAAAACGCAACGTGGACGCACCACATTTTCACAGTGAAAAATGACCCTTTTTTTGCAAAGTGCCTAGCTGTAGTTTTTGAACCCTAGCTCTGCCGGCACTTTGGGAAACCTAGCAAACCTATACATTTTTGAAAAGTAGACACCCAGGGGAATCCAGGATGGGGTGACTTGACTGGCTCTCACCAGGTTCTGTTACCCAGAATCCCTTGCAAACCTAAAAAATTGGCAAAAAAAACAAATTTTCCTCACTTTTGTGTGGTAGAAAGTTCTGGAATCTCCGTGGATCCACAAAATTCCACCCACCCCGCGTTCCCCAATGTCTTCCCAAAAAAATGGTACCTCACTTGTGTGGGTAGGCCTAGTGCCCGCGACAGGAAGCAGCGCAAAACGCAACATGGACACACCACATTTTCACAGTGAAAAATCACCCTTTTTTTGCAAAGTGCCTAGCTGTCGTTTTTGAACCCTAGCTCTGCCGGCACTTTGGGAAACCTAGCAAACCTATACATTTTTGAAAAGTAGACACCCAGGGGAGTCCAGGATGGGGTGACTTGACTGGCTCTCACCAGGTTCTGTTACCCAGAATCCCTTGCAAACCTAAACAATTGGCAAAAAAAACACATTTTCCTCACTTTTCTGTGGTAGAAAGTTCTGGAATCTGCGTGGATCCACAAAATTCCACCCACCCCGCGTTCCGTAAGGTCTTCCGAAAAAAATGGTACCTCACTTGTGTGGGTAGGCCTAGTGCCCGCGACAGGAAGCAGCGCAAAACGCAACGTGGACGCACCAAATTTTCACATTGAAAAATGACCCTTTTTTTGCAAAGTGCCTAGCTGTAGTTTTTGAACCCTAGCTCTGCCGGCACTTTGGGAAACCTAGCAAACCTATACATTTTTGAAAAGTAGACACCCAGGGGAATCCAGGATGGGGTGACTTGACTGGCTCTCACCAGGTTTTGTTACCCAGAATCCCTTGCAAACCTAACAAATTGGCAAAAAAAACAAATTTTCCTCACTTTTGTGTGGTAAAAAGTTCTGGAATCTGCGTGGATCCACAAAATTGCACCCACCCCGCGTTCCCGAAGGTCTTCCGAAAACAATGGTACCTCACTTGTGTGGGTAGGCCTAGTGCCCGCGACAGGAAGCAGCGCAAAACGCAACGTGGACGCACCACATTTTCACAGTGAAAAATGACCCTTTTTTTGCAAAGTGCCTAGCTGTAGTTTTTGAACCCTAGCTCTGCCGGCACATAGGGAAACCTAGAAACCTATACATTTTTGAAAAGTAGACACCCAGGGGAATCCAGGATGGGGTGACTTGATTGGTTCTCACCAGGTTCTGTTACCCAGAATCCCTTGCAAACCTTAAAAATTGGCAAAAAAAACAAATTTTCCTCACTTTTCTGTGGTGGAAAGTTCTGGAATCTGTGTGGATCCACAAAATTCTACCCACCCCGCGTTCCCCAAGGTCTTCCAAAAAAAATGGTACCTCACTTGTGTGGGTAGGCCTAGTGCCGGCGACAGGAAGCAGCGCAAAACACAACGTGGACGCACCACATTTTCACAGTGAAAAATGACCCTTTTTTTGCAGAGTGCCTAGCTGTAGTTTTTGAACCCTAGCTCTGCCGGCACCTAGGGAAACCTACCAAACCCACACTTTTCTGAAAAGTAGACACCCGGGGGATTCCAGGGAGGTATGGCTTGCGTGGATCCCCCAACGTTTTCTTACCCAGAATCCCCTGCAAACCAGACACTTTGCTGAAAAAATCCCTTTTTTCACACATTTTTGTGTGGTAAAGTTGTGGCATCACCGGGCTGACACAAATTTCCTACGACCCAGCGTCCCCCAGGTCTCCCCGATAAAAATGTTGCCTCACTCGGGTGGGAGGCCCAAGTACCCGCGACAGGCAAGGGCCCACAACGTATTGAGGCAACCTCAAAATGGCCTATCACAAAACGACCTGGTTTTGCAAGGGGGGTCCCATGACGTTTGGCCCGGGGCTCGGCGGCCACCTAGGGAAACCTACCAAACCCACACATTTCTGAAAAGTAGACACCCGGGGATTCCAGGGAGGTATGGCTTGCGTGGATCCCCCAACGTTTTCTTACCCAGAATCCCCTGCAAACCTGACATTTTGCTGAAAAAATCCCTTTTTTCACACATTTTTGTGTGGTAAAGTTGTGGCATCACCGGGATGACACAAATTTCCTACCACCCAGCGTCCCCCCAGGTCTCCCGATAAAAATGGTGCCTCACTCGGGTGGGAGGCCCAAGTACTTGCGACGGGCAAGGGCCCACAACGTATTGAGGCGACCTCAAAATGGCCTATCACAAAACGACCTGGTTTTGCAAGGGGGGTCCCATGACGTTTTGGCCCGGGGCTCGGCGGCCACCTAGGGAAACCTACCAAACCCACATATTTCTGAAAAGTAGACACCCGGGGGATTCCAGGGAGGTATGGCTTGCGTGGATCCCCCAACGTTTTCTTACCCAGAATCCCCTGCAAACCTGATATTTTGCTGAAAAAATCCCTTTTTTCACACATTTTTGTGTGGTAAAGTTGTGGCATCACTGGGCTGACACAAATTTCCTACCACCCAGCGTCCCCCAGGTCTCCCGATAAAAATGGTGCCTCACTCGGGTGGGAGGCCCAAGTACCCGCGACAGGCAAGGGCCCACAACGTATTGAGGCAACCTCAAAATGGCCTATCACAAAACAACCTGGTTTTGCAAGGGGGGTCCCATGACGTTTTGGCCCGGGGCTCAGCGGCCACCTAGGGAAACCTACCAAACCCACACCTTTCTGAAAAGTAGACACCCGGGGGATTCCAGGGAGGTATGGCTTGCGTGGATCCCCCAACGTTTTCTTACCCAGAATCCCCTGCAAACCTGACATTTTGCTGAAAAAAATCTCTTTTTTCACACATTTTTGTGTGGTAAAGTTGTGGCATCACCGGGCTGACACAAATTTCCTATCACCCAGCGTCCCCCCAGGTCTCCCGATAAAAATGGTGCCTCACTCGGGTGGGAGGCCCAAGTACCCGCGACAGGCAAGGGCCCACAACGTATTGAGGCGACCTCAAAAAAGGCCTATCACAAAACGACCTGGTTTTGCAAGGGGGGTCCCATGACGTTTTGGCCCGGGGCTCGGCGGCCACCTAGGGAAACCTACCAAACCCACATATTTCTGAAAAGTAGACACCCGGGGGATTCCAGGGAGGTATGGCTTGTGTGGATCCCCCAACGTTTTCTTACCCAGAATCCCCTGCAAACCTGATATTTTGCTGAAAAAATCCCTTTTTTCACACATTTTAGTGTGGTAAAGTTGTGGCATCACCGGGCTGACACAAATTTCCTACCACCCAGCGTCCCCCCAGGTCTCCCGATAAAAATGGTGCCTCACTCAGGTGGGAGGCCCAAGTACCCGCGACAGGCAAGGGCCCACAACGTATTGAGGCAACCTCAAAATGGCCTATCACAAAACGACCTGGTTTTGCAAGGGGGGTCCCATGACGTTTTGGCCCGGGGCTCGGCGGCCACCTAGGGAAACCTACCAAACCCACACATTTCTGAAAAGTAGACACCCGGGGGATTCCAGGGAGGTATGGCTTGCGTGGATCCCCCAACGTTTTCTTACCCAGAATCCCCTGCAAACCTGACATTTTGCTGAAAAAATCCCTTTTTTCACACATTTTTGTGTGGTAAAGTTGTGGCATCACCGGGCTGACACAAATTTCCTACCACCCAGCGTCCCCCCAGGTCTCCCGATAAAAATGGTGCCTCACTCGGGTGGGAGGCCCAAGTACCCGCGACAGGCAAGGGCCCACAACGTATTGAGGCGACCTCAAAATGGCCTATCACAAAACGACCTGGTTTTGCAAGGGGGTCCCATGACGTTTGGCCCGGGCTCGGCGGCCACCTAGGGAAACCTACCAAACCCACACATTTCTGAAAAGTAGACACCCGGGGGATTCCAGGGAGGTATGGCTTGCGTGGATCCCCCAACGTTTTCTTACCCAGAATCCCCTGCAAACCTGACATTTTGCTGAAAAAAATCCCTTTTTTCATTCATTTTTGTGTGGTAAAGTTGTCGCATCACCGGCTGACACAAATTTCCTACCACCCAGCGTTCCCCCAGGTCTCCCGATAAAAATGGTGCCTCACTCGGGTGGGAGGCCCAAGTACCCGCGACAGGCAAGGGCCCACAACGTATTGAGGCGACCTCAAAATGGCCTATCACAAAACGACCTGGTTTTGCAAGGGGGGGTCCCATGACGTTTTGGCCCGGGGCTCGGCGGCCACCTAGGGAAACCTACCAAACCCACACATTTCTGAAAAGTAGACACCCGGGGGATTCCAGGGAGGTATGGCTTGCGTGGATCCCCCAACGTTTTCTTACCCAGAATCCCCTGCAAACCTGACATTTTGCTGAAAAAATCCCTTCTTTCACACATTTTTGTGTGGTAAAGTTGTGGCATCACCGGGCTGACACAAATTTCCTACCACCCAGCGTTCCCCCAGGTCTCCCGATAAAAATGGTGACTCACTCGGGTGGGAGGCCCAAGTACCCGCGACAGGCAAGGGCCCACAACGTATTGAGGCGACATTAAAATTGCCTATCACAAAATGTTGTACCATAACTTGTTGGGATCCACAAGAGAGATATCACCATGTACTCCCATGGGTGTTTCGTTTACGACAATATCTACAGTTGGTAGGTTATTCTTAGACGGAATGTACACCTTGGCAGACAGACTAAAAAGACAAAGATTAGTGCACAGCCATCTATTCCTCAAGCACACACACATACTGGTTGGATTTGGCACGAGGGCAAGTGATGGTTCAGTATATACAATTTTATTAACAAGAGATTTCACAAAAATGAAATGCACTGTCAATAATTGAAAGGACAAAAAACTGAACCAGTGACTCGCAGCTCGTGAGCTGTAAAGCCACGTCAAGGCCCCAACCGCTTTACAGGCCATTCACACACCTTTCATACGTGATACACACAAGACCATTCACACCACCAGGCACGAAACAAACACATTACAACATTCACAAAGGGACAAGGTACACCCTGCTTGAGAAAGAAAAAAAAAAAAATATTACTGCACAGCCATCTAATCCTCAAGCACACACACATACTGGTTGGATTTGGCACGAGGGTGAGTGATGGTTCAGTATATACAATTGTATTAACAAGTGATTTCACAAAAATGAAATGCACTGTTAATAATTGAAAGGACGAGAAACTGAACCATTGACTCACAGCTCGTGAGCTGTAAAGCCACGACAAGGCACCAACCGCTTTACAGGCCATTCACACACCTTTCATACGTGATACACACAAGACCATTCACACCATCAGCCGCGGGCCCATCACATTACAACACTCACACCAGCAGACAGCACCATTCAAGGGCCCATCACTTTCACACGCCCACATTCCTAACACAGCAACCACACAAGCTGATGGATTGCGTGGAGTGTCGCTCGGCTAGCAGTGTGCGTAGTGACCAGCAGCAAGTCACTACTCACACACCGCCAGCCGAGCGCCAGTCCACGCACACCGCCAGCCAAGCGCCACTCCACGCACACCGCCAGCCAAGCGCCACTCCACACACACCGCCAGCCAAGCGCCACTCCACGCACACCGCCAGCCAAGCGCCACTCCACGCACACCGCCAGCCAAGCGCCACTCCACGCACACCGCCAGCCTAGCGCCACTCCACGCACACCGCCAGCCAAGCGCCACCCACGCACACCGCCAGCCAAGAGCCACTCCACGCACACCGCCAGCCAAGCGCCACTCTACGCACACCGCCAGCCAAGCGCCACTCCACGCACACCGCCAGCCAAGCGCCACTCCACGCACACCGCCAGCCAAGCGCCACTCCACGCACACCGCCAGCCAAGAGCCACTCCACGCACACCGCCAGCCAAGCGCCACTCCACGCACACCGCCAGCCAAGCACCAGCCTACACACACCACCATCACATTTAGGATTTTTTTATACAAAAAGAAAACACAAACAAATTGCAAATAGATACAAATCTACTAACACAAAATCAGAAACTAAATACATTGCACTAATGCCAACCTTGAAACAGAACAACAATTCTTAAACATTACAGACCAGGCAGTTCACTTTACCACTCATGGTTGCTCCCAATAATTCTTTTGCTTGTGGTACGCTCTATAACAAGCAGGCACACACAGCCCAGGGTTAGAAGGACACTCAGGGCAGTACATACGAGTCTCCTTCCGCGTACCTCTTCGCCAACAGACTCTACATCTCCTAGTGGGAAAGTCTTTTGAAGGTGTAGGAGGAATGTGATCAGGAAAGTGGCGATCTTTCAATCGAGCCACATCCTCCACCACTCCAACTCTAGGAACACTTGCCTGTTCCACAACAACAAGGCTGCCTATGACAGACTGCTGAAACTGAACAAAAGTCAACTTTGACGCAGGAGAACACTCCTTGAACACAACAAAAGCATTGAAAGTTGCTAAATTGAAGAGATGGATGGCCAACTCTTATACCAAATGTAAGCCTTACGAATAGCAGTGTAAGGTTCCAACCTCTGATCTACTCTATCAACACCACCCATGTGCTTATTGTAGTCTAAAATGCACACAGGTTTGCGCACTTCAGCAATCTGACCCCAAACAGCCACAGGTGAAGTACTCTCATCATGGATGGTAGTCAGCATGTACACATCCCTCCTGTCCACAAATTTCACAGCTAGTAGTTCATCACTACGCAAGGAACTGCACTGTCCCCTCTGAAGTTTTTTGCAAACAAGCTCTTTGGATAACCTTTACGGTTAGAGCGGATTGTGCCACAAGCAAAAGTGTCCACTTTGAACAATTCCTTAAACAATTGCACAGCAGTGTAGAAGTTATCAAGGTACAAATGGTGGCCTCTGTTAAACAGTCCTCTAGCAAGATCCCACACAATTTTCTCTGAAACTCCAAAAGTGGACGGACAACCAGGGGGTCAATAGTGGAATCCCTACCAGTGTACACACGCAAATTAAAAACATATCCTGTCCTACTCTCAGACAACATATACAGCTTAATTCCATAGCGTGCCCTCTTGCTAGGAATGTACTGCCTAAAAACCAAACGGCCCTTGAACAGGACCAAAGACTCATCAATAGATATTTCTTTCCCTAGAGTATAGATCTCTGAAAATCGATCTACAAAGTGTTCAAGAACAGGCCGAATCGTAAAAAGACGGTCACATTCAGGGTGATCTCGTGGCAACGCCAAACCATTATCAACAAAATGCAGCATCCGAAGCAAAAGTAAATACCGATCACGAGTCATAACTGCAGGAAATATGGCCGTTGCCATCAAGGGACTGGTAGACCAATATGAACCCATGGACGGCTTCCTTATCAAACCCATCAAAAAAGTCAAACCCAAAAACTTCTTCATCTCTTCCAGATTTGTGGGACTCCACCGGGTAGCTCTAGAATGGGGCCTAAGTCTGGCACTGTTGTCCCTCAAAAACTGTTCAGCATTCAAATTAGTCTGCTCAACAATCTCACCCAAAAATACATCATCCATAAACAACTGAAAATACTGTATAGGCAAATAATGTTTACAATCCACTCTACACCCTGCATAACCACTAAAGGCAGGCAACACCGGCTGCACCATGTTTGGATCAACCCAGAGTCCAGCACTTCCAGTAGGAAGCCTAGCAGCCCCAGGCTGCAATCCAGATGCCTCTTGCACCATCGGCACAGTAGTATCCTCCTCTAAAACAGGCACTTCATCTGCACTGAGAGTACCTTCATCATCCGATGATTCCATATGGAGAGAAAACTCACTGCCTGAATCTTCCCCTCCCTCCTCTCCCTCAGACGCACTGTCAGTCTCATAATCCTGCTCAGAGGAAGATTCAAGAAGCAAACCAACCACCTGCTGAGCAGTCATTCTACGGCTAGCCATAATGCTTACTAATAAAGGTTACTTGTCAAACAAGTCAACAACAACAAACCCTTTGTAAAAAAAAAGAAATAAACAAAATGTAGCTTTATCACAAAGACCTATATACTCCAACACTATACCACTCACGTGACAGAAGCAGCTAGACTCACCACCACCTACTCTGCACAGACACAGTAAGGATCAACAATATCCCACTAAAAAAGAAGGAAAAAAATTACACATAAGACAATGCAAAACATCGCAAAGAATGTCATGCTCTGAACACTAACAAATATGCTGCCATTATGACACCACTTACAAAAAAATTCATTCATGCATGACAATAATACTCATTTGGAATACACACAACAAAAATATTTTTCTTACCAAATAAATGCAATTACGCAAAACTGCAGAACAACCACTGCCGAAACCGCAAACAGGAATCAAAAGCTTTACACTAGAATAAAAAGGAGAAACAAAACATTACAATCACATATGCAAATAATGCACCAGTCCACACACAATCCACCAGCCAAGCTAAGGGGTAGGTGGGCCAAAGAGTATAAATAAAATATTCACCCCCGTAAAAGGGAGCAACCCTTGCCCTTTTGGCCACTCCCCAACACAAAAATTAAAAAAACCATGGTGTCTAGTGGCTTCTGCCCTCCTTGGGGGCAGATGGGCCTAAAAACATACTGCTATTCTGCCACCCAAGGGGTCACTCTCCACAAATAAATGCCTGGTGGACTAGTGGGAAGATACCTTTATCTTCCGCACACGATCTCTCACTACTAAACTCTACTCTCAACTCTATTCACAACTGGATGTTAGCTCACCAACTCATTCTGAATCCCGCCAAAACTGAATTCCTCCTCCTCTCTACCTCTCTCTCACCTCCTCCTGTTCAATCTTGGATGGATCAGCTGAACCTACTCAACAACAAACCCATCATTGTCGACAGCGCTAAATCCCTAGGTGTCATTCTTGACAAAAGACTCAACCTAATCTCCCACATCAACTCTATTGCTAAGAACGCACGTTACCAGTTGCGCCTTCTATGGGGGATCCGTCGGTTCTTCCCGGAGAAAGAGTTAAAAACCTTGGTACAATCTCTGGTTCTCTCAAGACTGGATTATTGCAATTCTCTTCTGACGGGCCTACCCAAATCCCACCTCTCCCCTCTCAAATCCATCCTCCATTCAGCAGCTCGCTTCATTTCAGGGTCTAAACGAAGCGACCACGTCACTCCTATCCTGTCCTCTCTTCGATGGCTTCCGATCGAGGCAAGATCTATTTACAAAACTGCCTGCATCACACACAAAGCCTTACACACGTCCTCCCCACGTTACCTGGCGAATAAATTGAAATTGTCCGGTGGCTCTCGCCCTTCTCGCAATGCGGAAAAGCTTCTGCTTGAGCCCCCCCGTCTTCAAAAGGGAAAGATCGATGGCGCAATCCTTCTCAGGCAATGCGGTGAGAATCTGGAACTCGCTTCCCCCATTGCTCCGTGCCACCTCCTCTACCCGGATCTTCAAAGCTGACCTCAAATCTCTTCTCTTCCAAAGACACTTTCAGACCTAATACTTTCACTCTCAGCCCCTCTAGGAAGTTCGCTCTTCATTGTAAATTTGTACTTTTTCCTGTACATTCCTCACCCTTGCGTGCTGTGCTGGATTTGTGTACCCTTCATTTTAAGTCTCCTGTTTAATTCACGCCCTCTCTACTCCCTCAAGGAAGTTCTTCCACTATAGGAAATTCTGTACTCCATGCCTATAGAAGTGCCTTCCCAGGGTGTTCTGAGTGACTGCCACTTATTGCAGTATTATACCTCTATTTGTATTTTGTATCTCATGTATCATGCACAATTGTCACTTTTTCCTCATGTAATGTAACGCTTGCTTTTGTATTATGCTCACTTGTAACCTTCTCCTCATGTAATGTTACTGTTCATATTGTGAAGCGCTCTGACACCTTCGGGTAAAGCCCCGCGCTATATAAAAAACTGCCCCCCCCCCAGGGGGCAGAGCACCAAAAACATATGGCCCCCAAAAGGGGAGCGACCCTTGCCCAAGGGGCCGCTCCCCAAAACAGTATTTTCATTTTTTTTTTAAATTGACTGGTGTCTAGTGGGCATTCCTGCCGCACGATCGCATGATCGTGCAGCAGGAATGCACAAAAGAGGCATCGAGGGAAAGGAAAGGGTTTTCCTTTCCCTCGATGCCTCTTCTGTTTGAAATCCCCCTCCCCGGAGCCAAAACTACCTTATTCTCCGACGCGCTGGAAGCAAATGGCTTCCAGCGCGTCGGGGAACAAAGGGAAACCCCCAATGACGTCAGCGCGCCTCGCGCGCTGACGTCATTGAAGGAGGTGCGGGGGGAGGCAGGGGAAGCCCTTCCCCTGCCTTCCCCCCAAAAAACCCGACGATCGGATTCCCACGGGGGGAGCGCCAGCGCTTCCCCCGTGGGTGGTCTGATGACGAGCTGGACTCGTCATGAGCACACGACCACTGTGTGCCATGACGAGTCCAGCTCGTCATAAGCATCGAAGGGGTTAAACATGCTTTGTTTAAGATTGAGAAGGATTAATAGCGGAGAGTGCCTCGTGAATTCTTGTGCTAGCTTCATTTCGAGTGCAACTTTGTTTGAGATATGCTGAATATATGTTTTAGAGGCAGAAGTATTTAAGAAATGATGTAAGTATGCCTTTTGCAAAAGGTATTGTGCTTTGAAAATTTTCAAAATGTTTTCCGTTTTAAAAACTTACTGATGCATGTGCATGCTCAGTAACAAATCAATGTATGTTTCTAGAGGGCCATGTATGCAATTATATATCAAGTCTGATACCTAGATTTCACTCACACATAGCTCAGAAGAAAAGCATGTATACAGTAAAACAGGTAGTTTGATACTGACAGAAGGAGATAACCAATGAGTCACAGATATATTGACAACTGTTATGTATCTAACAGCAAAGGAGGTACTTTCTCAGTCAGTCAGGCAGTATTCAGGCACTCATTGAGTCACCCAGCCACTACTCAGGCAGTCATCAAATCAGTGATTCACTATCTATGGAGTTATTCAATTATCCAGAAACTACACATGTACTCTTGCAATCAGGCAGGCAGAAATTATGTAGTCATTTAAGTATGCAGGCACTATGTATAGATTCATCTAAACACCTAGTTACTAACTATTGACTTATGCACTTACCAAGGCAATTAACAAGGATGTAACTATGCAATCATTATAACATTTGTGCAGAACCTATACAGCCATCTAAACACCCACTTACAACCCATGCAGTCATTTAAATTCTGAGGCACACGCGTGCACTGATGAAACACTCAGGCTCTACTCATGCACTCATGTAATTACGGAGAGAGTACAATTGTAGTAAACCTAGTAGAGCATGAGTGTTTCAGTAGTGCACATGTGTACCTCAGTATTTCAATGACTGCATGAATTGTAAGTGGGTGTTTAGATAGCTACATAGGTTCTGCGCAAATGTTATAATGATTGCGTAGTTACAGCCTTGTAAATGTAGTGTTCAATTTAAAAAAGTGTAGAAGAAGGAGAGATGTAGTGAAACACAAATAACGAGTTGAGAGAGTAGCGGATAAGGCCTTTGCTTTAAAGAGGAAGCTTTTCATTTTGATTCTAAATAAAATTAAGACTCTTGACAAAATAGTGTTGTGCGTGAGGAGACAAAACCAGAAAAAAAGATTAGTGAATAGAAGTAACTGTTGTACAGTTTTTAGTGGACAATGGATACATACTTCTTGTACAGAGGCTTTCTTTAATGAAGTAAGCTATCTCCAGGATAACAAATTAGTTCATGCTATTGATTAAAGAGGACGATGTTATGAAATGAAGAATGGTAGTCCTATAGCAAAAGTGGTGATGGTTCTTAGAAATGTCGAAGAAGTTATTAAAGACGAGGTACAAGGAAGGCCTAGTCAGGGTACTGTATACCATGGAATTGTAGTAGTGTTTCTAGTATTAGACAGCAATCCATTGATATATTAAGAAAATTCCTACGTATCTTTCCAATGCAAAGTTTAAAACACAAAATAGGTTATACCACTCAACAATGCGAACTTTAGGTAGGAGGCTGTATTATGTGAAAACTCCTGCTTTATGTTTACTTGAACTAAATAGTGCACTTTTGCATGGTAGTGTGGCAGACGTAGAAAAGGTGATGTGCAGTTTTGTTTCTTTGGTCCTGAGCAGGATTCCAGGAAAAATGAAAAGTTGTTAAGAGGAGGAGTTGCAGAACAACACACATATATTACAGTTGATAGTTTTAAAAAAGAGATTACAAAATTTAACACAGCGTTCTGTAAAAAAACTAAGTATGTTTGTATATGTTTGTTGATGCACTTACTAGATTTAACCACAGACTGTTGACATATCTAAAAAGTGAAAAACTAAATTATAATAACTGGCAAAAGTAACCTGTGTATTTATTTGTAGAGGGACAGTTTGACTTGTCTCTATGGCAAGTCATATGTAAGCAGTGTTACAATAAATTGGAAGATAATAAAAGATATTAGATACCCATTTTGTAAGATAATAAAATGCCTGCTAATGTAGAAAAACAATGAAGAGCCAAAAAAAAAAAAACATTCAATATTTATTATTCTTTCCAGCATCGTGAAGGGCTGTTCTGGACTGCTCTCCGGCACTCACTACAACTCCGCAATCAATGTAGTATGATGCCATTGGGGAAAACTGTGGAGCCAAATCTTGAAGTTGAGATTGGACTTTTGAATGGACTCTCTGCTTCGGTGTTGTTGTGCTGCTATTGAAGTTGAGGGTCTGTCAGGTGTGCGTTGCCTTCTTGCTGCTCACTATGAAATCCTCTTATGAAATGTGAAAAAAATATAAAAGGGGGAAAAAATACCATGTGTCATTTTTGGCAGCAATGTGAATAGCTGTAACACACTGCTCACCAGCTGTTATAACAACACTACAGTCCATGCAATATGTGGCCATTCTTGAAAACTCTGGAGCCATATCTGTTGCAGTAGTCTATACCTCTGAAGGGACTTTCTGGCCAGGAATGGTTGCTGCTACCACTGATGTAGATGGTCCTCCATCTTCCCTCTGCTTGATCGGCAATTGGGGATGTTTTCTATGATAAGGTTTAAGATGATATAACATGAAAATCATCTCACATGAGTAAAAAAAAAGTCTCCAGCCAAAATCTACCACCTGCTCACAATAAACTTCTGGAAAAGAATATGTATATTTCCTATTTATTTTACTGAACAGTATATTATCCAATGATATTCCTTATATTCACGATCATGTGATGTTTTGAGATTGTGCATTGCACTAGTTTGGCAACAGTTTTTAATTCCCCATGAGTTTGGGTGATAATGGGTAGTTTGATGGGTGTTTGGTAGTTATGTTCTATTTGTGAGTTCAGATGTTGAGTTATTTTTTTAAACTGTTCTTATATATAAATGTGTTGTTAAAATAAAGTTAAACCAATATGTTACTAAACAGATAGACTCAAACTTTGTGTAAAATATGTCTATATATCTGTTTTTCACTTTGTTATTTGTATTTGTGACTACTGATGTCATTGCGACCTCTGTTGTTGCTGTGAAGAAGGAAAATGCAATTTTGATTTAGTTATTTCGACAAATGACTCCAAAGGGAAAAGTAAAATTAGTATCTTACTAAATAGCTACACTGAAACATTGTGTAAAATATGTCTATATATGTGTTTTACACTTTGTTAAAAACACCCGGTATTCGCAGTCTGTCCTTGGCAATGGCACTCATAGAATCATACAGGCACTACCCGTGCAATCATCAAGGATGTCCTTTCGCCATCACTCTGCAAACACGCCTCCTGGCATAGTACTAGTTGGGGGATGAAGTCTCCTTGGCTATTGAGGGTATTTGGGGGCCAAGTATCCCTCTTGTTACCTCCAGCAAGTCCCACACAGTCAGTTTGCTTAGAGGTCTTCGGAGGCCACACATCCTTTCTGCACCGCTCTGCAAACAAGTCTCCTGGCATACTACTGGCTGGGAAATAAAGTTGTCTTGGATGCGAAAGGACCTTGTGTACCAAGAAGCCCTACTGGTACTTTCTATAAGTCCTACTCAGCGGGATTTCTGAGAGCTGGTCAGAGGCCCCATCCCCCTTTCCACACAATTCTGCAAAGAACATTGCTACTTAAAAAAACCATAGAAATTCACTGAAAAATCAAAGGTTACAAGTAAGTTATAGTTAGAAATTAGCATTTAAATAACCTTAGAAATTCACTGAACAAACCAAAGGTTACAGGGCTGTTTTAGTTAGGAAATAGGATTAAAAAACCTTAGATATTCACTGAAAAAAAAAAGGTTATAGGGACGTTATAGTTAGGCTGATATTTTACTCGTACAAAACCAGAGAAATTCAGCACTTATAGTTAGCTGAGCTAACTAAAATTTGCGCCACCGCAATGCACTGCTTATGACCTCACATATTACATCACTCATGACATGATCAGTGACATCACGGCTTGGCAATTTTAAATCTACAGTGCTCCTGTGAATGCCCAAACCATGGGTGGTGAAGCGTGCATTCGGCGGAGCACACCAACAGCCAAATCTCGAATCCCCAACAAAATGAACGGTCATGCAGGGCTCCAACGTGCAATGGGAAAAGTTCAGTGCAAATGGTACGACGCGTTTCGGCCATGAAATGGCCTTGTCACATGCCCATTGATGTGCAATTAAACAACTTAAAGTGTGCAACATAGAAAAAAGGACTTGAGGACGAGTGAAACGCAATAGAGCCATCTTGAAATATGCAAAATACATGTAAACAAATAATCCAACATATATTACATTCACAGATTGTAGTTCACAAGCTTTGAAATTAATTAATGTTTGATAATCTCTGATTTGTATTTAGGATGGCCCAAAGAAAAAGAGTATAGTACTAAATATGTGCGCATATTGACATCATATGCATGGCAATGGTGACTGCTGCATGTCCTGGAAATAGGGAAAGGGGAGAGACAATGTCGACAGAAGGTGGGTGCATACGTCCAATGTCTCTCCGTGCATCCAAAATAACAGCGAGAGAAGCTCAACGATCTATACAAAATACATACAAGAAAATATAAACAGTTCATTAATCAAATATTATTCATTTAGCCAATGTTTAATATATTTAAAAAATAAAACCCCAAAAAACACATTTACTAAAAATACTATAAATATTTAAAAAATTAAAAACATGAAAACAATTAATGTAAAATAAAAAAACAAATCTTTATATGAATTCTATTTCACCAATATAAAGAAAAGTGTTAAACTGTGAGAATATTAGATATGCTATTCCCACTCCAGTTTATGCAACAATAGGGAACCTGTTTGACTTTGGAGGGGTTACATTTACTACTCCCACTCCGACCTGAACAACAGTAGGGAAAGTGTTGGACTTCAGAAGGGTTAAAATTACAATTCTCACTCCAGTCCAAGCAACAGTAGTGAAAGGGTTGGACTTCAGAGGGATTTGATTTACTATTCCTAATCCAGTCTACACAACAGTAGGGAAAGTGTTGGACTTCGGAGGGGTTGCATTTACTATTCCCACTATTTCCACTCCAGTCTAAGCAACAGTAGGGAAAGTGTTGGACTTCAGACAGTTTAGATTTACTATTCCCACTCCAGTCTAGAACAACACCTCACCACGACCTCCACAGAACATTGCTGGACCTGAAAAGACTACACTTGAAAATGAATGTGCCTTTAGAAGAAAAAAAGACTCATGACACCTGACCTCTTTCAAAAAGGCACCAAAAGCCTGGAACTGCCCTCCAAGGGTCAGGTGGCTGACAAACCCAGAGGGATTCCTGACCCACAAATCCCAGCTGATCACACACCCTCCGATAGTCAAGGCTGGGTCTGGATTGTCCCCTTCGTCGTCTACTCTTGTGTTCCCTGCACTGAGTGCTCGACTGCGTGTATCTGGTATCCTGGTTTTTGATTTTGGCCCTAGCCTCACACTGCGCAGAGACCTTGGCCTATCATGACTGACATGAGTGAGGCCCTGGGCCTGTCCTATGACCTGGAGGGTTGCGCCAAGTGTGCCCTCTTTTTCATGACAATGGGCTGCTGTTCCTGTCATGGGTTTAACATGTAGAGTGGTTGTGGCAGCATACCATGTTTTGTGAATCAATGGTTGTGACCAGACCTTTTCATCTGTGAAACTGGAGTGGAGGCCTACCGGCCACTAATGTAACGTTCCACCTGTATGTGCTACCCCAGGACCTAGCACTAATATCCCAAGTGTGTGTGTGCATGTTTGTGTGTATGACTTGTATGATACATGCTTTGCGTTTTTAAGTGAGTCAGAATAATGGAGGCCTGTGGGATCCATTTTGGAAACTTCTGGATCAGGCTTTTCCGACAAGTAGCTTGTGAGCTACTGGTAGCTCTCCAGCTACTTGTAAGTAGCTTCCTGTGTGCAGCCTACACTACAAAATTAGAAGCTTTTCTTTAGTTGACTTATATATGTATACAAAAATGAAAAAGTCGAGATGAAAATGTGTGTATTTTAAGAGCTCATAAGCTGATGCTTTGAGAAAAATGGCTACATTTCCAAAATATATTTAAAGTTGATAATTGAGTAAGGAGACATATTCATAATACTATTAACTTGGTGCTAGGGTCATTGCAGCAATGGCTGTCATGTATTACCCATTTTAAGGCATTTCACATTGATACACAATATTACATTACTGCTGGCAACAATGCTTGATGCACTGGCGTGATCACTGCTGGTAATCTTTGCATACGGTGGCCGCTAATGTAATCTTGTCTGAATTGATAACTATTACATTGCTTATAATATTAGTAGCTCAGGAGGAATTTCATTAAACATAAATATCTCTTGTTACAGAAAAGGTTGGAGACCCCTGCTCTGGACTGTTCCTGTGCTCTGGATGCAAGTGAGGTTGTTTTCCCAAACGGTGGAAGTGTATTGCTGACATTCCTGAAGCATGAGGGAGGAGACCTAGAGGGTGACATGGGGCTAGATGAGACAAAGCTCCTTCAGAAATTCAATTGGGGTTTTGCTGAAAGGAGCTGCTGATTAGTCTTCTTGTAGTATTAACATTTAGTAGACTGTGGGGGTGAAGGGTGGGACTGTAGTCTCTGTTGTTCAAAGTAAAAGGAACCCTTAGATGGAGTCAGCCTTTTGGCCTTCTCCTGGTCACTGTTCAGTGTCACTGATGATAGCCAGGTGCAGAAAGCTCACACCGCGTTGTGCCTCCATTGCAGGTGCTCCAGGCTGGAGGCTACCCTGGTGAGAGGAGTATCACACTACACAAAGGCTATGTCTGGAGAGAAGCCTGGATAGTACAGTTGAAAGAAAACACACCCCAAACCGGATCTGAAAATGTCGACAGTGGATCCACATCTCCTATGTGCTTTGACTGTATAAATGTGGGGGCCACTGGCACACTTGTTGTTCTGGTTCCAAGTTATTTTTGACCAAAGAAGGGAGTTCTCCACAGAGTACTGAGGACTGCTGTGCAACCAGAGGTTGTGTCTGTCTGACAGACAGCTTCCAAGAGGTGACCAGACATTATGTGAAGTCTTGCCTTGCTGGAAGAAGTTGTTCATCTGACTTGATCCGCCTGGAAAACATCCTGCCTGATGAGAGACAGAAGGAATCTGCCAACCAGGCAAGATGTGTGACTGTCCAAGAACAGCCATAAGCAGTGTGACCCCATTGCTGTTGAGGTCTACCAAGAGTAGGAAGACAGAGAAGAGCGATTTGCAAGCTCCAGCAGGGTGGGCACTAGTCACTCCAGGATTGCAGGTCTGGGTCAGAATTGCAGATCTGTGGCTAACCTTGTCAATGTGTCAAGAAGTGTAACCGTGGCCAACCCTTACCAGAGGAGGGAAACCAGTGAAAATAGAAGTTAGAGGCAGCATCCCAAGGTGCTGTAGCCCTAGCACCAGTTCCTTTACTTGTACCTATTAGACGTTCCTGTGTAGTATTCCACTTCAAGTGTGTGTAATACAGTACTTTTCTTGTCTAATGAAAAGCCCTGGGTTGGACAATCAGTTATTGCTCTGCTGTACTGAGTTTGTGTGCACACTCCCATGCTGCCTCCCTGAGAAGCCTGTAATAGCGTGTCATCACTACCAGTAAGAGTCAAGTGCTGAAGGAGTTATACTTGGAACAGTTGCAAAGCCATTGTAGGACAGACCCTGGGCCATCAGAGACAAACAGCCCCAGACACAGATGAGTGTACCTAGTATCTTGCCCTGAATACATGACAGATTCAGGAGTGACCAGAAGACCTACCCCTGTTGTTGGAAAAATGTAGAACTTAGACATTTTGTGAACCTCAGAGGATCAGGAGAAGTGCTCAGGCTTCCCATGGATGTTGCACTCAAGGAGGGCACAAAAACAGGTTTGTCCTATCAGAGCTTTTTGCTGAAATTAAAACAGGCCCAGCAGGACCTCACAGTAATGGTTCCTGGCCTTATGGAGCCCTTCCTGGATTTGGCTTACAGCCTTCTTTCACTGGTGGATTTTGAGAACAAATAAAAAACTAGCTAAAAAGGTAAACATTAGACTAGCGAGAGAGACAGTAAATCTGTCCAACCAATGTAGCAACCTCAGCAGCTACAAAAACCAGCTTTGTTCCGCTCTGAGCTTTTGGTGCCAAATCAATTACTTCAGCGGTCCCCCTACAATGACATGTCCAACTTCAATGGATCCTCGCCAGCCTCAGCCATGGATCTTAACCCACTGCAGGACACTGGCTTTAATTTCAGAAACTAAGCTCAAAGATAAAATCTTTGATCAGAACGATCTGCTTGGTGTACCCTACCTCTGTGCCATCGAGTTTCGCCTGATATCATGCCAAGGTCCCAGTCAACTGAAAATGTTGTTTCTCAATGGTGCTTTACTTTTTTCTCAGAGCTTTTTGCCTTAAATATTTACAAATTTACATCCCCAGTTCCCCTTATCTGAGTTTGATGATTTTAGTGTATTTTTGCTAATCACATTTATCCTGATTTTTTTACGGTAGTTTGGGATTTGTATTGCATTGTTTTTATTGACTTTGAAATTGTTGTTACTGCTTGAACTTAATATGTGTTTCTCTGAGGAATGCCTGCTTTCTGTGCTACAGTTACCTGGGGTTAAATAGAGATTCTCTAACAACTGTGTTTTGGCCTAACTATTGTGATTATTACGTAGGTAGGGGTCCTCCTTCCAAATAAATACCCACATTTCTCACGACAGGTCCCTCTGTTTTCCCATTACTTTATGAACCTCTTGAGATCAGCTACAAAATAGTGATGTTTAAATGCACACCTACTTTCTCATTATTTCAAGCACAACTAATGATAAAGTGAAAAGGTACTTCATACATTTTTTTCATGCAAGAGTGTATAACCCTAGGTTTTAACCGCTGGAGAGCGGTCATTCAATACTAGGGGACACCATGCAGAATGAACAGTGCCATGTCCATAAACCTGGATTTTAAGCTGGGCAAAGGCCATGCTCATTTCAGCAAGTCAAGAGGATAGGTATGATGTTAGGCTACCTTTCTATAGATCAGTAGAAAATATAATATAGGTTCCTACTGATCTTTATTAAAATGTTTGGGATTCTGTTCATGTTCCTATTTTCTAATAATTGCCTCTAATAATGTCTTAATTAGTTATACCCTAACTGCATGTCATACTTTATTTTCTAGATTAAAGCACAGTTTAGATTTTTCACTATCTTATTGTGGTAGATGTTTGCATCTCAGAACTAAACTGAGTGGCACGTGGATATAAATTACCCAGCGAGAGCGTTGCATGACTGACTTCATGCATTGTGGTTCAGTGAGGCCCCTTTCTGTGTTCTCAGCTCTGTGGACCTACAGGCTACATTTTCACATTCGAAGATATTGGGAAATCTCATTCGGAGGATTAAAATCCATTATTGCCCACAACACTTCTTCAGCAAGATGGTCATGATGAAACAGGGGCCTTGTGCTTGACAGATAGTGTGTGCACCCCTAAGAAGGCTGTCTGTCTTTAGACTGATCTCTCATTCATCCTGCCTCCTGGAGTCATTCCTAATCTCATCTTCATCTGGTCTTCCTCCATGATGTGCAGCCTGCACTTGTATCTATGGACCCAGCTGAACAATTGAAGAGTCAGTAATATACTGCAAGATTTTTTTAAATCTAATTCTTTGCAGTTTTTCATAGCTCGAACTTGGCCCAAGGCCATTAGTGCACGTTACATGAGAAATAGACATTTTACATGCATACCAGACAGACATGTTTAGTCCCAGAGAGGTTACGCGATTACCCCAAAATCTCAGAATATTGAGCCGAGCCAGGATTCAAACCTGGTCTCTTTTGTAGGAATGCATTTCCCTTATAGACACAGAATGAGTAAAACCCTTGTTTCCCCAATTCCAAAGGCGGGCTCCTGGTTTCCCAGTTCCAAAGTCAGCAGCTCTATCCACTAGGCCATGGCTTATCCCATACCAAACAGTTATGATGCAACATGTGTTACAACTCTTTCTGTACATGGGAAAAGACCCATGATAATATAGGCTGCCGAAAAGTGAGTGTGAACCCTTTACCAGGGCTTCTAAATATAATTAACTAGTAAATGTTCGAGAAATACCCTCCCTAGGGTTTAAATAAATTTTAACAATGTGTGTTGACATCTAAGCCTTCCAATATCTGTGCTGGGTTATTGATTGTATCCATAATGCTAAATACCACTAACTTCAAAATAGACAGAAATTCCTTGTCAGGACACATTAGACAAAAATATATTTCTATCGTTGTTCTCGTTCCTACTAATTACAGACTATTAATTATTATAAGGCCAGCACTTTCCTAATTTGAAAATTGCAGTGGAGTTTTTAGGCTGCCTAGAGAGTTACAAAAGGGCCTTTTATCGACACATACAATTCTAAATCACGCTGAGACTCTTAAACCTGTGGGCTACTAGTCTTCTTGAGAGTAGCCAGGTGAAAAGTAAGAATTTCTATTGTACCAAAGAAAATCTACAAGCTAGCAAAAGTGGGTGTGCAAGCCTGAAGAAGCACAGGAAGAAGACATTTCATGCACACAAGATGTTTGGAAAAACAACTTTTTTAGGTCAATGCCATTTGTATAGAGCACGTCACCATTCGTTAGCTCTCAATGCACTTTCAATGCTAACTGTCTCCAGTATGGCTGCAGATCATGCTGCAGCACAAAGACTGCCACTTTACACATCGTTGACATTGCCCTCTTGACCACAGATGAAGATGACTCCTTCCTCAGGATATTGCTAGACCTCTCAGCTGTCTTTGACACAGTCGACCATCCCACCCTCACATGGACCCTCGAGTAGCGAATAAAATTCACTGGCAATGTCCTTCACTAGTACTCCTGGTACCTTTTCAACAGACACCACTTTGTTCACATGGGCACCTCCAGGTCACAAATGATCCCTATCAAATGATGAGGCCCCCAGAGGACCAGACTGTCTCCTGTCATCTTTAACCTGTATATGGAGCATCTTGGTGATCTGCTCACAGATAACAGCATCAAGATTCACCAGTATGCCAAAGATACACAACTCTATTTAAAAATCTCCTCTGCTTCGGACATCCAACACCACAAACACCGCTTGTACATCGCCAGACCTGGAGACCAACCCAAAAAAAAGACAGAATTATTATTATTTGCCATAAACAGCAAACAAGGTACAGTACAAACCTGGCTCAATGACATGAACTTTGACAGCTACGAACCCCAACTCTCACCGAATGCCAAACCACTTGGATTCCCCCTAGAAAAGAATCTCGTCCTCAAGGAACGCATTGCCAAAAAAAAAAGTACCTTGTGCCTGCTCTAGCTTCTTAAGAAAGTCAAACCGTTTCTTCCAGAAAGTGACTTCAGAACTGCTGTTAAACCCCTTGTACTCTTGCATCTAAATGGTGGTAAAGCCTTAATTCATGGTCTTCCAGACTCCACATTGGCACCCCTTATGGGCATCCTACACACTACAGCATGTCTCATGCAGGGCCTGAAGAAATATGCTTGCATTACCTGCACCCTGATGGAACTCCTTTGGCTCCCCTTGCCAGCCCGCACCATCTTGAAAACGAGCAGCATCATTTATAAAGCCATCACAACCAGCATCCCCACTTATCTTACCTTCTCTGGTGGTTCTTGGCACACCCACAGCCAAAACAACAGGCCTTATCCATCTATGCAACCAGGATCAGAACCACCCCAATGCTACTCCAATTTAGGAAAGAGTTGAAGACTCAGGGCCTCATTTATGAGTTTTTGCTGCAGAGCAGCGCCGCAGGCCTTCCTGCAGCGCTGCCCTACAGCAAAAGAAAAGGGCAGGAATGTGCTGTATCTATCAGATGCGGCACATTCCTGTCCTTTTCCCCTGCGCTGGTGCACAATGGGCTGCCGTGCGCCAACACAGGTACCTTTGCACCATGGTGCAAGGGTGCCTGCGTTTGTGGGGATGATTGTTTTTGTGCAGGAAGGGAAACCTTTCAGCCCAAAACAATCACAAGAGGCGTTTTCCTCTTTCTATGTGTGCTGCAGAATGCAGGGGCAGTCTCAAAAAGCCATGGATGTTTGCTGGGAACACCCCCAGCAACACCCATTGCACGCCCCTTTAATGCAGGAAACTGCGTTTAAGGGAACGATCTTTACAAGGCAGCATTAAGCCAAAATAAGTGGCTTGGTGCTGCCTAGTAAATATGGAGCAGGCTCCTGTGCCACTGGAGCGTCCCAAAAAGTGACACACCGGCGGTGCAGGGAGTTTATAAATAAGCCCCTCACTTCTTTAAAGAACACTATATCACAATGCATCAACCGTCCACAACTTAGCTTCTTCTCCTATCACTCGCTGACTTTAAGCTTGCTTTTGACAGCACTCTGCTGGCTATGGGGCTAGGTTCAAGCTATAGGAATATCATATACATGCATACATACATGCATACTTTCACAAGAAATTTTGGGGAAAGCATCTTCTCATTTGATAGTTCCAATAACAAGCCACTTTTATCTACCAACAGACGCTACCCGGATTTGGTGACAAGCAAGAGCCCAGCTCTTGGACCGCCAGAGTTGAAAATATGAGATAATGAAAGGTAACAGCATAAACTGGCGAACTTTGCAAAGGCTTGCAATATAAATGCAATATATCAGTAGCACGTGACGAGCTGGAAATCTCTCTTTGTAAAGCGCAGCTCGTTTCTGGATAAAGAGATAAACGAAGCGATTAGCAACTGAACGGCAGCATTCTTTCAGTGCAGATAACTGTTACTAGGCCGAGGACAGCTGGTCATCCCCACAGACGAGCCTCTTACGAGAGAAAGATGTTCCTATTTGACAAATGCCTGCTCTAGCAGAAGATTCCAACATAAACATCGTATGCCTTACCAAGTTTGCATTTCTATAAAAGAGAGACATTGCAGGTTGGGATCGCTGTATCTTCATGCGTTAAGTTTTTGCACATAAAATAACCAAAGGTTTCCCGCATTTTATATTTGCTTTCCCTGCACCCCCTGGTACCCCTGCCTATATTGATTTGTGGTAAAGACACTAGCAAGAGTCCAGATGTTCAGGCCTTTGTCTCGTCTGTAATTCCCGAACCTATAAACGCACCAGCTCCCAGCCTTTTTCTATGGCTCTTCTTGTGAAACTTCCCAGAAATTATACCTCCATGCCTGAACACGCGCTGCAAGGGCTGCTTAGCATAAGCGACCAGGGCCGGCGCTAGGCATGGGCAGTGTGGGCAGCTGCCCAGGGCCTCGCGCTCGGCTAAAACAGGGGGCCCCGCTTCAATATGAAAGGCCACAGTTAGCCACCTGCTCCCCCAGGGCCCCCTGCCCCATACAATCGCATTTATGCAAGATGTCTTGACCTTGCTGGTCACGGCGTGGTGGCATTCCTGGGGGTGCAGGGTTGGGAGGAAGGAACAAACAGAATGGGGCCGGCACAGTCAGGGGCTGGGCAGCGCCTCTGTTAAGTACCCGGCCATTCTAGGCGCCCTTTCGGCATTTTGTTGCTAGGTGACAAAAGGCCCCTTTGTTTCCAGGACCAGCTGGACACAGGTAAGGAGAGGTGGGTGAGGGGTGGAGGGAGCAGCCAGATCAACTGGCTTTAGTTCATCTTTGAATCACCCATAGCAAAGATTTTTTTATGTGAATGTGCATTTAAAATGCACGTAGAACTGCCAGTGGTAGGGCAGTGTTTTGCTAAATGCCTCGTTACTGCTTCGAGGCCCAGGGGACTTCCCTGGGCCTCGAAGCACTGGAGGCAAGCAGCAAGGTCCAGGTGTGGGGGCCCCTTCCCTGGGCCTTGTAGCCATTACTCCCTCTTTCCTCTCCTTTCGTTTATTTGTTCCTCGGTGAGGTGTATCCAAGAAAGAAAATCACTTTTGCTGGAAATTTCTTTTTGGAAATTTTTCTATTCCAAAGTGCAGCCTCGGGACAGAGAGAAATAAATGGTTCAAAATGTGAAAAATAACTAAATAAAGCAAGAGTGGGTCGCAAAGTGGCCAGATTGATTTTATTCACAACCAGAACACATTAGCGCCACTTTACAGAGTTTGTCAGTGAAGCGCTACTTTTGTTTTCTCGTATTTCTTTGAACAACATTGTTTTCCCCGGGTGGGGAAGTGCACCATTCCTGGATGTACTGCAATACCTGGTTGATAGGTGGATTGGAAAATAAAATGTGTACCGCGGCTCTGTGTTCACGGATGTGGTCTTTTTAAACCATACTGCTTACGTTTTGTAAGGATATAAGTAATGGACATTGAAACAGGTCCCTTCTTGGCCCTGTAGTCATGTCTTTAACTTTTCAGGCAAAAGCACTCACTGATTTCTGAATAAGTGCAAAAGCGTTAAAGTAACCATGTTGTTCCTTCTAGCATTTCACATGTGCTACTTAATCTTGCATTCCCTGGAGTGTTTGCTTTTTCCAGGATGTTACTATTTTTTTTTTGCGGCAGCATATTACTCTTGTCTAGTGCGTAATTTGAACTGAGTCGCATCCAGGTGTTTATAGCGGGGCACACTTGGGTTTTAGTTGAAGGCAGTGCGAGTTTCTCTCAGTAGGATGTGGCACTATCGTCAGAGCTGACGAATTTGGTACTGGGGAACCAGGTTCAGCCTCATGACCAGTTCACTCAGACCACTCTCTTGAGGGAGCACATTCCCGTGCTAGACCTTAGAAGGCCCCGCAAGACTTTAGAAGCCCTGGTGTCTTAGCACCAGCAGGTGGATCCTAGCGGTTGCAAGTGTGGGTTAACCTTGAAGGCCTGTCCACTACAATCCATACTGAAGTTCATCTCCAGTCTTGCGGGCAGGCCTACGAAGCAGCAAACCTTAGAGCAACAGTGACTCCGTCACTGAGGTCACAGGACCCTTGAGAAGGGCCAGCTCTAGGGCAGTGCGACCGGTGAGATCGCACAGAGCGCTGACTTCGGGTGGGGGCGTTATTTTTGCAAGTATATTATGTTTTTAAAAGCACTTGCTGCCTGTTTCCTGGCTTCCAGCAATTTTCGGCAACAATAAAAATGTCATTATAACTCCGGTGATTAATGTTCTTCCTAGAGAGAGATGGAGTTTTGTTAAGTGGAAGTTTTGACTTGTGAAAAGGTAGCGCAGAGGGTTAATGTGCCTGCTGCAAAGGACATGTACTATGCAGATCACAAAGTGCACATAATGTAAATAGGTCAGTGGGTTACTGATTTTGTCAGTGAGATCCTTTTGTTACTTGCAGTGTATAAGTCAAAATCCTAACATAGAACAGTGAGCTATTAACAGTCATCTTAGAGCTGCATGCAAACTGCAAGGTATAAATTAGAACATTATGTTTTTTTCCCCAGTCTTTAATTATCCTAAAGTTGCAAAAAGGGTTCATTTGGACAGAAGTCAATTCTGGTTATTAAAGAGAACCCCCAACCATGGTATTACGTTCTAAATTCAGAGTTTGTGTTTCTCCAGACCAATCACTATTAAACTATACTGCCGACTAGTATGATTGTCATGTGACTCCTACACACTGTAGTCTTGTCTTATGTAACATTTCCTATACAGTGATTTACACACGTATGATTGATTGTCTCTGTGTAATGTGTGTGATATAAAGTGCTCTGACACCCTACACTGGTATCAGTGGCCTTTTAAATCAAATTAAATGCATCTGAGAGAGAGTGTAGTTATGGAGACTTGAGGGGCACTGTTAAAGGGTGGTAGTGAGGGAATCTGTGGCAGAGGGAGTCATTGGGGGCACCATCAAACATTGTCGCACAGGGCTCCACCAGCGCTAAAGCCGGCCACTACCACTTCCTACAGTTCTAACACCAAAGCAAAAACGTTGATTTGAAAACCCCTTGAATCTGCAGCATACCTTCAAGTCAATGTATGATTTAGTAGTGGTCTCGGTTGTTCTAAGTCTTTTTTTATTTATGTACAATCTTTATTTGTTTGCAATGGTGTCTTGTATTTCTGTATTATATGTGTTGTGTTTTTGCACTTAACATAATTCTGGCGAGTAAAGAGCCCACACACAAAAAGATTGTCCTACGAGTCTTAGCCTGTGCGTGTGGGATACTGGTGAGGGGATTTACGTTAAAACAAATTACTAAGTATCAATGTCATCCAAAGGTGGCACAATAATGGCACGGAAAGATAACAGAGCCTTTTGAAATTTGCTATTATATCCATGGTGTCAGGGGTTTTCTCTTGTTTAATTTTATATTTTGAATGATCCCGCCCCTCATTACCTCAACAGGATCTCTCCCCTTTATGAGACAGAACTGGAATTTTTATCATGCACTCATCTGGAAACAATCAGTTAACATGGAGTATAAAATATCCATCTTTTTGAGACCTGCACCTAGCTTTTCCAACCAATGTGACAAATGTAATCCATTTAATACAGTTTTAAAATATATGGACTTATTTCATTTGTATATTTATCTTTTTGTCCTTGTTACTGATATCCACGTTAGGTCTCTTCAGTGATGCCAAATAAGATCAATAGTCCTGCGATGTCACTTTCTGTGATGTCACTTCTTGTGATGTTACATGCAAATTAGAGGGGCCTCACATCTTCCCTCTCGCCCGGGGCCTCAGAAATTCTAGGACCGGCCCTGTAAGCGACTCCGTGAATAGTTTACGTTATAAACACAAGACAATGCCCCTCGTGTCCCTGCTTAAGTTTACGGTTTCGGTAAGTCGGGGCTCTCTTACAGCATGATTTATAATAGCGATTGTTCTTCAGCAGGGGGCGCTGCACCCGGGACAGTGGCAGAGGCCTCTGACCTAAACAGCGCTGACGTGACGCAGTCGTCTTTTACTGGAAAACTCATCTTCGGGGCAGAGTAGACGCATATTTTAGACCATAAAGATTAAATACAAACACATACACCTCGTGAAAGCACTGGGCCCCGTGGGTAGTGTAGAGAGCCACCCGGGCTCTCCCATACTTTGTTACTGCATGCACTCCTCGGGGCGGGCTCAACCCGAGGAGATATAATAAACGGCAGGAGACCGCTCGGGGTATTCCCGCCAACTAGTAACTACTGTGTGGACCTGAGCTATTCCAAGCGCTGCGAAGGCCCATGCTGCCGTAGCCCCGCCGCGCTACATTGGCAACGAGGCCGGTCTGAACCCCGGTGCTCGGTCCTATCTCTGGCAGTGCTCGAGTCGGAGCCAGTGTCGCTCCTGGTCCCGTGGTGCGCTGCCTATGCCCACGACTCTCATCGCCATCGGCTGCCCCGGGTCCGTGAAGGCGTCTGCACCGTCGTGCTTGCAGCCCGCAGGGAGCCCACCCCTGCACAGGCACCACGCTCCTCCAGAGACGTCCTGCGTGTGGCCGTCGCCACCGCGTGAGTGCCTTGGCCCGCAGGGTGCCCACCCCTGCACAGGCACTGCGGCCCAGCCTGCCGTGAGGACCTTGACTGCCTGCTACCTCGACTGACTGCTTCTGGCGCCGGCTGAAACGCCCCGGTGCCTTCAGTGGAGACGCGAGTCAAGATCCAAGCGCGTGCACCGGAGCGGCTGGAGCTGACGTGCTCCCATCCGTCTGCCTGCCGGTGAGTGCCTGCATTCCCTGGGGGCCGCCGCACATCCGCGCTGTCACGCGCACACCGCCTGCTGCTCGGCCAGCCTTCCCACGCACATTGAAGGGCACACAGGAGTGCGCAGGCCCTTCACAACGGTTGCAAAAAAAGAGAAATAAAAGGAAGGAGGACACAAGAAGGCACAAGCCCACACTGCGTGGTGGAGAGGAGATAACAACCACACTCCAAGACAGGGAAGACCATTCTAGCACGCCAGGCACCAGGCTGCCTGTTCAGGAGTCTGCCCCCACCTGCAAGGGATCACAGAGTACCCGCAACTAGCCTGCAGGCCCAAGCTGCCAGCAAGACCTCCACGCCTGCACGGGCACATTTCACCTGGACTGCGACAGGCCCACAACGTTGCGCACAAGTCCTGGGACGCGACGACCGCGCAAGCCGGCCAACCACAGGCCACAGTGCTCGCCCGCAAGTAGGCGACACCCCCAAGATGAAGAGGGGGGGAGAACAAAGTAGGGCGCAAGCACGCCACTAACATGAGCACGCAACCACAAGCAGGCGCCGCTGGCCCGCCGGCCGAAGCTGGCAATCAACAAAGGGGCGCCAACGTCCCACCCCCAAGCCATGGCCACGCGGTTGTGGTCCCGCTGCAGCCTTTCAGCGAAACTGCCGACCCGGCCACGGCGGCCCCACGGTGGAAAGCATGGATTGGACGACTGAACCACTATTTCAGGGGCACCAGAGAGACGGACGGCGCAGTATAAAGATCGTTGCTCATATACTATGGCGGCGCAGAAATCTACGATCTCTTCGAGACGCTGCCTGACACAGGGGACGACGACGACTATGAGGCGGCGGTCGCCGAGCTCGACAGGCATTTTGACCCGCAACTAAACCCTGATTTCGAATAAGTTCAGACAAGCGTTGCAGTCTGACACTGAGTCTGTGGACATGTTCTACGCACGGCTGCGAAGGTTGGCGAGCACGTGCGCGTTCGCACACCAGAGAGAAGAAATACACGGCCAAGTCATCCAAGGGTGCCGCTCGGCGCTGCTGCGGAAACTGATCCTTCGGCAACCAGGGATCTCCCTGGACGAGATTCTCATCCTCGCCAGGTCTCACGAACTTTCAGACGCCCGGGTGGGTGAAATGGAAGCTGCCCTGCAGAGGACCACCGCTGCACCAGCCCCGCTGAAGTACACGACCATCAAGGAAGAGAGGGTCGAGGCCATACAACGGCGCCCGAACACAGCCCGCCCTGCACCGCGGCCATCTACAAGCGGAGCGTGCGGCAACTGCGGAGTAGAACACCCGTCAACAGCGGTGTGCAGAGCAAAGGGGAAGACGTGCTCCCGCTGCGGAAAGGTAAACCACTTTGCTAAAGTGTGTAGAAGCAGCCGGTCTCGACAGACTTTCCCCAGGCCTCGAGGAATGACACAACGTCTACGCCAGGTATCGCTCGACGATACGCAGTCACAAGAGGATGGAGCGACGCGTGGGCGCTGCCTCCCGCTTGAGGAAGATGACGACGAGGTGTTTGTCATATCCTTCATCAGCAGGTCAGACAAACACCGAAGGCCACCGCCGATGTGCTCTGTCCTGGTCGGAGGATCAGCAGTTCAGGCGCTAATCGATACGGGCGCATCGGTCAATGTCATGGACTCAGAGCAGTACGAACAGCTGTCGCCACGACCCCCTCTCGCGCCAACCAAGGCCAGGATCTACACATATGGAGGGACACATCCTCTACCCCTCAGAGGGGTCATCGAGGCTGAAGTCACTAGTGATGGACATGTCACGAAGGCCCGCTTCCACATCACGGAAGGGAGAAAAGGCACCCTTCTCAATTGCCAGACTGCAGAAGACCTCGGCCTGGTTTTCTTTGCTCATCAGGTCCATGACTCTCACACTGACGCCATCCTGCACGATTTCCCGGCGCTGTTCACAGGGCTCGGCAAGCTGAAAGGGAAGCAGTTCAAGCTCCACATCGACCCCAACGTAAGGCCGACGGCCCTAAGACACCGGAGGGTACCGTTCAACCTCCGCCCGCAAGTAGAGGCAGAACTGAAGAAACTCGAGGACCTCGACATCATCGAAAAGGTATCCGGCCCCACCCCATGGGTATCCCCGTTGGTCGTAACCCCCAAGCCAAAACAGCCAGGTGCCATTCGGCTGTGCGTGGACATGAGGCTCCCAAATGTGGCAGTCAAGAGGGAACGTCATCTCACACCCACCATGGATGACATTGTGGCAGACATGAACGGTGCCAAGTGGTTCTCTAAGCTGGACTTGAACGCGGGCTATGATCAGCTGGAATTGGAGCCTGAGAGCAGGTACATCACCACGTTCTCAACCCATGTCGGCCTTCGGAGGTACAAAAGACTGAGTTTCGGGGCGTCGTCTGCAGCCGAGGTTTTCCAAAATGCCATCCAGGAAGCACTGTCCAGTCTGCAAGGCGTCATAAACCTGAGTGACGACATCCTGGTGTTCTCGAACACCCTGGAAGAACACCACACACACCTCCGTGCCACCCTCCAGCAGCTAAAAGACTGCGGACTGACCCTCCACAAGGCCAAGTGTTCCTTTTACCAAGAGTCGGTCGACTTCTTTGGCTACATCTTCACCAGAGAATGTCTGAGAGTGGACCCCAAGAAGGCGATGGCCATCCGAGCGGCGAGCACCCCGCAGTCCCCCACAGATGTCCGCAGTTTCCTCGGCATGGCCACATACTGTGGTAGGTTCATTCCGAACCTGGCCTCCTTGTCTGAGCCACTCCGCGCTCTCACTCGCAGTGACCGACAATGGGAGTGGAACGTGGCTGCCAACACGGCGTTCAATACCATCAAGACAGCCCTTATGGTCAAGACGGTCATGGCCTACTTTCACCCAGGTCGACGTACGGAGTTGGTGGTGGACGCAAGCCCAGTGGGACTAGGAGCTGTCCTCCTACAGAAGCATGACTGGGAGTCTTGGAGGCCAGTCGCATACGCCAGCCGGGCTCTTTCTGACACTGAGACCCGATACGCCCAGATCGAGAGGGAAGCCCTGGCCATAAAGTGGGCATGCCAGCATTTTCACCTCTATCTGTATGGACAGGAATTCCAGGTAGTAACGGACCACAAGCCGCTGCTCCCACTCTTCACAGGATCCTCAAGGCTGGCGCCTCCCCGGATCGAAAGATGGGCCATCCAGCTGCAGGCATACACCTTCAAGGTCGTGTTCTGTCCTGGAGCACATAACCCAGCAGACTACCTCTCGTGGCACCCCGAGCCACCGGTCGCTCAAGCCCTACCTACGGATGTGGCATACTCGGAAGCATTTGTGAAGATGGTCTCGTACGAGGCATGTCCAAAAGCGATGACATTGGAGGAGATCGGCCAAGCCACGACCGCGGACGAGACACTTGCCAGGGTGAAGGATGCTCTAATGAACAATGGGTGGACCCATTTCCTGGACAGAGCCCACACACTTCGGGTGGACGAGAGCCACGCTCGGCAACAGCTCTGGCAGATCCGACATGAACTGAGCGAAGGGGAGCAGGGCGTCGTCCTGAGAGGGCACGTCATCGTGATTCCCAGGGCACTGCAGCTTCGCATCATCCAGTTAGCGCACGTGGGGCATCAAGGGATGGCAAAAACCAAGGCCCGGCTGCGAAATAAAGTCTGGTTCCCAGCGATGGATACCCGAGTGGAGGACATGGTGCGTCAATGTCACTCATGCACCATCATGGGCGGGGATCCGGCACCCGCCCCAGTCATCACAGAAGAGTCATGCGAACTCCCATGGTCTAAAGTCAGCATTGCCTTTGGGAGTTTTCCGGATGGGCGCCACATGTTGGTGATCGTCGATTCATTCTCCAAGTTCCCAGTGGTGGAGGTGGTGGCCTCCACGGCGTTTCCCCACATCAAGAAAATCCTGGACAAGACATTCGCCCTCCTAGGCCTGCCGGATGAGATCCGGTCAGACAATGGACCCCCGTTCCAAGGCCATGAGTTCCAAGAGTACATGGAAAATAAGGCGATCCGCCACAGGAAGATCACCCCTCTGTGGCCTCAAGCCAACGGGGAAGTGGAACGGTTTAAGCGGACCCTCAACCGAACTCTACGAATCGCAGTGGATCAGGGGATGGACGTCGAATCAGCACTTAACCAGTTTCTAGATGCCTACCGGCAAACGCCACATAGCACCACCAAATGTGCTCCCGCTCACCTGCTTTTCAAAAGAGCCCAGAGGGACAGCATCCCAGCCGATCCAGCGTGGAAACCTCCCGACAGAGACGACGCCGCCACACAGGCCAGGAGGACTGTCACCAACCAGAAGGCGAGTGAGGCCCGAGGAGCAAAAGACCCACAGCTAAAGGTGGGCGACAGTGTCGTGGTTAAAGACAGACATCCGGGCTGTAAATTCAGAACGCCGTACAAACCGGAACAATGGACCGTTGTCAGGGTGCAAGGAACCATGGTCACGGCAAAAAGAGGACAACACGTGGTCACCCGGAATATCTCATGTTTTAAGAGAGCTCACGGGCCGGATGCCGGCTCAGAGGAGGCAGAAGATCTGGATGGAGCTCAGCATCTCCCGCCCGCTGGCTCACCAGAACCTGTGATCTCCCCACCAAGACACCCACAGGCTGAAAGTGGAGAAGCGGCGGCTGCCGCTCAAGGGCACAGTCAAGGTGCCGGTACTCAGAATCCCCCGCACACCCAAATGGATGCAGTGGCCAGTTCCAACTCCCGGAGCCAGAGGTATGGTCTCCGGCCGAACCCTGCACCTTGCCAGAAGCTGAAGGACTTTATGTGCACATCCCCCTAAGCATGCTGACTATGGTGGACGATCACTAAAGAAAAGGAGGGATGTAGAGAGCCACCCGGGCTCTCCCATACTTCGTTACTGCATGCACTCCTCGGGCGGGCTCGACCCGAGGAGATATAATAAACGCCAGGAGACCACTCGGGGTCTTCCCGCCAACTACTAACTACTGTGTGGACCTGAGTTATTCCAAGCGCTGCGAAGGCCCATACTGCCGTGGCCCCACCGTGCTACAGATAGACGAAAGATTTACACCATCTTAAACAGATTGAAATGAAAGTCCATTCATGGGCAGAAGAGGATAGCTGAAGCAAAGAATAATAAAGCAAGCATTGGCAATGCCAATAGGCCTCGCTTATGCATGAAAGTGCCTTTTGTGTTATTGGTGGGTTTAGGCACTCAGTACCTCATTATACATGCACTCTACCATTCATTTTTTCACTCGTACATCTCTTCATACATCTACTGATTCATTCTTGCATTCACCCTCTGACACAACCACAATAAAACACACACAAACTCAACAACACATGGAAGATAAATTAAAAGAATTCAAGTAGAAAAAAGAAAACATGCTGCCATCTAAACAAGGTGGGCAAACGATTGCAATAATAAAAAAAACATAGCAGCCTATGTCTGTCCTACATTGGTACTATACATAGTCTATCGTTGTTAGAACTTGTTTATAACCAACGTGTTGGCCATCTTGAAATGGTAAAACAATGACTCTATGAACAGCAGCATTCCATAACAGATGCTTTTTTTCAAAGCAAGTAGCCGCACTGGATGTGTCACAATGCAAACGAAATGAGTGGCAAGCAAGTGACCCGTTAGCACTATCGGGGGAGCTGTAGTATCCTTCGTGAAAATGAAAATAAAAAGGCGTTAAGCAAAGAAATGAAATGGGATCTATGAAAGGACAACATTCTAAACTAAAGAACTGGTCCTCCAACCCTGACATTGAACTGCTCTCATTGCGTGACAATGACACTTAGACAGACAAATGGCAAAAGTCTGACCCAAAGACCCTTAATGTGTATTATTTATTGCATTTTTTTTGTTGCAAGATCTAAAAGTCCTGTCAGAGAGCTAAGCCTGACAGTCCTTCTAAACAGATTCCTGCAAGAATTATTACAGTTCAATTCTACCCACAGTGTTTATTAATTGGGATGACTAACCTTCAAATCCTTATCTATCTAGGTAACTATGAGATTTTATGCAACAAAATAGCTGTCTGCATGCTTTAATACAGTGCAAAAATAACCCAACCTTAAAGACATATTGCCTTTAACATATGTGATACATAGTAAATAAATCAGGTCTAATGCCTTTGTCCTAACTTTTCATGATAAACAGATAAGACGTATGGCATCTGAAATACCTTTTACTGGTGAACCAATCAGGCCTATAGCTGTTAGCGTTGGCTCATGACCATAAACATGTCAAGCCTAATGTTTGGAATTTAATATTTCCCACAAGGCAACCGTTAGACCTTCAGTATAAAATTGCAAATGCCTACAAAATTATAGTTGGCAAAGCAAAATACTATCTCTCCTAAGAAGTTCTAACAAAGAGTATCACAGTGCAAATCTTTTATATCCACAGTTTGTCAGAAGTGGTAACCAACTCCAAAACCTCTGCCTGCTATGGTAAACCCCATATAATAAAATACATATCTATATGCTTTAAAACAGAATAACAACAATCCCCCTAAATGCCTATGGACTATAGCATATGCTTTTCACTTTAAATCTGCAAGGTCTGCTACCTTTATCGTAACAAACAATGGAGCCAATAGCCATCATCATTATCATGTCACCATAACCAACATATTCCTGCTGTTTTGAATATAGGCTTTTCCACCAGCAAAAAGGTGCAATACAAGCACTCTTTTCAGGGAAAGTACACAACTTCGGCCCAATCAAATCCTGCACTCAGAGGAACCCACATTAGGGTGGAGCCTAAGCCCTTCTCTAAGTATTATCACTTTTTGCAAAGGAAGACACTATCCATAATTAATAAGATACAAATTTGTTCTGGTGCCTTATGCATTGACATATTATATTTTGTGATGGATATATTGTATAACTGTGAATGCATTATTGAGATCAACTATACATTAGAGGTGAGGATATCTCTTTAAAAGTATCAGGTTTAGGTACTGAATGAATGGTTTTTACTTATTTTGGAGTAAAGGATAGAAACTGCAGTTTATTTTTTTATTACCTTTTAACATATTTTGTTGTTTCAGTATGGCTCTTGTTTGTAATGATTCGGGTATAGATACAGATTATGAGCAAATGTTTGTCACTGTAGCACAAAGAGCTGATCAAGTGTCAGGGATGGTAATTGCAGAAGCTTTGCGTTGGCAGTCGGAGTGGCCTGCCATTGCTATAGCATGAAAAGCAGGTCTTGTGTTGCCAGTCGTCGCTGGCGGTTGCTGTCAGCTCGAAGTGCACGTCTCACCGGAACTTTGTATTAACGTTCGTCAAGGCCGGCAGAGTCTTGTCGCAAAAGTGTCAGTTCACGTTCGCAAAGAGCCCAAACTTCAGGATTTTTACTTTTACTTCAGGAGGAGTACACTCTGATGCCTGCCAAGGGTTTAGGACCTTGGGAGGCACCTCTTGGGGATCAGGGACTCACTCCAGCAGAGGCCATCAGGGCTGAGGCAGATCCAAGTGCAGGTCCAGTTGCAGCAGGTCAACTGGGCAGTTGCTGGTAGGCCTCTGAGACTTATTGTTTCCCTGTAGTTCACAAAGGAGGTCATATGATCACTGTACTACACTCTTACCCTTACAGGATCTCACTCTTGCTCTCTATTACAGGGTCACACACTTCTTCCTTTGGCGATTCCCTGCTGCACTGGTCACAACGAGAGATCCTCTTCAGTTCTCATTCCCTTGTTTCCCCTCTTCCCCTTGGACACTGGTCTTGCTTTGACTACGTTGGGCATACTTAGTGGTAATGGGACGGGGGACCTGCTCTTCATCTTCTTGCATTTCGTTCCTGCGGAAACTTCAGGTGAGCCTTGATACTGCAGGCCCACTAGTAGCATTTAATTTATAGGTGCTGGGTACAGGTAGTACCATTTACTAGGGACTTAAAAGTACATTAAATGTGCCAATTAGATGCAGGGCAATTTTACCATGTTTGAAGGAGGGAGCACAAGCACTTTAGCATTGAATAGCATTGGTAAAGTACACAGAGTCCTAAATCCAACAAAAAAGTCTGCAAAATAAGAGTGGTGAAGGAAAAAAGACTGGGAGAATGCCATGCCAAGGATGTCAGGTCTGACAGCTCGCTTTTTATTTTGACATCTTGTTATAGGAGAAGGGTATTTAAGGACCGACAAAAATGGTGTCTACCGTAATCGCTGAGGAGTAGGCATGTCCAAATGAGTCCCTACCATTTACATGCAAGCTAGTGAGTTTGTGTATGTGGTGATTTGCAACGTACATGGAGATATCATTTCTTTGGGTGTTATGTGTATTTTAATTATCCTTGGTACTGGTACAAAGAAAACATTTTGTAATATATTAAGCCGAGTGCGATCCATACAGGGTCCAAACATGGTGCACATATATTTTCCATTTAATCGATTTAGATGATAATCGGCCTGTGGAACAGAGGATTGTGGTATCACAATAGGACGCTGATATACTCACTTTCATGTTTTTTTTATCTCTTATTTGTTCTTTATGTGCCATTCTAATATGATGGCCACTTGCTAGCCCAGTTATTAACTAGCATCTAAACTACTGTTCATTTTTATATCACAGAGATGTGTTTGGGACTCTTGTTCCCAGTCAATTGTGATGGCAGTTTTTATTATGCTAAAAAATGATGTGTAGGTTTCCTGAACCACGTGACATGCTATAGTGAAAGATAGCATGATAATATAGTATCGATACACTTGCTTCTGTGCTTCCATCTTGTGTGATTGCTATTTGTAATTTCACTTTGATGACCACCTGTTATGCTTGTTGGCTGACCTGCATTAATATTACTGTGAGTCTTTCAACTATGTGGATGTACTACAAATGGCAGATAATTTCATAGACATTTTTGGTAGGATGCAATGTACTCTTAATTAGATATACAGGATCCAAACCGTTATGAAGTTATGCAATAAAAATGAAATTAATGTTTTTTTAGAAAGTGGGTTAAAGCGTGCACTAACTACATTATAAATGTTATATGAATGTAGGCATTGTATTCATGCATGCCTGTAATTAGCATCTACTTCGATCGTTTCTTATAGGACTTGTGAAGCAACTATACCTTTGGGGACTATGTGATTAAGAAGCATAGTATTCTGGTGAAAGATTTAGCTACTTCCCTGGTATGACACCATATCATATGTATAGATAATTTGAATAATTCATTTTTGAATTAATTTATTAATTCCTCATTTATTAGTAATGGTAGTGTGGAGTCGACCTAATTTCTGAAGCTCTAGTAGTTAGATATTACTATGTGTTTCCTCGTCTCTCATTGAAATGTGCTGGGATGTTATACTCAATATGGAGTTAACATTATTTATGTGGATATAAGTTGTAGGATGTAAATGACTTTGATTGATTTGGATTGCAATGTGCTGCTCACCATATATGAAGTTGATAACAAGAATAAGTGGCTAAATTAAACAACATATGATGTTTTGGATTTATATAAAATACTTGGGCAATGCAACTGTTTATATTGTGATCATATATAATTTACTTTTGTGTACAATTAATGATTCATGAAATCTTTATAATAGCTTGATGAATCTAAATGATGAAAAATAAGGGCACTGAATTTGGCATATCAGTAGACATTTGTATTGTTGAAGTGTAAGCATTATGCAAGGTGTTTAATGATTTAACATTTTTGTAGTATTTTTCTTGATTGTAGCCCTGGGGAAGTTACTCATAGTATGAAATTCTTTGGCTTCAGGTAATTGTATGGCTACAAACAATTATAAGTGGATTTCAATAAAGACCTATAACAACTTGGATCTGTGTGCATTGCTGATGATTGGATGGGTTGTTTTCTAGGATCTGCATTGTGTACTTTTATGTGCACTGGAGCACAATTTAGTTTTCTATAAATAATTCTCTCTTAGCGGTACTCTGAAAGCTCTTTCTTTATTGATCACATAAACCTGGTGACAACGGTGCTATCAAGCCAGACTGAGCATAACTGTTCACACATGGCAACCAGAGAAGAACTAACACAATAATTATCTAATTATCTAGGAAAATATGTTTAATAGCATCACAGTCACATTTGTGTGACCTTAAAGTCAAGCTGCACCAATCACAGTGGCATGTGTGTGGACAAAAGGTCAAACACAATAGCTTTGCATGATAAAGAGCTTGGCTCAAGCAGTAGGATAAACAAATGATCACAGCTGATTGGAGGGTAAGCACGCTGTCGGTGGAACCACAGATGAACCAACATCTGGGTAGAGCCACAGTCCCTCTCTGTAGTACTCCTGAAAGCTCTTTTTTTATATCTTAAGGTCTGGTGGCTGCTGTGCTGTCAAGCCAGACCTAACAAGCACATCCTGAACATGAACTTTCCTTCACAGACTAGCCTGGCTAATGAGTCTGTGTGATATGCAAGTGGTCTGGTGAATAACAGTAGGCATATTTTACAGGGTGAATGCTTTGCTCATCGAGTACACAGAGATGTTAATAATGAGGCATAAGATGAGGCACAAGATCAGGAGTTGTAGTTTAATATTTATGCTATTTTAAGTTTATTTTGAAAAACAAAGCATTGGCAATTAAAAAAATATTACATGCTATAAAAATACAAACTACATGCATACTGTACAAATAACTTTTACAAATAGATTGAAACAATAACATTTTACAACTGCATAGCTTATCTCATTGGTCTAGGACCACATTGTAAGTGCTCATTCATATGTTTAAACATTATACTTCAAGAAAATAAGATTCCAGTACATCTTAAATTGAAAATGTGTACCAGAGCCTTACTGATAATGTATTACAGAATCTTCACCTTTGTTAGTCATAGGAAATGTTGTCATCAGGTCCCTTCTATTGTTTAACTAGGCAATGTTTAACTAGGAAAGCTCATCATATTCAATCAAAAAGCCCCAAATCGGCGCATTTTAATCTTATTTAAATCCTCCACAGAATATTGATTTTGGATAATTGTTGGAACAAAGTCTTAAATTGGATGTTAGACAGATTGTTTTGTTATATGATAACATCAATTCCCAACAGTTCCATGAGGGAATTTGCTTTTGTCCTCAGATAATTGCCCTGAGAAAAGTGTTCAGCCAATCTGACTTTCTAACAGTAGCAAAGATGTCTCAGCAGACCAGATCAACCACCATGTCATGATGAGAAAAACAATAATTGTGAGGAACTGGGTTATTAGTTGAGAGGGGTGAGAACCCAACTCAAATAATAATCACAATCCTTTTCAGGGTGAACCCAACATTCACTCAATAAATCTGTGCTTAACCCTCTGGTAGCTTGGCACAAAATCAGTTAGGCTTAACTTAGAGGCTATGTATGCTTGTTTCCGGTCCAGGGAAGAAATGGCTTGGCAGTTCGGGCTGGTCTGTTCCCATGAGGCACAGGGTCAGACTGATTTGCATATGGCCATGTCTGAACTGGGGTGGCGGAGTGAGCTAAAGAATGATGATGGATTAAACCCAGATCAGTTGACTGGGGGTGAGTGGTTGCAATGTTCAACACTCCGTCCATCATCCCCTTTGGTTTTGCATTGTTCGCCCTAAGTTGGCAGGGTATGCCCAGACGTGGGTCCCTTGCTCACTTTGCCACTGGATTCAAGATAGCCTGGCTGATGAGGGCTGTGAGCCGAAACCGGTCCCAGGATGCTTGTTTCCGGTCCAGGGAAGACATGGCTTGGCAGTTCGGGCTGGACTGTTCCCATGAGGCACAGGGTCAGACTGATTTGCATATGGCCATGTCTGAACTGGGGTGGCGGAGTGAGCTAAAGAATGATGATGGATTAAACCCAGATCAGTTGACTGGGGGTGAGTGCTTGCAATGTTCAACACTCCGTCCATCATCCCCTTTGGTTTTGCTATGTAAGTATTTTGCCATACTCAAACAGTAATATAGTGAAAGAGAAATCCCAAACCGATTTAGAAAAATAAAGTACATTTTAATAAAATGGCACCGAAATGGCAAAAATTCAGTCAGTGGAACAGAGTTATGGGTTTTTAAAGTTTTAGGTAAAAATAGCGCCAACTGCATCTATATGGTCACGCTGGACCAGTATAATGTTGCATGTTCAGGCCAACCGGGATGGAGCTCAGACTCAATACATAATCAGATTCGCTTAGCTGGAAGATTTATCTTCTGACTTGGATGCAAAGAAGGTGTGGCCCGGCTCAGCAGGGTTCTGCATCATCCTGCGTCGCACTATCTTGGATCTGGTGAGGCTTTCAGTCGGGACCTGTGCAGCTGTGTGGGCCTCTTCAACACTCGGAGCCAGAGCTAGCAGAGCCATTGTTGAGCTGTGTGGTGCGACTCTAAGGGGCTCTGTGTCACTATGCGATGGATCCAGTGAAGCTTCCAGTCTGGATCTGCGCAGCATGACACTGCAGGGCTCTGCATCTCTCAGTGTAGGATCCGGTAAAGCCTTCAAGTAGAAGCTGCAATACTCTGCATCACTCTATGTCGGATCTGATGGAATGTCCAGTCAGGCAGGGTGGAAGTGCACTCTGACTCCAGCCATGGTGCCAAGACCTTGAGAACATGAGGGGGGGACACACCCACAGCGGCCATCAGAAGGGGCAGGGTCAGGTCCAGTTGGTACCGTTCAGCTGGAAAGTAGGAAAGGCATCTAGAAGCTTGTTGTGGCACTGTAGCCCAAGCAAGAGGTTAACCAACTTACCCTTGAAGTCACTTCTGGGGCCTAGTGTTCAGGGCAAGCAGGTCCAGACTTCCTTCTTCAGACAGCAGGGTAGTCTTTCTTTTGAATCTTCTCAGGTACAGGAGAGTTCTGATATTAGGTTCTGGGATGACACTTTTATATCCAGTACCCTCTTGTGGGTGGCGGACACCCCTTATTTAGCCCTAAAACTGGTTCTAGTCAGTTATTCTCTTTCCTCTTGGTCTGGCTCTAACCTGTCTAGTGAAACAAAAGGTTGGCAGGCACAGGTATGAGCTGCCTCTGCCAGTGATGGGTAGGCATTTGAAGTCAGGAAGGAGCTGAGTACAGCCCTTAGGTTAACCTTTGAAGCTCAGGAAGGGGACGGGTTCAATCCCCCAGGCCTTTCTGCTCAGCGAAGGACACCCTTCCCCATACCCAAGGCCCTTTTGTCCACTGTCTTGGAGGAATGCACTTCTTACCACAGGAGAGACATTAACAGTCAGATAATGGTGAACACTAGCAGAAAGGCACACCTGGTTTGGGCAGGAAAATGGCAACTTTCTAAAAGAGGCATTTTCAAAATAGTAATTTGAAATCTGACTTCGTCATTAGATTGGATTCTGAATTGCTATTAATTTGAATCTTTGAACAATGGTTTTAGCTATTCCAAAGCTCAGATTTGCCCAACTTTTTAAATACCATGCACAAGAGGCTCCAATGACAGTCTTGAGACAAGGTTCTCAGTGATATTTCAGTGGGTGGCACAATGAGTGCTGCAGCCTACTTGTAGCTTTTAGTTTACAAGCCCTAGGCACATTTCGTACAATATACTAGCGATGTATAAGTAAATTAAATGTGCCAATTAGGTGGTTGGCATTTTCACCATGTTTAAAAGGGAGAGCACAGGCACTTTACCACCGGTTAGCAGAGGCAAAGTGCATAGAGTACTAATGCCAACAAAACACGTTCAGCTACAGAAGATAAATACCACACAAAAGATGGTCATTTCTAACATGTGCCCCCCTCCCCTGCAGAAAGAAGGGAGAACTGCATATGCTCGTGGGAGTTTTCACCTCTATGGCAGAAAAACCTGAAAAGACCATCAGCATAAGCGTCAGTCCCAGGGCAATGTTGCACCATAAAGCCCACCTCCACAGTTTTGGAATTTCACCCTGCATTTTCATCAGCCCACTGAGGCGTCTTTGGTCTGTTTGAACCTGGAAGTGGTCTCAGCTTATTCAGTACTCAGAACTGCAAATGCTTCCTTCCAATTGCATTCCACCTCTGTTCCCTGGAAAGTAGCCTCCAGCTAAGGTTACAGGTTGGTCATAGCCCTCATCATTTAGCTGTGACAATGCAGCCCTAATTGAGAAAAATAAAAAGAAGACAGTTGCACTCCTATTTGCTCCAAGTTTAACAATCGGTAACTTTAATCAATTATTTGGATTCCTGTGGGTATCACCTCCTGATCGAGAGGTGTACTATAATATGAGAACAAAAAGCATTTTCCAGGAAGGCCAAAACATCCCCACTAGGCACTCCTATGATTCTTTGTGTAAGTAAATCAATTCATCCAAAGGTGATTAAGTTTCAATTTTCTTTTATTCTTTTTCTCTATTCTTTTCGTTATTTCCAAAAATGTAATGTTCCTCTTCACGCGACATTATTAGGTTTGTATCAACGAATTCGTATATTGAGGAACCTAATCCATTTCGGGCAAGGCCCTTCATCAGGGGATGGCTCCTAAAAGAAGAATGTCACTAATTAATTACCAAGTCCTGAGTACCACCTACTAGAAGATTTGTATGCAGCTGAGCGGAAAAATGAAAATGTGATCCAAGTTATAAAGGTTGTGAAAACATTGATTAAATAGGAGGTGATATTTAGAAAACATTGCTTGTGGAACAAACCGTTGTGCGGAGAATCTTGTGGCTCTCCAAAGAGCAATCCAACAAATGAGTGCTCTCAGTGATTCATATGTGGGGTGCAGCGAGTAAAGCACCAGTGAAAGCTCAACATTCCCCAAATAGATCGTGTGACGCCACGACGATAGTTACAAAGAAAACATGTGAAAAGAAACCGTGGTATGATACGGTTGGAATTTGGCCTAAAATCTTTGGAAATGCTGCATAAGATCAGTTGTGTTCACTACATTATCGATTGTGCTAAGGCCGATTCATGTACATTGAAACATCTAATAATGGAGGAACTCCGGAGTAATAAAGTAAGAGATCTGCAACTTTCTATTATAATGATGGAAATAGACTCTTATGAACTGCCTGATATTCAGGAGATGGGACGAATGACCAGGGATGTGCGGAAAAAACTAATAGGTAAAACATTAAAGCTAACACAGTGGAATTCAGATCGCCTACAAGCCGAGAAATATAAACACTCAGACTTAATAATTGACACATATACCTTGCAGGCTCAAGAATACTTGGGATGGAATGTGACCAGCTATATTAAATGGAAATATGGAAATATGTAAGGTTTAGACAACTCTATATTCCAATAGGGGAGTTTGAAGGGACTTGGAATAAGGCGCTTAAAGATACTCAGGGATGTCGGCTTTGTGGAACCGGCAAGGAAACACTTGAACATTTAATATGCATCTGCCCGAGACTTTTGCCCATACGGAGGTTATATTTACGCCCCATGTTTAATAATGCCAAAATAAGAACAACTACAGAGGCTATACGTTATTGTTTTAGGCTCACAGGGGAAAGTGCAATTAGAAGGATGGTACAGTTTTTAGAACATGCTTATAAAACATTACTCGACTAGATGATTTTTATCGGCTCTGTATATAGATGCAAAGACAGGTATTACGACCTATGTATATCTTCTTTTTTAGGATACTTCACATGGTTAATATGTGATTGTTTTTATTCTATTTTTATGCTTGCTTATTTTCTATTTATTGTAATCAAATGATTAATGCAATAAAGTATTTTTACTACTTATAAGACGATGGTATCCTGTTTACGTAACAGACAGTGCCAATGTCAATACAGCGTTAGTGGAAACCGAGTAAATTCAAAGAGAAAGAAACGTCCTAAAGAGAAACAGTATTCTAAATCTTATCATTACAACCAGTGCCAATTAGTACACTTCTAAAGTATAAAACTAGTGTGTGCTCATGACGCGTACCTGACATTCATTATTGGTTTGTCTCCATGTTGCCTCATAAGCGCGTATCACTTTGAGTGTGCTCGACAATAGTCAAAGTGAATATCCGAGTAGTAAAACTAAAAGACCGATTCTTCCCGGAAGTAAATGCACGTCCCAAGTGTAAACATAGATAAAGGCGTGTAAGTACAGAGTGAAGGAAAATACACGTCCCAAGTGTAAACATAGAAATAGGCGTGTGAGTGCAAAGTGAAGGAAAAACCAACCGGTGAGATTCTGTTTGTTTCAAATGTGCTGTTATGAAAAAACAGAGCTAAAAGTGGAAAAGAAATTAAAATAAAACCAGATGGAACCTTGCAGATAAAAGCTGCTGCGTATGAGTTAACTTGTTCAAGTTATTGCAATAAGGAGAAACGTGTATGGTAATTCATTAAAACTAGACAATGTGGAAAACTTTACAGAATAAAATAGTACAGAATAAAAAACAGGGAAAAACAGCTACATGCATGTTAGTATCCTAGAAAACAGCTAAAGTCCATGCGTTCATTGAGTCCCTTGGAACTAATCGAGTTCAATTGTTTCATCTAGTAAATTTCACGTTGAAGGAGACATTTGTTATTTTTTCTACCTTCTTTTAGGCGTACACATTCTAGTACCAAGAATCTAAGTTGGCTTATGTTGTGATTGAAAGTGTTAAAGTGCACAGAAACAGTCGATGTCTGATTTTTCGTTTGAATATTACTTTTATGTTCTGTTAATCGGGGTCCCGTAGCTGCTTCCTTGACCCTCTCGACGCCGCCCTTGATTCCTCCTTGATCCTTGCTGTGGGCGCTGACAGTTGCTGCTATTTGCCTGGGACAATTCTATAGCAGCAGGACTTCACTTGCTTCTCTCACCCTGTAGAGGACCACAACATCCAGGGTGCAACGCGACCCCGCACAGGTGTACTGGGTCTTGCTGACGAGGGGGAGGCACCTGACCACCTACGCGCATAAAGCGCAGCCTCTCATCCCGCAGTGTGGGTCCCGTAGCTGCTTCCTTGACCCTCTAGACGCCGCCCTTGATTCCTCCTTGATCCTTGCTGTGGGCGCTGACAGTTGCTGCTATTTGCCTGGGACAATTCTATAGCAGCAGGACTTCACTTGCTTCTCTCACCCTGTGGAGGACCACAACATCCAGGGTGCAACGCGACCCCGCACAGGTGTACTGGGTCTTGCTGACGAGGGGGAGGCACCTGACCACCTACGCGCATAAAGCGCAGCCTCTCCCCCCGCAGTGTGGGTCCCGTAGCTGCTTCCTTGACCCTCTCGACGCCGCCCTTGATTCCTCCTTGATCCTTGCTGTGGGCGCTGACAGTTGCTGCTGTTTGCCTGGGACAATTCTATAGCAGCAGGACTTCACTTGCTTCTCTCACCCTGTGGAGGACCACAACATCCAGGGTGCAACGCGACCCCGCACAGGTGTACTGGGTCTTGCTGACGAGGGGGAGGCACCTGACCACCTACGCGCATAAAGCGCAGCCTCTACCCCCGCAGCGCGGGACGTGCCAGGCGAAGCCCGGCCAAGGGTGGGCCCGTCTGAGCTTGTCCGAGACTGATCGAGGCTGGGCCGGGCTATCCCCCTGAAAATTTGTTCTATGTAAGATGACTTGCTCTTGTGGAAATAGATTTGCTAATCAAGCGCATTGTTGTCTTTGGGTGGGTTTCCCGGTGTTTTGGTCCAAACTATTCTAGTATATTGTGGACTTTGTTTAACCCACCCATTTGATCATTATTGTCTACCTGTAATTGGACTCAGGGTACTCCTTAACCCAAATTGCTATGGGAAAGGACAATGCTCTGCTTACGAAGCCAAACACTAGGCAGAAAACACACGTCCGCCCATCGACACCTAAATCCACAGCAATTGACAAAATGCTACAGCAAGCAATAGGTGTCGTCTCCAGTGAGATCGAACGCACTGAGAGACGCCTCTCTTTAACACCGATACTACCTAGGCTCTCAGCTATCACGGAGACAGTAGTTTCAAATTCTTTACATCAATCAGACTCTCTGTTCTCCGTAGATACATCGCTTGCACAAGCAAACATAGCTATGGAAACTCCTAGCAAAACATTCATGGGGGGGGGCAAAAAGAAAGGGACCTTATCGAAAACACAAAGACCAAAGGGGAGGGAAACAAGGGAACCAGCTACCCGAGGTGGCACCTAACCTAACACCAAACGGTAATGCACATTGCGATAGAAGTAATATACCCATGGAGCCACCGACTTGGGCTTTAAACATGGTGGAAGAGCTCAAAATCCATCTTGAGCTGCTCATTAAACATGAGCTCGAATCCGCAATGATTCGCATTAACAAGCTGTCCTCCCTGGTTACGTCCTGGGGTAGTAAAATTGAGGCTATTTGGCTTGCTACTCAACCAACAAATTCCCTGGTCCCTGTTAGAACATCCCAATCTCTACAAAACTCTGAAACCCTACCTGTACTAACTGTGCCACTTCCCCCCGAAGGCCAAGTACCAATAGCACCACTTGCACATTTACCAGCTCCTGTGGAGTTCATCCCCCCATCCCAATATTATCAGGGCTCTGTTTTATCCCACCATAGGATGACTAATACCACAGCAAAAGCACAAGAAACCAGGGCGGTGACACCTACCCAGGGTTTATTAATGGAGCACCACGCTTCCAAAAACATCAAAGGGAACAAAGAAGGGAATTTTTCCCATTCCAATCGGAGGCAAACTAATTCACTTTTGCCATGCATAGACTTGCCTCCAGCTTCCACTCCATACGCTGTTGTATTAGCAGGCGTACCAGAGTTAGATTCAGGATGTGTGGGCCTTACCCTGATTTAAAAGATAAAGCCATTTATTGGCTAAATAAAAATAGACCCCTTCCTCATCAGTTACATGGCGAAATGTTATTCGCACGTAGGGTTAGCTGGGTGGGGCAGAGACAGAAAGATATTAAGGGAGACTGTGTTGTGATTAATTTTAGAGACAGAAGGGTGGTACAACACACTCTAGAATGGCGCCAGCCTGGGATGAGCTGTGGTATCCAGACACTCCCTCTGGGCTATTTTTACCCCCCTAGTCCCTTGTTAGAGAGAATGGGAAATGTGTATAAAAAATGGGAATCAAGACCACACGTAGGAAGTGTATCAAACAGGGGTTGGGGTTCTGAATCTATTTCATCATTTAGTATCCCTGTTAGTAACAGGTTCAGCCCCTTAGAGTTGGTTGATTGACTAATCCCCCCCCCCCCAAATATTTGTTTGGTATAGGTACCTACATAGATATGCCACAAAGCCAAGAGAGTCCTGAGCAGTTAAGCTATGATAGACTAGTTCCCACTGACCACCACATGGGAATAAATCAAGAGATTATCCCAGGGACTAGCACCCAATGTGCACCCCTCAGTATATCTGGAGCCTCCTATCTTAGTACACAGGGCAGGGAGGTGACTCAACAGCAAGTATTGCATCTAGAGAGGGATCCCATGCCCACATTGATAGGAAATGCAGAAAATGCGCAGAATTTAAGATCATGTCCTGGAATATAGCGGGCCTAATTGCAAAAATGGAGCTCCCGGACTGGGGAGCATTTATAGATTCTAATGAAGTATGCCTTTTTCAGGAAACATGGGCTACAGTGGAACTGCATAGGGTGGGATATGTAACCTATTGTATTCCAGCTACCCAGGGGCCTAGGGGGAGACCCTCAGGAGGACTATGCATCTGGGTGGGCATCCATTTAGGATGCACCATTAAGATGATAGATACGTCCTCCTCTGACATTTTGTGCATTCTCCTTTCGATTGAAAATTTCCCCAAGCTGGCTATCATTAATATTTACTCTTGCCCTGTGAGGTATGGGCTAACCTTGCAGACTCTTGATTTTCTTTTATCATTTCTTCCCACTTTACCTGTGTCTACAAAAGTGATAATCGGAGGTGATTTTAACTGCCATTTCGAGCCCCTCAATGGTATTGTTACCAATATTTCTAGCGAGGAAGACTCCGTCTGGTTAATTCCAGAATGTAATACCTATGCGATAAGAGGATGGAGCCCTCTTGTCCTCCAAATGAACACCCTCACACTTAGTCACTCGCTTAGGGCATGCAATGGTCGTTTTCCCTCTGACAGCCCAGGTAATTACACATTTGAAAAACTGGGACAGGCCTCTATAATCGATTATATTTTAGTCGATGTTGAAATATGGCATAGAATTTTGAATTTTACAGTCCATCTTAGATGCGAGAGTGACCACAATCCACTGGTCTTAACCCTAGACCACCTCCAGAATAAAGAGTTCCAAGGCACGTTACAACAATCCCCCTCGAATTTAACAGCAATTGAGGGGGGCAGAAGAGTACGTTGGGCAACACTAGCACAAACACCAGAAAAAATGGCTACTATCTATGACCAAATCATCCCCTTCCTAGTAATTGCATTTACAGCTTCCCAAAATAGTGACGCACCAGAATCCCTACGGGCGATAGGCAAGAATCATCAAGATCTGGTTTTAAATTTGGCTGAGTTTTTTTATAATGGTAGGAGTCTCGCCAGTTTTGATTTAAAACCTAAAAATCCCTGGTATACCAAGGTGTGCAGGGCAGCCAAACGTGCCCTGTTAACAATGATCAGGGAAGGTGATAGTTCTGGTATTAAAGTATCCAGAGCGCACTACAAAAATACTCTTGCTGTAGCAAAAGCAGAATGGGAGACAGATAGATGGGATGCAATAAAGCAAGCATTAGAAGCCAGGGACATGAGAACTTTTTGGAACTTAGTTAAAACGGGAAAACCTGAAGGTAATTCGGCCATTCAACCAAATTTGGGGGCTGAAGTCTGGAGATCCTATTTTAAAGCTTTATATGCTAAGCCCTTAGCTAGAGACAAGGATGGTAGGGCCTCAAACTCTGATGAAACTGTCGCTAATCAGAACTGTTTACCACTGTGCATATTGGCAGAGGTATCTCTGGCACTAACTAAACTGTTACCAAACAAGGCCCCAGGGTTGGATAGGATCCCTGGAGATCTTTTTAGGAATGAACAAGCAGTATGGGCCCCCTACTTGCAGATTTTATTTAATGCTATCCTTTGTGGTATGGCACTTCCTCCGACATGGGCTGGGGCCGAAATTATTCCTATTTATAAAAAAGGTTCCCCGTTAAATCCAGCAAACTACTGGCCAATAAGCCTTATTGATGTCACCCAAAAGATATTCGCCCGTGTTCTTTTGGGTCGACTGCAATCATGGATGGATGAGATGACAGTTTTAACTCCATTACAAGCTGGTTTTAGGTCTAAAATGTCAACTATAGACCAGCTATTTAGGTTGCAGTTGATCCATTGGAAAACGGTTATCTTGGAGGGTGGCAGCCTCTACTTAACCTTCGTGGACCTTAAGTCCGCGTTTGATATGGTTCGGTGCGATCAGTTATGGGCCCTTCTTTTAGATATGGGTGCCCCAGTATATCTTTGTCATCTTTTGAAGCACCTCCATGAAGGCACCTATGCAAGGATAAGGTACGGTAGGAACGGGGAACTGTCAGCTCCATTTCCGGTCGAGAAGGGGGTGAGATAGGGGTGTGTCTTGGCACCTACCCTGTTCTCCCTCTTCCTAAATGGTTTAATTGAAACCCTACTTTTAGTTAAAGACATAGATTCCCCAAGGTTAGCGAACCGTAAAATGCCAGCCCTAATGTTTGCAGACGACACACTGCTTTTATCCAAGTCACCTATGGGTATGCAGCGGGTACTGGAAGAATTCAGTCTATTCTGTAAGAGAAGAGACCTGGAGATAAATCTCCAGAAGACTAAGTATATGGTCTTTGGTGCTAACACTAGAAATTGCCCACATCCTCGATTGGATGGCAGATCGTTAGAGCGAGTGACCATCTTTGATTACTTGGGTCTTACACTAAATGACATGATGGATTGGGGGACCCAAGTAAAGAAAGCAGATCTTAAATTAATACAGTCAACAGGGGAATTTTAAAAGTATATAAAAATTGTACCCTTAAAGTTCTAGGTCCCCCAGTTGAAATTTATAAAACTCAAGCGAGGGAGCATCGCTATATGGTGCCGAACTTTGGGGTTATTGCCTGCCTAACAATCTGATAAAAACTGAGAATACCTTCATTAGGCAGCTGACGGGTCTCCCCAAAAGTACTCCTCTAATTCCACTCAGGATGGATTTGGGCATAGATCCAATAGCCGATTTAATTGCCTCCCGCCCTCTCCAATATTGGCGACGCCTTTGGAGCACGCCGGAGTTAGAAACATACAGGGAGGAATTGAAGGATGTCTTGTCCATTTTGAGAGCAGGTAATTTACCATGGTTGACCCATATTAGGAACACGTGCCATCAAATGGGGAGGGCTAATATGTGGTTAACTCCAGAAGTGACCTGCCCAGCTATCCCTAAAAAATCTCTAACCATTGCTTTTAAAAGTCACAAATTGGCCCAAATTTCTCAGAGTTTAGAATCCTCAACCCTAACGTCCAGGTTCCTGGACGTAAAGCAGCAATATTTTTAGAGCCTGCCTTGGATAGTATCCAACTATTTATGGCAAAGAAATTGTATTTACAATTTAGGCATGGGACGCTCCCGTTGCGTGCATTCACCAACAAATAGAAGGGAGCAATAAAACAAGAATGCCCGGGATGTACCCACACAGAAGAAACAGAACTTCACGTCATTCTTTTCTGCCCTGCATACAGTAAGGCTAGGTCTAAGTGGGTACTTCAGCTATGTAGGAATCTCGGGATTAGAGATTACATTGAGGTGTTTAGGCTTTTAAAATATGAGATGCAGCCATTATTTGTAATTGTTACTTCAAGATTTTTATTTGCGATGTGGAATATACGCAGAGGCATCATAAAGTCAAAAGAGTCAGGTAACAATACAAATCTGCTTCTCCCTAGATAAGTCACTGTATTTGTTTGTATTTCTAAATGAGAAAAATCTGTTTACAATGCTACTCTGGACAAGTGGTTTTAATGTTTTTAATTAATTTTAATTTTAATTTTTCTTCTTAAAATAAAAATTTAATTGTTCAAACTCTTTTTTAAATTTTTTACTATTATATGACACTTGACACCAGATGATGTATTTGTTTGTTGCCTATTTAGTGATGACCCAGACTTGGGGATAAGATCAATTTTTGTACCTGTGAAGCTTAACAATGAATTTTTGCTTAATGCTACCCCTCATCATTTTTGCTAATTATACCTGTTGTTAATCCCAACTCTTTTTATAACAATTTTTTTAAATGTTTTATTTAATTGTGCTTTTATGGCTGTACAGCCGAAATAAAGTTTCATTTGACTTGACTTGACTTGTTAATCGTGTTTTTACTTTGCGTTCAGTCTTTCCCACAAAAGGTAGTCCACAGGGACACTTTAGTAAGTAGATTGCGTTACTTGTATCACAGGTTGCCGTAGTTCTTAGTTTGATCAGTGCTCCCTGGGTGGGTTCCATGATGGTTGTGCCTTTTATTATGTTATTGCAGTTTTCACAATTTAAACATGGTAATGTCCCTCTGTGTGTGCAATCACTCTGATTGCTGGTTTTATCAAGTAGTTGTTTAAGAATGTCAGTCTTTTGATATGCGAAAAGTGGTAAATGCTTAAATATACCTTTGAATTCAACCTCCGTTTGCAATATTGGCCAATATTTGCGAATTATAGTTTTAACTTTTTGACTCTTGGTTGAAAATTTAGATACAAACACTGTTCTCTCTTTCAGTTTTTTAGTTGTTTCGCTTTTTTCCAATAACTGTAGTCGATCCTTATCCTGGACTCTGCCAATTGCTGTCTGTATGATGTGTGAAGGGTATCCCCTTTGCTTAAACCTTGTGACCATCTTCGTTTAGCTTTTTTTGTACAATTTTTCACTGGATGAGATCTGTTTCAGTCTGAGTAATTGAGAGTAAGGTAGATGTTTCTTTAGGGCCATTTGATCAAAGCTTGTAAAGTGTAATAAATTGTTTCGGTCTATGGGTTTGGTAAATACAGTGGTTGTTAATTGTTTATCCTGTATGATGAGCCCCACATCCAGGAATGTGATCCTCTCAATGCTCATGTGATAGGTAAATTCAATTCTTTCATCAATGGAATTTATGTGAGTGATGGCCTTTATTAAACTGGATTGGTCCTCCTACCAAATTTAAAAAATGGCATTGATGTATCTGTAAAAGGTAATAAGATTTTCGAGCCAGCTTTTTTCAGAAAGAACATGATTTAGTTCAAAGTGGTGCATGAAGAGGTTAGCGTACGATGGGGCGGCACAATTTCCCATGGAAGTTCCAGATAGTTGAATGTAGTATTCATCGTTCCATTTGAAACAACTATGATAGAGTGAAAAATGTAGCGACTCCTGTAGGAAAATCTTAAGACTGTCATCCATGTTAGCGTGGATCAAAAAAGATTCCGTGGCCTCTAACCCCAAGTCGTGTGGGATGGAGGTATATAGAGATTTTACATCAACGGTACACAATATAGGTTGAATGTGTTCCTCAAACTTGATATTGCTTATTTTATTCAAAAAGTCAGTCTTGTCCTTCAGGTACGTGGACATTCCTCGGACTAAAGGTTGCAAATGACAATCTAGGTACTTTCCGATGGGTGTATGGATAGAGTTACAAGTGGAGACAATTGGTCTAAAAGGAGTTTTTTTAAACACTTGTGGATCTTTGGTACCATATATTTATAAGGGGTTCTAGGATGTTCCTTAATGAGGTATCTTTATCCTGTTCTGTGATGGTTCTCATTGTTTGAGCATTATCAATGATGAGGGACAGTATCCTGCTGAATTCTCTCGTAGGATTAGAGTTGAGTTTCATGTAAGTAGTGGGGTCTTGAGCATGCGCCTCTGCGCTTTGCTGGTAAAATTCAGAATCCATGATAACTAAGGCTCCACCTTTGTCCACCTTACAACAAGTGATTGCTGTGTTAGAGGCTATCTGTGGGATTGCTCCTCGTTCTTTTTGTGAAAAGTTTGACCTTTTTTGATCTTTATCCTGTCATACCTGATGTAGTTCTTGTTGTACCACTGTTTCAAAAGAATCCAACACCTTATGGCTAATAGGTGCCATGTATGAACTTTTATTTCTTAATCCTAATAACGCACATTCTTCCCGGTGAGGTTTAGGGTCCACGATGTTAGTAAAAAAGTGTCTTAAACGTAGAATCCTCATGAATTTGAAAAAACTTATCTGGTTCTCTAACTCATTTGAATGGTACGATGGAACAAAGGACATGCCTTTTTGCAAAGTTTTGATTTGAAAGGCAGATAATTCACATTTGAAGATGTTGATAACTATGGTTTCTGACTCCTGGTCGATTTTGGTATTGGCTGATCCTTTCGCTTTATGCTCCCCCCCTCCTGGTTCGACAGATATGTCCTGGCCCCTTTCTAAAAAAGACCTCTCTGTAGCGGAGCTGTTGGAGGTGGATGGACTGCTTTCTTCTGCCAGTTGAAGATCTTTATTCATTGGTAGTTGAACTCTGTTTTGTGACTTGTCAGACGAGGATGTTTCTCCATCAGTGGATTTTGAAAAAAAGGGTTTTTGTTGGCGTCTGCGTGCGTAATTTTCGGCCCAACAATAAACATCTCCCCGTTTGTAGTCAATTTATCTTTTTTAAATTTGCGAATTTCCTCTCATTTATTTCCTTAGTGTATTGATCAAGTTGGGTGTTGATGTCAGCTAGTGTTTTGTCCTGGATCGCAGGGCTAGATGTTTAATTGCAAATTGCCTGAGGTGGTACAGGTCGGGTATCAGGCTTGACTTTGCAAACACTGGTGGTAAGAGGACAAATAAAAATAATTTTTTTTTTTTAAAAGCTAGTGTTTTGTCCCATTCTTCTTTAGTCATTTTTTGAATAAGCTCTTGTTTGAGTTGAATAGTCTCTTTGTTTAATTCTTCCAGTAGTTTTGATAATTCTTCTATAATAAGCAATATCAGATCCAGGGAATTCAGTACATTCTTCTTTTAGGAACCTTCCCCTGACGAAGGGCCTTGCCCGAAATGCATTGGGTTCCTCAATATACGAATAAGTTGATACAAACCTAATAATGTAGTGTGAAGAGGAGCATTACATTTTTGGAAATAACGAAAAAGAATAAAGAAAAAGAATAAAAGAAAATTAAAACTTAATCACCTTTGGATGAATTGATTTACCTACACAAAGAATCATAGGAGTGCCTAGTGGAGACGTTTTGGCCTTCTTAGAAAACGCTTTTTGTTCTCATAATACAGCCCTAATGCCATGCTCTGAAGCAACTGTCTGCATTAAGAATTCTTTAGAAAAGTTGGGTGCCTTGAACACTGGTGCTGTGCACAGTGCATCCTTCAGGATATCAAACAATTTCTAGCATATCTCTCTCCAGATCACCTTCTTGGGCTGGATGTCAGCTCAGTTGAGGAGGCAAAAATGGTGCTATACCTCTTAACAAATCTATAGTACCCAATGAGGCCTAAGAAGGCTATCATCTCAGTTTGGCTCTTGGTTGGCTCCCGAGCCCCGATGGTCTGTATCTTGGGCTTTAGGGCTGTCGTGTAGTTCCTATATTACCCATACAGGACCTGCGCGTTCGGATAACATAAACTGTGGGTTTGGTGGCAGACGGGCTCTGAACACCCCCACCGAGAATGTTAGCCTGTTTGCATAAGCTAGCTCACAGTGCCACTAGTGTCTCCTCTTATCGGGGAGAGATTAATTTCTGGCAACCTCAGAACATGACAACCCTGATCCCTCAAGATCGTGGAAACAATGTACTACTTTTCGCTCAGTCACTCGTGCTTATTTATCTTGTCTCAGAGATACACAGTATAAACAGTCTGGGCGTTTCACTAAAGGTTTATTGAACAGTTGTTATTCTCGTGTAGAATATATGAGCTGCAACAACCATTAGACAGTAGCAGAGATATTTGATTAGCAGTACTGTGAATATAAATGGATAGTACAGTTCTACCATCTTGCACTACGCATGAATAAATACATGAATATAAAATGTACTAATAAAAGAAAGCGCGTACTCCTACGATGCCTATCTAGATGTACCTAAGTGTACCTAGCATGTGAGTAGATGTGAAGCCAAGAATCCGTCTAGGATTTAGTCGAACCCCATTACCTGAAGTGAGAATGTAGGAGCCCTACCTGGTCTCGAGCTGGACACCCCACGAGGGATGTTCAGACCACTGTCAGCTGGAGCATCTGCATGCAGGAGCCTCAGCGTCTCTGGTCAGTGTGTCGGCCTGGAAGTCTCGGTTCCCTCTGTCTAACACTAGCAAGAGGTGCTATATTTATACAGAAAGTATCTAGGGCTCCTTTGTCCCTTGTTGCTTGTATTAGCCATCGTTGGATTTGAGGATGACGTATGGGATGAACCGTGTACGTAGATGTGGGGAGAAAGGTGGTGTAGCCCCAGCCTGGTTTCTAAGAACCCTTATGAATATTCATTCATACTGTGTGAGTCTATTGATGGAGTTATAGGACTCTATTGTTCAGGAGACACCCTCCTTCTGCACCCAGGACTAGAACTAGGTAAAGGTTCAATCCTAAAAGGCTTGTTACAGTGTAGGGTAGGGGAGGTAATGTAGGTGAAGGGGTATGATATTCCCCGGGCCTGTATTAGGGTACCTATATGAAACATAACACCCACTCCTCTTCCGAACAGTCAACAATTAAATAAATGCTAGTGGACTATTCTCTTTACTAGATAGTAGAGCATTGAACATTTTTCAATGAGCTTCGTTAAAATCTTGTATTAAAATTATCTTAAAAACCGCTTAAAAAATGTAAAAATAAAAATAAATTACTACGAAAATTAGTTGTTTGGAATTGTTGCTTAAGCCACAGTCCTAATTGAGTTCGTTTATATAAGTTGAATGTCTACAAGCGTCAAAAGGCGATGCTTTTCAGCGAGAAAGTGTAAATTTTTAGGAAGTGTTCCAAATTTAGTTAATTTTAGAGAAAGTGAAAATCCGAATTCTTTCCCAGCACACTATGAGCCAATTACAGATTAAATGTCCTGGCTGGGAGACACAACATCATCGCTGCTTTCTGCTGCAGGGGACGGTCCTTGTAACACCTCACAGAGTACGTCAATGGAGCACAGATGATATTCAGTACTGCCAATAGCTGGTGTAGAGGCAGCCGATGCTGTGGTCAATACCTCGGTGCTTGTGGTGCTAGTAGTGGAGCTAAAGCTTACCCCAGTTGTAAAAGGCACCTGCGGATTCTCAAGGAATGCAGCCATCAAGATGGGAATACGCTGGGGACATTGCTGAGCATGGGCCCTCAAGGGTTCCAGCCTGGTATTCAAGTCCGCAGGCGTGTCCGTCGCAAGTGTCAGACAGAGGTCCAACATGCATTCTTCACCGCAAAACAGGCATCAAAGAACAGGTAGGATGCAGTCCATCCAGACTGGTCTAAATGATAGGAACCAAGAGGCGCTTAGTTCCCTCAGGCGAGGTGTTCCCAGATGTTGTACCATGCGTTCACGGTATTTCCTCTCCCGGAGCGCTTTTGCCATCTCGTTGGTAATTGGGCCTTCCATTGCGTAGCAGGTAAATGACAATCAGGACTCCCGCTATTGATAGCAGGATCAGAGGTAGACCTCCAAAAATGCTTCCAAATACGGAGTGTATAAAGTTTGGCATAACTCCTAGGATTGTCTGAAAGGTGCTAAGAAGTCCTGACCCTATGGTCTTAAATAGGTGTACAATACCACTCGTATCAGACATATTAAAGATACGACCCACCATTTCTGCAAAATGAATGGGGCAGTTTGTACGTATAAGTGGCTGTATCTCAGTCGATGTCCTTGCGATTTGAAGATCAAAGGTCTCTCGAGCGGAGGTTAAGGGTACGGTTTGCTGTAAAAGCATGGCTTTCAGTCTGCTCAAAGTATCAAATTGTATAAAGGAAACATTCAATGAAGGCCATAACGGCGCCTCCCTGACTGTACTTGTTGGGGGAAGCAATACTTGCATACAGCAAGTAACCCTGGAGTTCACAATGACCAGATAGGCAATGCCCGGAGGCAAACCACAGCAACCTTCATCGTTCAGCATCAAGTAACTCCCATTTGAGAGCAGCTCGAATACCGGTTTGATCACGGCAGCTGGAGTCCCTTTCATGTGGCAGGACAAGTTTGCTATCGAACCATTACACGCTCCGTGCAATGAAATGTCCCGGCACATGAGAGAACGGCTCAAAGCGCTCTTGTAGTTTGTACCACTTAGTAACACTTCTCGATCCCCACTTCGGCATCGAAATCTATACTGTAAATCCCAGGATTCCTTAATGTATTCCTTACCCATTTTTTCATATTTTCCCGCCTGTTGTTGTTCAAGGCAATATTGAAACTGAAAAGTAGTGACCGGTAGAGTTATGTGGCCATGGATTAGCCATTCAGTAGACGGAGCTTCCGCTACTGTAAATGGTAGTCGGTCCAGTTTTTCAATACGCAACATTGTATATTTAGCTCCCCTTTGTGTCATTTCAACCTGTTTATCTGTTAGATTATATTCAGAAAACAGAGACGTACTGTTTATAAAACGCCAAGGCACAAAGCCTGAGCGCAAAGATTGCAGCGTCCAGCTCAATAACACGATAGAACGTAATTGAGATTGCCCGTCTTGTAGTATGGCCAAATCTTGTTCTAGGATATCTATCGCAGAAGACACAATGTTGCCCAAAGAATATATTCTGGAGGACAACCCATTGTCTACCACAGCCAACGATTTTCTAAGTTAATATGGTCTATTTCCCGTATTCTCTCTGCGGCCTCTTGTTGTGATATTTTCCACTCTTCATTATAGGCAGCATAGATGCCAGCATATATGAAACGTTTCTGACGTTGTTTCCTGGGACCTTGTGAAAAAAATCCCTAAGATCCATGTCTTGTGAGAGTAAGGCTAAGGGTTGTTTCACTTCTGTTAATGTTGAGGTTTTTAGCCAATCAAGGCACAACTTCCCAACACTGTAGGATGTCACTACCCCTGGATGTTCTGTTTGTACATAACGTGGGTCTGGCCTGTGGATACTGTACCCTTCGGTAATACCCAAGAATCGTTTATGACATATGTTTGTGTCTAAGGGCCAAACCACCCATTTTTCCCAATTTGGGTCTGATCTATTGTACTTTAAAATGTCATCTACTGTTGCCCCTTCCTGTGAAGTCGAATTTTGCCACCCTCCCACCTGTGACGGTGTTGGAAATCGAGGTGTGTTCAGGTCCTTGATCTTGGCTAATCCAAGACGGGATGTCTGTTGCACAGTTTCGTTTAGAAATATCATCTGCTGTGGAATGAGGCATGCTCTAAATAGCGCCTCTGTTCCCTGGACTTGCCAGTCCCTAGAACCCCAGACTGATTTTAAGTCTATTGTGTCCTTCCATAGGTCAAAACCCTGTTCAGACAGTTGGGCCATAAAGGAAGCAGAGTAAATCTGTTTGGTGTTTGTCAACATAATTTTCAGTGCTGATGTTGGTGTAACCTTATAATAGTATGAGGTTGGATCAGTGGTGTTAAAACCTGAAAAATATGAAACTTTCTGTGCAAATGTATGCAAACTACCTTTTGGTGGTGTAGGGCAATGTTCCCACTGATGGTACTCAAACACATTTCTAGGTGAAATAGATTTGTGCAGAAAATGATGACCATAATGTTGGTAACAGTACAAAGTGTCATAGTCTGAATTACTTTCTAACATTTCAGTGTTTGGAAATGCAGCAGTTTTTTCTAAATCAGACATGTTATTAACAGTTTCAGAGTCCCAATCATCAGAAAATGTACTGAAGGTAATGATATCACTTAATGAAATTTTAAATAAATGAGCAATTTTTAAAACTTCAGTCGGACCGAATATTTCGAAATCAACCTTGTCCCAAACTATACCATCCGGTATAGGAACCGCTGTGATGTTTACTGATAACAAGTCTCTCTGTTCACGATGAGACGATTGATGTGGTTTTAAAATCAAATTAACTCTCGGGGCTGTAGAGCTTTGCTGAAGATATCGTCCATTAATAAGCATGCTAAAAGTTAGTACTAAGCCTAGCCAGAAAAGAAAAAATAGAATCCCAGTAATTACCCAAAGTTAAATCCACGGCGATACCAGGTAAGTCTTTTTAAGATAGTTCACAAAGTCTTTGGCTTGCTGTTTACGTGATTTTTGGGCTGGCGTCGTTTCCGGTTCACTTGGATCCAAAGAAAACGTATCAAAGTTCATGAAGTAGCCAGAAGCAGTTCGATCAATTGCAGGAATTCCATCGGGATTTGTTGAAATCGCGTTTTGCTCTCGTCGAGGCATGTTGACGTAGACGTCTGTATTTGGTCTGATAATGCAACCTGAGTGTTGTTCTGAGTTTCATTTTGTAGATGAACTTCGGGTTCAAGGGGAATGAGTTCCATAGCATTGTTGCTTAGTCCTTCATTCCTCACAGGAGGCTCTTCAAACGTGATGAGTCTTTCTGTTTGAGCTTCTTGGATTGTAGCTAGAGGAGGGCATCTGCTACTGTGGAGTTTACGAGGCCTACTGTTCAGTATCGGCCACATAGTGTGGTTTGATTAAGTCGATTGAGACAAATCTTTTCTCCTTTTTCCCGGCAAGAGGCGGCAAAAGAACAGTTCGTGTTCCTTGAATTGCTAGGACAGGTACAGGCTTTCTGTATGATGGTCCAAATTCTTTTTTGTCCGCTATTTTCTCTCTGACCAGATCCCCGATTCTCGGGATCCAGACAGGTCTTGCCGTGTTTGCCTTGACTTCCCCAGTGGCGGTCTGTTTCTGGGCAACGTTGCTTGGTTGTGTCCTGGATTCATTTAGATCCTGTAAAACAGCCAAACGATCATGGATATCAAATGGTTTCTCATCCGCCACGGTGCCTTCATACTCAAGATCAGCTACCCACATTCTCGTCCCAAATAGGACCTCATATGGAGTGACACCCCCTAGAGAATTTCTTGGCTGGTTATTAAGTGCTCTTTGTACCCCATAAAGGTGACTGACCCAACTACTGCCCTTGCCTAATACCCTAGCTGTTAAATATTGCTTTAAGTCCCGGTTTTTCCTCTCCACAACTGGATTTCCCTCAGGATGGTACGGAGAGGAGTAACGCCCATACTTTTCATGACCTCTTTGTAAGCCCGAGAGCTAAACGCCGGGCCACGGTCAGAATGTAACGTGCCAAGTGCGTATGTCCCGTAAAGACTTGCAAATCTTTTATAACAGTTCGAGCGTCAGTCGAGCGCTGAGGCCAAACCCATAGGAATCTTGAGCAGGAATCCACTGCAACCATGATATACTTGTAAGCCCCATCAGATTGTAAGGAAAATGACTCCTTTTCTCGCTGCCCGTCACCCCGCATGTTATTACAACGCAGTCGTTACAACGACCGCGTTGTAACAACACAATACCATTACCCCGCAGGTCATTACCACGACTTGCGGAGGGGGGCGCTGGATGTTGGAATAGTATAATTTACTATTCCAACTCCAGTCTGTGCGGACAGTAGGGAAGGTGTTGAATTTTAAATCCAACACATTCGCAGAGCCCCCTTTGCGGCTTCGTCAGCCAATGAATTCCCTTCAACGTGAACGCCATCACGCTGATAAGTCAGTGTGTGTATCACGTGAGCCCTTGGTAGGTCGTTTTTCAACTCCACTACCTGTTCCCATAGCATTTTATGCTTAATTGTGCCACCTTTTGCATCTTTAAACCCGTTTTGTTCCAAATGATACAAGTACTCATTGTATGACTGCACACAGTAAAAGGAATCACACACAATTAGTGTGGGGAATTCGTGATCCGTATTTACAAGTGCCAGTATCAGTGCTTTTAACTCTGCCAACTGAGTCGTGCAGTCTCCTAGAGACTGCGTTTTGGTGCAGCTTTGGATGGAACTTTCCATCCCGCATGCGACCTTTAACGATTGCAACGCTGAGCTGTATTGTTGCTTACTCCCTATGGCCGGTTGAGCAGATCCGTCAGTGTAAATAATATATTCATACTGATCGAGAGGCAATATTTCATTAGGTAGAGGATATTCTTGTTCGTATTGCAGAAATGCTTGTGTTTTTAGACTTGGGTCAAATCTGTATTCAACGTTCAACGTCCGTTGCAGTAAGAGAATTAGCCCATTGTATCCATCTTGGATGTAAGGCTTTTGCGTTTGGAATGCTTGCCTTTGTAACAGATTCTAAAGCTGGTACTGGGGTCACGACGATTATGCGTTTCCCCTGAGCCAGTGCTTTTTCTCTTGCTACAGCGGTCTGAACAGCTGTCATTATTTTTTCTGTTGAAGTAAAACGCATTTCTGCGTTTGTGTACAGATGTGATTTGTATGTGATCAGTACTGTTTCGCCTTCATTGAAGGTTAAGTAAGTGTACCCGCAATGACCCGCTATTATACGGATCACCAAGTTGTGTGCATTTACGCGTGTCTGTAAGTGTTTGGAAGCAATCATGTCTTCTTGTAATGAACGTAGGATATTTGAATGTTCCTGTGTCCAATGTCTGACTGAAAAGTCAGGTTTGATTAAATCGTAGAAAAGTTTTACTTTTTCTACGTAATCCAAAATGTATGTTCTGCCGAAATTTAGGAATCCCAGTATTGATTGTAGATTTTTTTATGATTTTGGTGGTTGAAGCAGCGCACACTTTTCTAAAAAAGCTAGCTGCCAGGCTTTTCCCTTCACTTGAAAGCTCGTATCCTAAAAACAGGACATTGAGGTGGGCTATTTTAGATTTCTTAAAATTACATTTGTAGCCCTCAGAGGCGAATCCCATAATAATGGTGCTCATCCTGGTCAAGTGCTTTTTTAAGTCATCGTCCGTCAGATAAATATCATCCAAATAGGACAATGCTTCTTCATCAAAAGTTTGGAGTAACCCTGTTACTCTTGCTGAGAATACCCCCGGGCTGTTCTTATACCCCTGGGGGAGACGACAAAATTGCAGCTGGGACCCCAACGCTGAGAATGCGGTCAAATACCTGCTTTCAGGCGCTATATTTTGGCAGAAAAATCCATTTGAGATATCAAGTGTAGTTTTGTATTTTATCCGCACAATGTTATTCATTAATGCGGCACTGTGTGCGTTTTGGACAGCGAATGTCTTTGTGCATGAGTTTAAATGTCTGTAATCTAAAACTAGACGATATGAGTTGTCCGGTTTTGATACTGGAAATAAAGGATTGTTCATTGGTGAGGTGCATGTTTCAATCACCCCTCGGTATTCAAGTTGATCTAAGATCTCCCTGACCTGTTTTTTAGCTTCTTGCTTTATTGGGTATTGCCTCTGAGCATTTGGTGAAACTTTTAACAGGATCACGTGGTGGGTTGAATCCTCATCCCAACCTGCATGATTTTTGTACAATGCTGGAGCTAGGGCAACCGCACACTCCTGTGCATATGCATGTTTAAGATGTATGGGAACGAGGTCGGAGAATGATGGAAAAATTACAGTTTCTCCCCTGGGGCACTCCATAACGAATGTTGGCGGCCAATCTTGTTCTGCTAATAGGATGTCATAACCAGATGACAGATTTTCCCAAAAGAGACCTTTTACTTTCCTGGGCTTGTCCCCCTCCATTTGGAGTGTTATTTCGTGTAACTTATGTGGGACACTCACCCTTGCGTCTGTTGTTTCATGTAATCATTCAAATCCGCTGTCACCAGAAATTCCATCAGGTTCTGGCGAGCTATTGTTACTTCTGCTGCACTGTCTAGCATCGTCAGAGCCCATTCCCCGTTCAGAAGCTGTGTCCTCAGAATTCTGGGCATGTCTGATCTTTATGCCTGCAACTTTCTTCTTCTTAAACTGAGGTTTTGATTTTGGTTTGTCTTCTTTTTTGGAAGTATAATCTTGAGCGTGTTGCTTGTCTCTGGACTTCGTACGCTCCTCTTTGTGTTCTGACCGTCCTTCTCTCTCAGAGTTTTTCGTCGAGCCCTGAAAGGAATGAGAGGAACGTGTATCAGTATCCTGATGCCTGTCAGGTTTTCTAATATTATCCCTATTCCTAAGGTTGTACCTCTTTTCAGAGGGCTCCTGTGGAGGAGATCTGCCTCTGGATTGAGATCTGGTTTTAAAGTTTTGTTGTTTTTTATTATCACACTTCTTTTTAGAAGAAGCAGGTGTCCGCTTGGTAGTGTCCTTTTCAGGATTGCCCATCAGTTGTGGTTTTAATGCTTTCCCACCCAAACTGTCCCTGCCTAATTCTGCATATGCAGTTTCTATTATTTTGGGCAGTTCGTGTTGTTGATCCAATGGACTGAACTCCCTTAGGCGTTGGAAGATTGCCACTGAAGCTGCTTCTCCTTTAATATTAGCTAGTATTATGGCTGATACCTGGTCATAGTTATTTAATAACTTCATCCCTAAGTTCAGGGCAGGTTCTGCTCCGTACTCGTTTTGTTTTTGTCTCAATACATCTGGTACTACTGCTAATGAAGGAATAGCATGTGTTCTGGTATATTTGGAAGCAAAGACTGTACCCCAAGAGGTGCAGTCCTCTACTTGTGGTGTTATCCCCATGGGCAAGCAGATTGTTAGCATTCTGTGTTTTTCAAACGGGGTAGTATTCGGGAATACTGCCTCCAGCTGAGTTATTTTCTGAGCTATCCAGAATGGCATTTGTTCACGTTTTGTGGGCATTTTGCCCATTACTGCGTGTAATGTTTGTGGTGTGATTTTAGTTGCTGTACCCTGAATTTGAGTTCCATTTGTTGCAACTGATGTTGGTTGGACTGTGAAAGTCCTCATGACATACTGTGTCAGGTTTCTGTAGATTTTAATTAAATCCTTGTGTTGTAAGAGTAAGTCTGGCTGTGGCATTGTTTCAATGTCAGGATGTGGTGTGTAGGCCGCTAATATTGGCCATGTTGCACCGTCTCCTCCGAGCGGACCTAATCTTACTCTGTTTCTTATATAGGGTAGGGTGCCTTTAAACCAGTACAGGTGTTCCTGGTAAGTGAGTGGAATTTCTATGTCCTCGCAAGGACCATATTCCCGTGGTGCATCTCCTTCTGTATAGTAGTGAAATGTCTGTGTTCTTGCATCTGCTGCTGGGAATGTAACCCATGAATAAAATATCTCTGTTTTGTTTGATTCGTGTGCCTCAATCACGAAAGCTACTAAGCCACCCCTAGGTGCTAAACCATATTCTAATAGTTTCAGGGTGATAGTACATCTGAATTTAGGTGCAATGAGTATTCCATCCACCTCTTCATCGTCTGAGAGGGGCAGTGGCATTTGCACTGGGTCTAAGACCGGGGTAGTAGTCATTGTGTATAGAACACAGACTAATGTTTCAATGAGACTATGATAAGGTGTTTTATGCACAATTTTAGGAACAAAATGTCCTTCAAGCTTGATTAACCAACAGCCAATAAATAGGATTTCTCGCCTACTCAGCTGTAGCGGAGTTTTGTGCCCACCCACTCCAGACGCCTCTGGTGTTTTGTGAGTAGGGGGTCTCTGAGAATAGCACGCCTGAACTACTCAGATTCTACTGTTAAATAAGAGCCCAACCATGGTAGGTGGCGCCATGTCGTGTAGTTCCTATATTACCCATATAGGACCTGCGCGTTTGGATAAAATAAACTGTGGGTTTGGTGGCAGATGGACTCTGAACACCCCCACCGAGAATGTTAGCCTATTTGCATAAGCTAGCTCACAGTGCCACTAGTGTCTCCTCTTATCAGGGAGAGATTAGTTTCTGGCAACCTCAGAACATGACAACCCTGATCCCTCAAGATCGTGGAAACAATGTACTACTTTTCGCTCAGTCACTCGTGCTTATTTATCTTGTCTCAGAGATACACAGAATAAACAGTCTGGGCATTTCAATAAAGGTTTATTGAACAGTTGTTATTCTCGTGTATAATATATGAGCTGCAACAACCATTAGACAGTAGCAGAGATATATGATTAGAGTACTATGAATATAAATGGATGGTACAGTTCTACCATCTTGCACTACGCATGAATAAATACATAAATATAAAATGCACTGATAAAAGAAAGCGCGTACTCCTACGATGCCTATCTAGATATACCTAAGTGTACCTAGCATGTGAGTAGGTGTGAAGCCAAGAATCCCTCTAGGATTTAGTCGAACACCGTTACCTGAAGTGAGAATGTAGGAGCCCTTCCTGGTCTCGAGCTGGACACCCCGCGAGGGATGTTCAGACCACTGTCAGCTGGAGCGTCTGCATGCAGGAGCCTTAGCGTCTCTAGTCAGTGTGTCAGCCTGAAAGTCTCGGTTCCCTCTGTCTAACACTAGCAAGAGGTGCTATATTTATACAGAAAGTATCTAGGGCTCCTTTGTCCCTTGTTGCTTGTATTAGCCATTGTTGGATTTGAGGATGACGTATGGGATGAACCGTGTACGTAGATGTGGGGAGGAAGGTGGTGTAGCCCCAGCCTGGTTTCTAAGAACCCTTATGAATATTCATTCATGCTGTGTGAGTCTATTGATGGAGTTATAGGACTCTATTGTTCAGGAGACACCCTCCTTCTGCACCCAGGACTAGAACTAGGTAAAGGTTCAATCCTAAAAGGCTCATTACAGTGTAGTGTAGGGGAGGTAATGTAGGTGAAGGGGTATGATGTTCCCCGGGCCTGTATTAGGGTACCTATATGAAACATAACAGGGTTTGCACTTTGCCCACACTGAATTAGTGACCCTAGTACACAATTGATCCCTGCCCTATCTGGAACTTACAGGCCTTGATAGTCAGGCCTACCCATTGCAGAGCGTGAAGCACTTCCCAGATGTGGTGAAGTTGGTCATCGCAGCTGGAGCTGAAAACAGCAATGCCATCCAAGCATGTAGCACTGAAGGTTTCAATCCCAGTCAGGAACCGGTTGACCAACCTCTGGAAGGTAGCAGGGACATTCTGTAGTTCAAAGGGCATGACTTTAAAATGAACGTGGCCCTCTGCTGTGGAGAATCCCAACCTTTCCTTATCCGGCTCCCTCAGTCAGGGCAATCTGCCAATACTCTGACGTCAAATCAAAGGTGCTGATGAATTTGGCAACCCTCAACCGATCAATGAGCGCATCAGCTCTGTGGATGGGGTGAGCATCCGTCTAGGTGACTGAACCTAGGCCCCTGTAATCTACACAGAACCAAACTTCTGGAGTGGTGCCCAGTGGGGCAGTATTGGGTAGCAGTACCGCTGACCTAGGCCAGGGACTACGGAAGGGCTTAATAACCCCCAAATTTAACATTTTGTACACCTCATCCTTGATACTGGCCCTCACTCTGTCAGGAAGCCTGTGCATGTTATTCTTGACAGGCATGCTGTCCCCTGTGTCTTTGTCATGGGTACACCAATCAGTGAGCCCTGGGGTAAGTGAGAAAAGAGAGGCAATTGCCCCAACAATTGGCAACAGTTCCTCTGCTGCTCTGAGGTCAGGGTAGGGGAAAGGACAATTCCCTCTGCTGACCCATCTTGCTCTTGGAAGACAGGAGGTCTGGGAAGGGCTCACTCTCCTCCTGACCATCATCTGTCACAAAGGGCATTGCAAGTTCAGACCTCTAAAAATGGGGATTAAGGAGGCTCATATGTAGGACCCTTAAGGGGTTCCTACATATTTTGAGGTCCACTAGATAGTGCCCTCCCCTTTTTGCTCCTTCACCTCATAGGGCCCTGTTCACTTGTCCTTTAAGGATTGGGACTCCACAGGCTCCATCACCCACACATTTTGGACAGGCCAATACTCCACCAGAGTAGCCTTCTAGTCGTACCAGTGTTTCATAACTTCTTGGCTGGTCTCTGGGTTCTCAGTGGCCTCTGTCCAGAAGTGCTTTAACTAAGACCAGGTGGCCAACCTATCGCTCACTACATCTTGAGGGGGCTTCTTAGGAGCTTGTTTCCATCTCTCCTTTACAAGACTGAGAGGCCAATGCACAGGGTGGCCAAACAGAAGCTTGAAGACACTGAACCCCACTCCATTCTGGGCACTTCCCGGTAAGCAAAGAGAAGGCATGGAAAGAGGACATCCCACTTATGTCTCCTGGGATCAGGTAGGCCCAAAATCATGCCTTTCAGTGTCTTGTTGAACCTTCCAACAAGCCTATTGCTTTTGGGGTGGTATTCTGTATATAACCAATAGATTTCTCCACACTCATCCCACATGGACTTCATATGGGCAGGCATGAAGTTGATGTCCCTGTCATACAAAACCTCCTTGGGGAAACTAACATGGTTTTATATCCCTATTCGTGCCCTGGCCATTGAGGGTGCAGTTACCAACGTTAGGGGCATGACCTTGGTGTACGATGTGGCATGGTCCGACAAGACCATGTTGAACCTGTTGCTTAGGGCCCAAACATTGTCAATACCTACCCTCTGAAAGGGTGTTCCTACTATGCAGAATGAAAGTATTGGGACCATGTGCTTTGCCCTTGAATTTCCGCTGGCCTGACAGGTCATGCAAGATGTACAGAAGTCATTAGATTGCTTCCACATCCGGGCCAATAGAAGTGGGTGGCCATTCAGTCAAAGGTTTTGGCCTGTCCCAGATGTCTTGCCAGCAAAATGTCATGAGCCAACCCCAGTAGGAAGGCCCGGTAGTACTAGGGGACCACCAACAAATGAGGTAACCCATGCTTAGGGATCTTTGACTTGCTATACAGGAGACCATTCCCCCAGTAAATGAGCTGATCACCAGAGGTGTCACCAGCTGCCTCGGACTAGGCCTGTGGCTGTAGGCCCTCAAGAGTAGAGCACTCCCACCACACTTTGCAGAACTCTGCCTGGGTTGGTCACTCTCAGTTTGCCACCCTGCTAACTCAGATAGGAAGATAAATGGAAGGCTAGCAGAAGATCAACAGGCCTCATCAACTTATCGAGGGCCTATGGTCTCCTCCACCATAGACTACACATTTGTGCATTATTCCTACTTCCATCTGTGTGAAAGGTATGCTATTATACCAAGACCCGAGAGTGATCATGATCCTCAAACATTAGTTATTATTATTATTATTATTATTAAATGTATATGGCGCACAGCTACCCGGAGGTTTCCCGGCGCCTATGGACCCACGCCAGAAAGAAAAGGAAAGAACTCTAGTGGTTAAATAACCACGTTTTTAGGTCTTTTCGGAACGTGTAGTAAATAGTTTTGTGGCGGAGTTGTAGGGGGAGTGAATTCCATAGTGAAGGAGCCAAGTAAGCAAAAGACCGACCACCCATACGCACTCGTTTGATCCTGGGGACTTGAAATTTTGCCTGATTCGAGGATCGAAGAAGACGCGTAGGGAGGTACGGGTGTACCAAAGCACTGAGGTACTGTGGTGCTGCACCCGATTTAATCCTATGCATAAAGCATAGGGCTTTAAATTTGGAGCGATTTTCCATCCTGAGCCAATGGAGGTCGCGGAGGGATCCTGAGATAGAGGCCATTCTAGGTAACTGACACAGAACTCTGGCTGCAGAATTTTGGACCACTTGCAACTTCCGAATCACCTCCTTATTGGCGCCTAAGTACAAGACGTTGCCATAGTCCAGTCTGGAGACGATCAAGGCCTGGATAACAGTTTTTTGCGTAGAATGTGGCAGCATCCAAAGTATTTTTTTGAGCCATTTCAGAATTGAGAAACAGGTTGAGGCGACCTTAACCGCTTGCTGTCTCATAGATAGTTGGTCATCTATGATTATGCCGAGATTACGGACGGATTGTGACGGTTGGGGGAGATCACCCATTTGAGGCGGCCAATGTTGGGGGCCCCAGAGAGCTTTATTTCCGCCGAGGATAAGAAGTTTAGTTTTCCCCCGTTTAATTTCAGCCTATTAGTATGCATCCAGCCAGCTATCTTTTGTAGCCCTACCTGGAGAGAGGACACATTGGATGACTCCTTGGTAGACAGGGAGAAGATAAGCTGGGTGTCGTCCGCATATGAATATATGGTTAGCCCAGCCTCTTCAGCTATAGTGGCCAGGAGGCTGACATAGATGTTGAAAAGTAATGGGCTAAGTATAGAGCCCTGAGGTACTCCATACGGGGAAGCATGGGCCTTAGAGCTTGCCATAGGGGAAAAAACTTGAAAAGTCCTGCTTGACAAAAAGCTTGACAGCCACTTGAGTGCTGATCCGACAATGCCCCTAGAATGTAACACTTGTAGAAGGGCCGTGTGAGACACAGTGTCGAAAGCAGCACTCAAGTCAAGCAGTATGAGTGCTACAGTTTCTCCCATATCAAGACGTTGGCGAAGAGTTTCTGTGACTCCCAAGAGCGTGGATTCCGTAGAGAAGCCAGCTCTAAATCCTGATTGAGATGAGTGTAGGATATTTTGGGAGTCAGCAAACTGCGTCAGCTGTTGGTTGATATGTTTTTCTAAAATTTTCGAGAACGCTGGAAGTAATGAGATCGGGCGGAAGTTAGATGGAACTTCCGGATCAGCATTCACTTTTTTTAGCAAGGGGAGGATCATGGCATGTTTCCAAGCCGCTGGCACTATTGCTTCACGTAGTGAAGCATTAAGCAGTTCCATAATAATATTAAGTATTGGTAATTCCAGTTTTTGAAGAATGGGAATGGGGAGAGGATCCTTAGGAGAGCCGGATTTGAGGCTAGTTAGGATGCGACCGAGAGAAGGAGTGTCCAGAGGCAGCCAGTTTACAAGCGTATTGCCCGGTCTTGCATTTTTGTCTTGTGTCATGGGCAGGGTGATACAATCTGATGAGGAGGCATTGATCTTTGATAGCAACTCCACATTAGTTGTCGTAGTATTGAATTCTGAATAGATTTTTTCTGTTTTATCACTAAAGAACTCAGCCAGATCTTCGCATTGCGCTTCATTTAACCCCGGTGGCTCTGGTTGGCACGTTGCGCCTGACAGTTCTTTCACCACTTTAAACAGGACTTTAGGGCTGTTATGTGCCAATAAAATGATGTTATTAGCGTGCTCAGCTCGAGCGGCATTACACAGGGCATGATAACCTTTTTTTGCCAGTTTATAAGTATGTCTTGACTCAGGCGCATAGTCCTTCCTCCACCGTCTCTCCAAGGCTTTACATTTAGTTTTTCTACTTTTAGTTTTTCCGAAAACCAGGGGGCAGGAGGACGATGATTGTTCATTTTTTTATTTGACAAAGGCAGACATGCATCAATAGATGACGTCAGCCAGTTTTGAATAGTATCAGCATCTGATGTATTGGTTGAGGTGATATCACGAATGGTATTCTTAAGATGTAGATTAAAGCGATCAACATCTAGATTTTTCCAATTTCTAAACCCCGCTTTGATAGAAGAGGTAGAGGAGTTATCACGCCACGTTTCCTGTTTCACCTTAAAACCAACCACAAAATGATCTGAACACAGTATAGGGAAGGCTGACTGGCATGAGATATTAGCTAAGTTGGAAAAAATAGGGTCCAATAGATGTCCTGCCTTATGGGTGGAGCCTGAGTTACAAAGAAGAACATTCATGGCTGCCAAATCAGTGGTGAGAGTGGTGCTGATAGTGCAAGTGGGTTCATTAAAATGGATGTTAAGATCTCCTGAAATAGTGAAGTTCGTTGCTTCCAGCAATAGAGGGGCGATAAGATCAGGGAGCGCCGCTGCCCATGCACCCGCCGGTCCCGGAGGACGATAGATCAGGATCCCAGAGAAGGTGAATTGAGAAGTAAGCGAAAGTTTAAAAAGACTGGCTTCACAGCCCTTAAAGGGTAGGTCTTCCCATTTACAAGTGTAAGCATTTTTGGAGATTATTGCAATACCCCCTCCAATTTTATCCACGGATCCTTTCTAAAGATCGTATAGTTAGGAGGTAGAGCGATCGCAATATCTGGTCCCGAGCTCTCATTTAGCCATGTTTCCGTGAGGAAAATGGCATCAGGTTGTGTGTTCAGAAGGAGGTCATAGATGTCTTCCTTGTGTTTGGGAAGTGACCTACAATTAATACTAAAAAAGGTGAATTCATTCAAGTGAACTGCTTTATTATTAGCAGAGGGGGACAACTGTTTGTTGCGGTTCCTGGGGGTACTGCTAATGTCAGTAAATTCCCTGCAGAGTATTGTGGTGAGAGAGAAACCACAGCAGAGACAATTAGGAGTAGAGCTTCCTGGTATGAGAGGCTTACAATTCGGTTTAGGCTTAGGTCGAAGATCATGTAGTAATTTTTGTGAGTAGGTTCTTAGGCCATTGAAAAATGGAGCAGGGGTTGTGGCCCCTGGCCCCGGCCGGACGCGGACGGGCGCAGACGGGCTTGCCTTTGGCGCGCCACCGGCGCGCCTTCTGCGCGCGTCCGCTGCGTGAAGCGTCAAGCATGGTGATTTATAGTATCTGTCAGCTGATCCCCGCCTCCCCTCACCTCTAGCCCGGAAGTAAAACTAACCTCTGCTCCCTCCACAACAAACGGGAAAACCCGCGGTGGACCGGAGAGCGTGCGGTGAAAAAGAGGGTGTCAGAGATGTACAGGTAGGTGCAGTAGTGCAATGAGCAAATTGAGTAAATAGTTTTAAAAAGAAGTAACAGTGCGGTTTAAAAAGGATACGCTACAAACAGCCTCTGCAGTCAGGCTCTTGTTTCCAGCGCGCGTCCGCTGCGCGAGCGTCAAGCATGGTGATTTATAGTATCTGTCAGCTGATCCCCGCCTCCCCTCACCTCTAGCCCGGAAGTAAAACTAACCGCTGCTCCCTCCACAAAAACGGGAAAACCCGCGGTGGACCGGAGAGCGTGCAGTGAAAAAGAGGGTGTCAGAGATGTACAGGTAGGCGCAGTAGTGCAATGAGCAAATTGAGTAAATAGTTTTAAAAAGAAGTAACAATGCGGTTTAAAAAGGATACGCTACAAACAGCCTCTGCAGTCAGGCTCTTGTTTCCAGTGCGCGTCCGCTGCGCGAAGCGTCAAGCATGGTGATTTATAGTATCTGTCAGCTGATCCCCGCCTCCCCTCACCTCTAGCCCGGAAGTAAAACTAACCGCTGCTCCCTCCACAACAACGTTAAGCATGATCATTGGGAGACCTATGTAACGGCCATTAGTGTGAGATTGACTGCTGTGAATGGGAAAAAGCTTATTTGGAATAATGTGCTAAAAGAGAAGGCGTCTAATCTAGAAGGAATTATGACATCGAGTATTAGAAATGATATTGTGCTGCTGGAAATTGGGGACGAATGGATAGCTGTTTGGCAATCTATACTAAAGAATTTATTATCGAACCTTGTGGCCAAAATACAGAAACCGCGAATAAACACTGTAATTTCACCCAAAGCCCAGGATTTAAATGAATCAAAGAGAGTTTACCATAAGATGGTGTGACATATATTAAAACTTCCAGGGGGAAAATCTCAAGAACGTGCGATAAACCTCCAAAATAGGCTAAGGCAATTTTTCATATCACCGTCTATAGCGGGAAAATAACTCCATGTCAACGTCGTGTTCTCACCACGGCGGTAAAATGCGATAGTTTCCCGATAACGCCTCAAATGTCCGCGATACAACTACCACGACGGCGATAAAAAAGGAAACCCAAACGTGAAAAAAGCTGCAATGGGCTCAACCGCGATAGAAAAATCGGCGACAAGCACCGCCAGGCTTGCAATTCCCAAGTCAGGCGGGAAAAATCACCATAAAAGCTGCAAGAAAAAAACATAACAACTGCGAAGCACAATGGAGGTAGCCGGAGCAAGTACAGAGGACAACCCGAACCCCACAAGCCCCACGGAGGACCAGCCTGGGACCTCGGGGTCAGGGAAGGGCAGGAGAAGAAGAAGAGGAAGACGCGGTTCAGTCCGCAGGAAAACAGGATCCTGATTACGGAGGAGATAGAACACCATCAACAACTGTTCGTCACCTCCACTGTGTCATTGGCAACAAAAAATGGAACATGGCAGTCCATCGTGGACAAGGTTAATGCAGTCGGAGTGCTGAGGAGGACAATGGACGAGGTCTAGAGGCGCTGGAATGATGTGAAGCGCAAAACCAAGCTGAAACTCGCAAACAACTGCAAAGCAGCAATGCAGACTGGGGGTGGGAGTCCTGCGCCACAGGAGGAGCTGGATGAGATGGAGGAAATGGTGTCCACAGTCATCAGTGTGGAGATGGTGGCAGTAGTCGGGGGACCGGACACTGCTCAACATGACCTGACACAACAGCAACAGGGTGAGTAACCACCAGGGACTGGGGGGACGGGGGCAGATGGGCACAATGGCACACATGCACAATGAAGTATAGCACATTGCACAACCACAATGACTCTGGATCATGTCCCTGATCTCCTTGCCATGCTGCAGCACACATAGAAACAGCAAGTAGTCCCCCGTCCACAATGTGCCCAGAGGGGGCCCTCCCCACACATCACCAATTTCACAACAAACCCATGCACATGTGCTGAACCCAGCAAAGCTGCGGATCCGTGAGCCCCACTGACAATGCAAGTGGCACTGCATGACGATGAGCATGTCTGCAGGCCACTCATCATGACATGTTGCACGCCATGACACCGAGGTGGCTGAGTGTGGTCCACATCCGGAAAGGAGCAGGTCACACACTGACACATCCACGTGCACAAACAACCTCTGACGGCAACAAGACATCTGCGGACAAACCATGCCCAAGAGTCCCAACTCCCACCACGAGCCCAATTTACCCAAGTATGCAACATCTCAGCACTGCATAAGCACAGAAGTCAAAGGCACTCCGCCTGAAAGGGAGAAGGCCAAGCAAAGTCTGAGCTGCAGGGGCGACTCTCCCACAATGCAGCACATACACAAGAATCAGAGCACATCAACATTGACAACAATGTGGTACAAACTGCAACACTTTCACAACAGAACAGAGGACACAACTGCTGCCGCTTGTGTGTAGAAACTGGCCAATCACATTTGGCATAGCAGGAAACTGTGACATGATAATGGACAAGTACAACCCCACATCCCTGATGGTGCACATATGTCCGCTGTCCCGCTTCAAATAGGCAGCTCCTCCTAAACAGTCACAATGTACATTGTCATGCAGTCTGTTTGGAAACTTGGCCAATGCGTGAACATACATGGAACACACTGTTAAACTGCATCTCCCCTTTACATTGCAGAGTGAGAATCATCACCTCCTGCAGAGCAGACCGAACACCTCCTCACTGATGACGAGGAGGACCTCCCCACCTTCGACACAGACGCCCTCCAAGAGCTCATGGACAGCTTCTGCACCCCACCCCCAGGAGCAGGGCAGCCCAGCTGCATCGAGGAGACCCCACCCCCTGCACAGACCACACAGCAGGAAGCACCCACCACCCCGGCTGTCTCCCAGGATCCCCACGACCAACACATGGCATTTCAATGCCGTGTGTTGGAGGGCCAGAAGGAGATGGCTGAGCAGGTGCGGGTGGGGTTCGAACTCATGGCAGCCAAACTAGATGCCATCCATGGGTGTCTACGTCCCATCAGGGACCACTTACAGTCCCTAACAGACACCCACAGTCCACTCCATGGTCTCCAACGAGCCATGGCTGACATCGCTGGAGTCATGACTCAGAGACAAGAACACCTGTCTAGTCAGAGTGGCTTCAGCGATCTCAGCCAGGAGTTGGGACACATGCGGAGGCTCATGGAGGACACGGTGCGGATGGAGGAGGAAAGGATGGCTGCCACGGCTGCACATCAGCGAGATGTAGCTGGGATCTTCCATGCCCTGCAGATCCTCATCATGGCATTGCTGCCACAAGGCCTGGCGCAGATGAATGCTGCTGCTCCTACACCATCCACATCTCCCCCCCCTGATGTGTCAGCGCCCCACAGTGCAGCAGACATTCCACCTCCGGCACCTGATGTGTCACTGCCACACAGTGCGGCTGACAATCCACCTCCGGCCCCTGATGTGTCAGTGCCACACAGTGCTGCAGCCGAAACACCACCACCCACAGGTGAGGCACATCACACATCAGAGGACGATGATGTGGATGACACTACCGTTGTGGTAATGAGGAAGTGGTAGCATTCATCTCTGCCATATGGCCTGTTTCAGCTTGGTTCGGCCCTTTGCATCATCACCTTCCACTGTCCCCCGATACACTCTGCGGCACTCACCTTGGACCTCGACATGGACTGCCATATTCTGTTTGGTTACCAATGACACAGCAATCAGACTGCGGACTGAACTCTTCCTCTTCCAATGAATTTGTCCTTCCCTAATGGACTTTGGCTGGCCTCCACGGGGCAACAATGTCAAGTGGGGTGTGCATGGCCCTGTACTGCTCCAGCTGCAAAACTCCACTGAATGTGAATAAAACATTCAAATTCACACAGATGTGTCATGTCTATGATCCTTCAAGTATGATAGTATGGATGAATGTAGGGTCACTGATTCCCCCCCACGTCCATTTTGCACATGTTGTGGGGCTTGGGTCACAGGGTGCAACATTGCCGATTGCGGTCCGGGTGGCGCAGACACTACAACGGAGACACACGCATTGGTTACTTCCTTGTCCAAGCCAGAACTGAACCACGCCCAGAGCCCCGGGATCATTGTTCACACCCCTACACTGGACTGGCATACGCCAGCCCAGCCCACTCTGCTTACGCTCACAGGGGGTGACGACACAGCTACATGTCCCAGGTCTTCCCTGTAGTGATCTGCTGGTCACTGGTCTAGTTGTCAGCATGCCACAGCCACTCCCTGAGGGCTGGTTTACACCCACACCACACCCATCCAGCACAGGCGTCACGGGACATGTGACCCTGCCAATAGAAGGGGCCCACCACAGCACATCCCCCACTGCCGGAGGTGACATGATGGCGTCCGCATCCACGGAACTCAATCATAAAGGGTCCGTGACTTGCGTTGCACTGAGTTAGTGGCACCCGATGGCCTGCGTCTGGCACGGGCCTACCGTCACATGGCGATGACTTGCGGTGCACAGAGTTAGGCCCTCCTGAAGAGCTGAGCGGGTGTGCAGCCTGCAATGATGCGTTGGCCTCGATACGGCGTCCAGCAGATCAAGACTCAATTTGAATTGTAAGCCCTGCTGGACCGCAGTGTACGCGCAGGCAGCAGTCAGCACACACATGACTCCGCGGTGCAGTGCCGCAGGGTGCGCTGGGGGCCTGTGGTGCGGAATCCAGTGATCGGCTGAGGAGGTTGCACCAACACATGGAGGGCCCTCTTGAAGACACGCAGGTGGCGGCAGGTGAGCATTGAGGCCTGGGTGCGCAGGGGCAGGCATTCATCGCTGGGCGGCGGACCGGTCTGGGTACCAGGGCTGGTGTGCAGCAGGCGCACAGGATCGCGCAGGCACCACCGGGCACGGCGGCGGCCTCGTGGCTGGGTGGGGGGTGCCGCCCTGGCAGACACGACCCTGCATGCGCTGACAAGATGTGCACGGGTTGGCTTGGGACATAGTCACCTCGTCTCCAGTGTGAATACGGCCGTTAAATGTGATCGGGCACATGTGTGCAGGCCTATGGTCACGATATGGCGGACACAGAGACACACGCAGTAGTTACTGTGGTGGCCATCCCGGAACTGGACCACGCCCAGGGCCCCGGGCTATTCATTCGCAACATAAGCCGGCCGAGGCCGCTCCGCTCAGGCTTACAGGGGGGACCACATGGCTACATGTCCAAGGTCTTCCACACTGCCTGGGGTAACCTGTTTCCGTCCACTGTCCACTACACTGCAAACATCAGCAGTAGATGTCCACATGGACATGTCTGTGCTCTGCATACTGCAGTCTGTCCAGAACATCTCCGCCACACTTGGCATTGTGTCCTTTCTTATTGCTGGGTCACTTGCCTCCTTCGCACATTCTTGGTTCCCACCTCTCCCCACATTCTGCAATTGTGTGGTAGAGGGGCTCTGCCTTTGTGGATGGTTTGTCTACATGTCTGGCCCCTGTTACCACGGTTACTTGTGTTGTCGTGTCCAGTAGTTGGGCATGTTGGTTGGCATGTTGTATGTGATTTTGTTACGTGTGCTCTCCCACAGTTGGGAGTTGTGTGATTGTGGAGTTGAGGTGTGTGGTGTGTTCAGTTAGTACTTACCAATGAGCAGTGCATTGCCATAGGTGCCATCCTGGAAGCGCTGGTTGATGATGGACTGTCGGAAGATGTATGTATCATGCACACTGCCTGTGAAGTTGGCGACGACATTGGTGAACTGTCCCCGGTGGTCCACTATTGCCTGCACATTAATGGAATGCGTGTGCTTTCTGTAGCGGTAATTGTGTGCAGGGTCGGCAGGGGACACAAGTGGTACATGTGTGCAGTCAATTGCCCCCGACATGTGCGGTAAGGCAGCTATGGCGTAATTCCCTTGCATGGTCTCCAGCTGTTCATGCACAGCGTGGGGGAAGTGGAGGTGCAGGGGTATCAAGATGATACAAACCGTGATGTTTACAGGTATGATGAATCCTGCATGATGAGACCGTAACAGATGCTTGTGTGGTCGTAACTACATTCGGAACATGGTCACAGGTAAAATTAACACTTGACAATATGATAGCACCAAAAATCGGTATCGAAAATGGCCTTAGGCAAGGTTGTGTCCTCGCACCACTGTTATTCTCTTTCTACATTGCTGACATAGATATCGCACTGAAATCTGATACGGGTATCACACCGAAATTAGGAGGTATAAAAATACCATACCTATTATATGCTAATGACCTAGTGATCCTGTCTCTAACTCCGAAAGGACTCCAGCACCAACTGAAACAATTGTACACCTACAATACAGCAAATGGATTGCTAGCCAATATGTCCAAAACAAAAATTGTGACTTTTGGACACCCTATAAAACCTAAAAGGTGGACACTAGGAGAAACATCAATCAAAGTAGTGGAGCAATACAATTACATAGGAGTGATTTATGATAATAAGTTATCCTGGTCAAGTCACTGGGCTAGTAGAAATTCGAAATCAACTGTCATCATAAATCGATCTCAAGATTCATGAAAATGTTTGGAGGGAAAGTGATTAGCCCATCACTTCAAGCATTACACATGAAATTAGTTCCATATTTATTATATGCATCCCTAGTAATGAGTAAGAAGGTCATATTCAACTTTGAGAAATGTTTTATGAAATGTGTACATACCTTATTACATCTACGACAGGCAACCCCACACTGTATCATGAGACGGGAACTCGGTCTAAAATCGCTGGTACTATTGCACAACAGAAGCTGTGTCCATTACATTATTGATTGTGCCAAGGCTGACTTATCTTCATTGAAACATCTAATATTTGAAGAGTTAGGGAGATCCAAATACGGAGATACAGAATTGTATACTACATTGATGGGATTATGATCTTACGATTTGCCTGACATACAGGAGAGGGGGCAAATGACCTGATCTGTGCGAAAAAACGTAATACCCAATACGCTTACTACTAAGCAGTAGGACCTAGACCTGCTACAAACTGGAAAATACAATCATATGGACTTAGTAATTGATACTTATACTGTACAGAGTCAAGAATATTTAGGATCGAACCTACCTGGTTATATAAAAAATAATTTTTTAAGATTCAGACTATTTTATATACTGATTTGGGAGTTTGAAGGGAAATGGAACCAGGCACTAAAAGGCAGACCAACTTGCCAGCTTTGTGGAACTACTGTTGAATCTCTTGTACATTTATTATGTATCTGCTCCAAACTGTTGCCAATACGGAGGACATATTGACGCTCCTTGTTTAAAATTTCTAAAATAAGAACAACTGCTGAGGCCGTTAGATTCTGTTTTAGGCTCAAAGAAGACAGTGCCATAACAATGATGATAAAGTTTTTAGATCATGCATATAAAGCATTAACAGCGTAAAGGTCCCATATAGTGGAAAGCAACACAGATTTTATCGTCAGAGAATTTAAATTTAAATTGTATAATATTGAGAAAATTATATATCTCATACGTACGGCACTTTAGCACCTTAATATATTGGCGAAAGTAATAAAGTGAGCTAAAAGAACATAATACAGAGGTAGAAGTGTGAACGGATTTTGCACATCTGGCACATTAGTACTTTGGTATATCTATGAAACCATAGATTGAGACAAAAAAGATTATAATATTGGCAAATGGTTAAATAGTATATGTAAATTACTTTAGAAAAGAGAGACGTACGTATAGAATCTTTAATGGTAAATCAGATGTGTATATTTTGCCTAATCAGGACATCCGCACTTTAACTTGGAAAAAGAAATAGACTGAAGTAAAGAATATTGTGATACAGAGGTAGATGGATGAATAATGAACAGAGATCATTGTGGGAACTTATAGAATTTTTGTATTACGAAGTGTTTGCACTGACCATGATCGTAAGTTTTAATCATTGAAATTTTAAACTATTGATAATCCTTCTTTTTAATGTTTGCATTTTTATTGTAATTGATTGATTAATACAATAAAGTATTTTGCTACTACTACTAGTGCTAAAGTGCTATAAAAGAAATAAAACAAACTAAGATCGTTTCCTCAGGGCAGCAATGTCTTCCCTTGTAGGTTTTGGGGCATCACCCTCAGGATCTGCCTCCTCCTGGACAGTAGGAATCTCTGGGTTGGTTTTATATCAAGACCCGAAGGCCAATATTATGCAGTAATCCTTTATTGCCACCACTCAGCAGCATCTTAAAACCTTCTAGAACATAGAACTTTAGAACATTTCAAACACCATAAAACCCCCCAGCAACCAGTCCACTTACTTCTTTTATTGCTGCTGCTCACTCAGATAAGTACTTCATGCTATTTGTCCTGTTATAGCTTCCGATCGTGTTTGAAAGTGATTTACTGTTTTTGATCTGAATGTGTTCGAGTGCGAGGCACATGATGTGATTTCTTAGGAATGGCTGGCAACGCTTGCCCTACATGTACTACCGTATTGCGGGTTTTGATCTTCTTTTCTCACCTCTATGTTTGGGAAACTGATGTCTTCCCCCCCTAGTGTGATATCTTTGATTTGGTTCGGCGTTATAAATCTTTACATTTTCTTTAGGCTTACCTCACACAGCGCTGCAAGCCCAAACCGTTTAAAAGTACGGTCCGGGCTCGCGAGTCGTGTTGCCTGGCTACGGGCTCTGCCATCTCTTTTCCTCTGGTTGATCCATGCGGAAGTACAAGACGCGTGACAGAGCGCGTTCCAAAGTGCACTTTGTGACGCACCGACGGTGCGTCTCCGTGGGCGGTCTTGAAAGACTAGATCAACGCTCGCTGTTGCCGCTGGATCTCTATAGGTATTTTGGCTTTGGGCGAGCCCCATAGCAACTGTTTCTGTCAGAGCGCTCGCTCACGTTCTGTCAGAACCGGTTTACCTCTTGAGGAGACGACGCAGGGAGCTTACAAGGAGGCTAGTGTAGGGGATGTCTAACGGAAATAATTAGAGTTTGTGTTTCTCATTTGAGTCGGGTGATTCCTCTGATTCTTTTGGAATAATTTGAGTTGGTGTGTGTCTGGATAATGACTTGGGTTTGAGGGAAAGTGGTTTAAGGTTATACCTTTGCTAGATTATTTAAGAATCATTATGGAACAGGGCGAGGGATCCCAAGAGATCTTCCTTGAGGCACACCCACTCAGGCAAACACACCTCCAGGTAAAACCTGAGCTCCACTTCTTTCCAGTTGGTGAGTTCTCTTTCATTCCCCACCAGGCAGTCAACAGGTATGGCTGGACTCACAGCTATCTTTAAGGAACCAGGGACCTCTATCACCTAGTTATCTGCTGTCACAACTTGGTGGACTACATTATGGGCTACCTGCTCTGCGGATACTGGCAGACACATAACAGTAACCATACTGGCTCCCGTGTCTCTCAGAACCTCCAACTTCTTCCCATTGATGTTGACTTACTGCCTATATGTTTTGGTATTGTCAGGCATGTGAGCCTTTGGCAGCATCTCTCTGTCACCCGGGGCACTAGGGTAACCTCTGCACTTCCCACAAAACCACCTGGGCCACCACCGCCCCCTGTACTACACTGGCAATTCCTGTGGTAGGCCCACCAGTAGTGCGCTGCCTCCTGTGCTGACAGATGGGGCCCCTTTTCAAGTACCCATAATGATAACATGCATGGCACGTAGGCTGAAAGTAGCCTAGGGGCTTCTTCCCATTAAAACCACCCTTAATTTTCTCAGCATTGAATGGGTGATCATTCCCCTGAAAACTCGTTTGGGGACTTTTTGCGAACTCTTTTGGTTTTTCTTTGGCTCCCCTCCTTCTTCGGGTGGGGGCCCTGACCACCCTCCTGGTGATTCCTGAGGTAACTTCTTATGGACCCTGCTTCTAAGGCAGAGATCCACTTGCTTTGCAAGCTCCCTGGTATCAATGAGCTTGGAATCAACGTTGTGTTTGTGCAGCTCTGGAAAACAATTACTGAACATATGCTCTTTCAGACAAAGATTCAGCTAACCATCCAGTGCCTTACTGTAATACTCCACTTATTCCACCAAAGACTGGTTAGACATCTTCTGACAGTCTCTAAACAATAACATGTACTTTTCTGGGGTAAGACCATATTTCAGGACCAGGACCTCTTTCATCAAGGCATACTTCATATGGTCTCTGTTTCCCAGGGCCAGTAGAGTCTCCCTTCCTGAACTGGCCATAATCCATTTATCAATATCATCCCCCACCACATAGCCAGGCACCAGGTCTTTGGGTATGTGAACCCGTTTACGTTCCTTAGAAACTCAATTTTTGCTGCCTTCATTATCACTAAACACAGTGGCCTGTCTTGCCTTTGAGTCTCTTTCTTTCTCACTCGCTTCATGAGCGAAAAATGCCCTTTTCTCCTCCAAGGCCAACCTTTTCCCCTCCAGTGCCCTGGCAACAACTGCCTCCACTATGGGCAGATTTTTCTCCTACATGGCCATCTCTGATTTTTTCTTTTCACAAGCCAGTTTTAGTTTGCATAGCTGCAGTTTCATCACTCTCTCAGCATTCCTGTACTTCAACTCTTCAGGGGTCAGGTTACAGGATAACATACAGCTCCCTGCTCTGGATTGTGGCAGGAAAATTCACTCCTGTGGGCCATCTTTTCTCCTCTGGGGCCATTGCCAAGATGTTCTCACCCTCCTCCTCCATTTCATCCTCACCTTCTACATCATCATCATCCTCTTGCTCCTGTGATGTAGACTGTAACATGCAGGCCTCTTCCCAGGCTCTGAGAGCCATCTGGTAATTCAGTAATTTGGAACCGATTGGTAGCTCAGCCGCCTCTCATTGCACAACTGCTACACCTCTGCCACATTGAAGCTTTCGATGTTGCTGAGATCTCTTTCCATTCTTGCAAAACTTCACAGCTGAAAAATAAGAGACAGGAGCTGAATTTGGAGAGAGGAAAAAAAATAATCAATTAACAAGCATTTGCAATGCAATAGGTCTCGCATTTGAAAGAGTTTGAGCTATTGGCGTTGTAATTGACAATGTCTTTTACCCACGTGTTTTGGTTAGGAGTGTAATGGATGTATGTGGTATGGAGTGGAATTATGTGGGTTGGATTTGGAATTGTTAGTTGTGGAATTGTGCTGGGTGAAATTGAATGGTGTGGAGTGCATTTGTGTTTTTGTTTGGTTATTAAAATGGATGTGAATGGATCACAACAATACTGCAGGGCAAGACTGACATTATCATCTAATGCCACCAAAAAAGGCAGTCAGGGGCAAAGGAAGTGGGTATGATAGAAACAAGTTAATTTTGAGCAGAAATAGGATCAATTACCTACTGCAAAAAACATTTCTCCATAACATGACCAAATTGTGCTGAACGGATGACACTATGATAACTTTTTCCCCAGGAATCTATCATATTGTGCAAATCACATAGTCAAAGTGGGCTTTTAAAATCTATAGTATTTCTTCTTTGGGGAAGTGTTAATATTTTACAATAGAACCATCATGACTCTTTGATGACAGGTGCAAATATAAAATTCAAAGATAAATGTCACTAAGCCAAAACAAAACAAAAAGCTACATTACTTCATTACATGTAGTGGGAGAAATTAGTGGACAAATGTTTGGCTTCAATAACATTACAACTAATATCAACAGAAATGTGAAAAAGGCACAATGGCGTACACTGACCAACATCCTGTCCAAAGAGGTATATATTTATCTCAGAATCATAGTTTCAGATTGATAGCCGCAAACATTTTTTGTTTTTTAATAACAATCATTACACCTCAATGGAATTTTCCTTTTCTGGTTTGCCCACAGCTCAAATATACAGGAAAGCACCATATCCATTCACTGATAGGCACTGTACATTTTTCAGAAAGGTAAGCAAAAATATGTATTTGACCTCTACTGCTGAACAAAATCACACGTCTGAAAAGGACACGCCTCCTTTAAAAGCTGGCAATGTGAATGACAACATGCACACACCTATATGGGACAGAGTAGAGACACTCTGCCTCTCTCTCAAGGTCTTAAACTTGGACGCACTCAGATTAGCATGATGGCTTTTTTCCCCACTGGGCCCATTTCCTGTTGTGCCTCACTGGACTTCACAGCAGTTATATATATGCAAACTTGTTATTAGCTTCGAAATAGGAAACAACCGCAGCCTAAAAAGAGAAGCCGACATAGCAACTGTTTTAACTGTGGCAATCTAGACTCTAGAATCTGAAGTCTGTGACTGGTTTAACTCGGCTGCTTGTGTGTAGGAAAACTGATAAAGGATGAAGTTATAAACACAATGGAGCCTTGCAGGCTATGGAAGTCTTTTAGCAATTGGCTTTATTCCTCACATATCTGTGAATGTTCTAGAATGCTGCATGCACATGATCCAGCGCGGCTAATATAAATTTCTCCTTAGGACACGAATCCAAGTAAAACATTTATGCAACCTATTGTCTATTAAACCTTATGTCGGTGGGGCCCATGACACCGCATACCATACATTCATTCATTCACTGGATTTCACACCAAGGAGAAATGTGCTGCTGGACGAACGGGATACCTTGTTAAATTTGACAGAATAATAACTCAAACATTATATACATTAACCTTTGATCCTGTCAGTTCTAAACATCAAGGTACTCCGCTCTTTGGTCGATGGACCAACTAGGAGAATAAGTTGATGGTGATTAAGACCAGCTCAATCACAATTAAAACCTTTTAACATTTATAACTCATAAATGAACTAAAGCACCACAGACTCATTTGAAGTTAGAATATAATTTTATCTAAATTCTCAATTGAATGGATGAAATTCTTTGTTTATTAATCACATTTAATATATCAATAACATTTTTAAGAAAAGTTTAATGAAGAATAGAAAATTATGCATTACCCATAGTCTTAGGATGCGGACAGGAATGGTTTACCAAAAAGAAGATAAACCACAGATCACAGAATAGAACTCCCAAACTGACTGACTGTCCCGCTAACCTCCTCGGACGTACCTCCCGTGCAGAATTCCCGCAACGATCTCGTTCCTACCCCAGTCAAGTTCAAAAGTCCAAAAATGATAGAGTCTCTTCGCAGTATTGAGGTGGAAAACTGGAAAATAAAAAGGCGGTATGGCAGGAAAACACCAACAGCAGCAGCAGCGTCAATAGTAGCGACCATAGCAGCAGCCCACCCCACATAAGAGTAGACCCTCTTATACCCTATTTTCTAGCTTACTACACAAAAAGTTGCAATCCTTAGGGGCAAGAATCATGCTAATTGGTCCATTTGAGGGGTGGTGATGGTCACCTCATCGCCCTCCTTGTTCAAACTGGTTTAGGGACAGTAAAACATACAATGAGTCTCATGACTCCGGGGTCAAAAGCAGTCCAACTTGTCCATTCATTTTGTAGCGATCTTGATGGTCACAATTTAGTTTGTCCATTGTCGCTCAGTTCTTTCTCATCCATTCCCACGAATACATGCTGAGTCTTTTTGGCACACTCCTTATTGTAGGTCAGTTCAACCTTGACATCTCTCACTCCGGGCACAGGCGGCATCCACGTGACTTGATTTCTTTATTGCTTCTGCGCAGAGGCCATCTTTGCCTTTTCACGTGACCTCATCTGTTTCAGCAGCCATTTTCGAAGCATGGCCTAACAGGCCCGAACGAACTATCATAAGAACAAACACAACCACAATTAAACAAAGAAAATAAGCCTTTCTGTTTACCACCCACCATTCTAAAGACCCGTGTTAGGTGTTACCTAGCAGAAGTGACATTTAAAGCCATTTTACTTACCATCTGCATTCTTTGCCACAATACAAATCTACTACGTAGCATAAATCATGCAATTTCACTCTAATTAGTACGCAAATCACAATACTAAGGTTAATTAACTTCACAATTGTAAATAGATTAGATTTTGCACAAATCTGCATGTTACCTATATATAGTGTTTACTAAAAAGGTGCATTTGTTGGTTAATACATGCTTTTTCAAACAGTTAGTATTATTAATTTATTAAGAGTTCTTTAATTTCCAAAGGGGTACAAAATTATTTTATTTACCCTGCTCCATCAATTCCCCCCTTTGGTGATTTTTAACATCGCCACAAAAACCTATCCTACAATTTTATCAGATAAATGTTTCTTATCCACTTGCTTTTTTGTTAGTTCATACAACTGTGTTTTTCTCATCTTGTCTTTTAGACCGTTTGCACATGTTCTCTTTTAACTCTTCTAATTCTATCTCTCCCATCTCCGGTTCTCTTTCTTTATTTTTCTCATTTTCTCTTTTTACTCTATTTTGTCTTTTTCTTCTTTTAATACACACATATGCTAATTTCCCAATAAGAGAACTACCTATTTCTGTGAACCATTTCTTCATTGAGGAATAACTCTTACCAAGTCTCTCCCAAACACCTTCAACCTCCAGTGGGGCAATTTCTTTGTGCAAATCAGTAATGTTCTTTATATACTTCTGCATATTCTCACTTTTGTCTGGAATGCAAGTGCAACAATGTTGCACTTTCAGCATTCCACAGACTCCACCCTCTTTTGCCAAAAGAATGTCAAGGGCAAGTCGATTTTGCATTACCATAGCTCTCATGGCAACCATTTCGGTATTTACAATCAAGAACCCTCCAGCAGTATTCGTTGATAAACAATCTACTACTGTAGACAATTTCCGAATCTTGTATGCATTCAAAGATGTACCCACAGCAGGTATCAATGATCCAAAAATATCACCTACTATTTCTGAGAAGCTTTCCCTCGTCCTACGTGTTAATGTTTTACCTATCTCATGAATTCCTTTTGTTCCTCTCTCTACATGAAAAATCTTTGGAAAGACCAGGCCTAGATAACATGTTCCATACCAATGGTCCGGCAACCTATAATAAGCTCTATTTCCGCAAACATAATAGATCCCTGGAAATACTGGATCTTTTCCTCCTTTAAATCCCCATCCCCCTAGAATTTTGTATGTATCTTGGCACTCACTGGAACCCACGAAATAGTTATCATACAGAGGGGTCGATTCCGATCTCGGCCGGTAGGGCACCTAACAGTATTCGTCCGGAAACAATACAAGCCGAATGCGTGTTTCCCGACCGATTCGTACACTCGTCCGGATGAACAAGTACGATGCGTCTAACAACCCAGTTTCCGAGCGAGCCGTACTCACCCAATCCAGCTCCTGTTCCCCGCCCGAGCCGGATCCGTGAACGCCGAATCGAGCCGCACGGAAGCAAATACACAGCACCTTCCGGCCGGACTAGTACGATGCGCAATCCGTACGCGCCCGAACCCGTCGCTACGTCCGGCACGTTTGAGCATCCGGGCGAGCCGTACATAAGCTCCGTTTCGAGCCACAAGACGATCCACGGCTACGAGACGAACAAGCCAGCGACGAGTACGAGTCGAAGACACGAGAAACCCGAACGAGACGATCCAAGCATGAATCCCATTGCGCATGTCCTACCTATACTCTACATCTATTACCGGGACCGGCACGGACGCGTACGGCGCAGACGGTAAGTCAAACACCAACAATACAAACAAACTACACGTACACGAAATATGTCACACACACATAAGGATGCACAAATAACGTACACTAGCAACAGCAGAACCATAGGGGTGGGATGGCCAACACCAATGCCATACACACCCATAGGGGGATGGATGCCTACCACCAACACCACCCTACCACTACCCCTACTCATGGGTGCCTGGATGCCTGTCAATACTACCATCCCCACTCATGGGGGGATGGATGCCTACCACTACCACCATCACTACTCAGGGGGGGCTGGATGCCTACCACTACCACCACCCCTACTCAGGGGGGCCTGGATGCCTGTCAATACTACCATCCCCACTCATGGGGGGATGGATGCCTACCACTACCACCATCACTACTCAGGGGGGGCTGGATGCCTACCACTACCACCACCCCTGCTCAGGGGGGGCTGGATGCCTGTCACTACTACCATCCCCACTCATGGGGGGATGGATGCCTACCACTACCAGCACCACTACTCATGGGTGCCTGGATGCCTGTCACTACTACCATCCCCACTCATGGGGGGATGGATGCCTACCACTAACACCACCCCCACTCAGGGGGGGCTATATGCCTGCCACCACCACCACCCCACTCAGGGGGGGCTGGATGCCTGTCACTACTACCATCCCCACTCATGGGGGGATGGATGCCTACCACTACCAGCACCACTACTCATGGGTGCCTGGATGCCTGTCACTACTACCATCCCCACTCATGGGGGGATGGATGCCTACCACTACCCCCACTCAGGGGGGGCTGGATGCCTGCCAGCACCACCACCCCTACTCAGGGGGGGCTGGATGCCTGTCACTACTACCATCCCCACTCATGGGGGATGGATGCCTACCACTACCACCACCACTACTCAGGGGGGGCTGGATGCCTACCACTACCACCACCCCTACTCATGGGTGCCTGGATGCCTGTCACTACTACCATCCCCACTCATGGGGGGATGGATGCCTACCACTACCACCATCACTACTCAGGGGGGGCTGGATGCCTACCACTACCACCACCCCTACTCAGGGGGGCCTGGATGCCTGTCACTACTACCATTCCCACTCATGGGGGGATGGATGCCAACCACTACCACCACCCCCACTCAGGGGGGGCTAGATGCCTGCCACCACCACCACCCCTACTCAGGGGTGGCTGGATGCCTGTCACTACTACCATCCCCACTCATGGGGGGATGGATGCCTACCACTACCAGCACCACTACTCATGGGTGCCTGGATGCCTGTCACTACTACCATCCCCACTCATGGGGGGATGGATGCCTACCACTACCCCCACTCAGGGGGGGCTAGATGCCTGCCACCACCACCACCCCTACTCAGGGGGGGCTGGATGCCTATCACTACTACCATCCCCACTCATGGGGGATGGATGCCTACCACTACCACCATCACTACTCGGGGGGGCTGGATGCCTACCACTACCACCACCCCTACTCAGGGGGGCCTGGATGCCTGTCACTACTACCATCTCCACTCATGGGGGGATGGATGCCTACCACCACCACCACCCCCACTCAGGGGGGGCTAGATGCCTACCACCACCCCTACTCAGGGGGTCTGGATGCCTGACACTACTACCATCCCCACTCATGGGGGATGGATGCCTACCACTACCAGCACCACTACTCATGGGTGCCTGGATGCCTGTCACTACTACCATCCCCACTCATGGGGGATGGATGCCTACCACTACCACCACCCCCACTCAGGGGGGCTAGATGCCTGCCACCACCACCACCCCTACTCAGGGGGGCTCGATGCCTGTCACTACTACCATCCCCACTCATGGGGGGATGGATGCCTACCACTACCAGCACCACTACTCATGGGTGCCTGGATGCCTATCACTACTACCATCCCCACTCATGGGGGGATGGATGCCTACCACCACCACCACCCCCACTCAGGGGGGGCTAGATGCCTGCCACCACCACCACCCCTACTCAGGGGGGTCTGGATGCCTGACACTACTACCATCCCCACTCATGGGGGGATGGATGCCTACCACTACCAGCACCACTACTCATGGGTGCCTGGATGCCTGTCACTACTACCATCCCCACTCATGGGGGGATGGATGCCTACCACTACCACCACCCCCACTCAGGGGGGGCTAGATGCCTGCCACCACCACCACCCCTACTCAGGGGGGGCTCGATGCCTGTCACTACTACCATCCCCACTCATGGGGGGATGGATGCCTACCACTACCAGCACCACTACTCATGGGTGCCTGGATGCCTGTCACTACTACCATCCCCACTAATGGGGGGATGGATGCCTATCACTACCACCACCCCTACTCATGGGTGCCTGGATGCCTGCCACCACTACCATCCCCACCCTTAGGGGTATGGATGCCTACCACTACCACCATCCCCACTCAGGGGGGGCTAGATGCCTGCCACCACCACCACCCCTACTCAGGGGGGCCTGGATGTCTGTCACTACTACCATCCCCACTCATGGGGGGATGGATGCCTACCACTACCACCACCACTACTCATGGGGGCCTGGATGCCTGTCACTACTACCATCCCCACTCATGGGGGGATGGATGCCTACCACTAACACCACCCCTACTCATAGGACGGGTAATGAATGACACAACTAGCATACTCCCACATAAGGAATGACAGAAAATTACATCCCCCCCAACACCATGACAAGTGTGTGTAGTCTGTGTCAAATGCCTACAACACTGAACATGACATTGAACATACAATGTGACCCCCTAGCACATGTGTCACACATAAATGTGTGTGGCCTCCACAATGCAAGCAGACCATGGCCACTGTGGCAATGGGCTCGAACACCCCATCACCACAGTGACCAAAAGGTAAGTGTGCTATCCATAGCTGATGCACATTTTGAACAGTGTGGCAATGGGGCCTAAAGCCCCATCACCACAGTGACCAAAAGGGAAGTGTGGTGTCCATAGCTGATGCACATTTTGAACAGTGTGGCAATGGGGCCTAAAGCCCCATCACCACAGTGACCAAAGGGAAGTGTGGTGTCCATAGCTGATGCACATTTTGAACAGTGTGGCAATGTGGCCTAAAGCCCCATCACCACAGTGACCAAAAGGGAAGTGTGGTGTCCATAGCTGATGCACATTTTGAACAGTGTGGCAATGTGGCCTAAAGCCCCATCACCACAGTGACCAAAAGGGAAGTGTGGTGTCCATAGCTGATGCACATTTTGAACAGTGTGGCAATGTGGCCTAAAGCCCCATCACCACAGTGACCAAAAGGGAAGTGTGGTGTCCATAGCTGATGCACATTTTGAACAGTGTGGCAATGTGGCCTAAAGCCCCATCACCACAGTGACCAAAAGGGAAGTGTGGTGTCCATAGCTGATGCACATTTTGAACAGTGTGGCAATGTGACCTAAAGCCCCATCACCACAGTGACCAAAAGGGAAGTGTGGTGTCCATAGCTGATGCACATTTTGAACAGTGTGGCAATGGGGCCTAAAGCCCCATCACCACAGTGACCAAAAGGGAAGTGTGGTGTCCATAGCTGATGCACATCTTGAACAGTGTGGCAATGTGGCCTAAAGCCCCATCACCACAGTGACCAAAAGGGAAGTGTGGTGTCCATAGCTGATGCACATTTTGAACAGTGTGGCAATGGGGCCTAAAGCCCCATCACCACAGTGACCAAAAGGGAAGTGTGGTGTCCATAGCTGATGCACAATTTGAACAGTGTGGCAATGGGGCCTAAAGCCCCATCACCACAGTGACCAAAAGGGAAGTGTAGTCATGGTAAAAGCTGCCAAAGCCAAACTGCATGGATGAATCCTGGTCACACAACAACAAACACATCAGTGGCATAGTAGTGCTTGTGTCCCATAGCAACATAGATTGGTTGAGGCAAACAGTGCAGTGTCACTGAAACATCGTTTTGACCATGTGCATACAAACATCACCCATGGGGGCCCACATTGTCAACATTCACAAATAACACAATGACAGAAGTGACCATCATAATGCTGACCCACATATCTGCACCAATGGACACACAAATGTAGATATCCTGTGGAGACTGTAGATGTCAGGTGAACAAATACCATACCATGGCATCAATGGGACATACAAACCATGGTTATTGTGCTGACTGATGACCTAGGAGTCCCAGGGACAGCAGGGGAAAGCCACCAAACAACATACAGCCAATGGCACACTCATGATATGCCAATGCAGTGGTGCAAAGGCACAAACACAAACAGGCAGACTCACACTGCATATCAAACACAACAGGTGATGGGGGGGTGTGCCAGTGTCCCCAGGCAACCACACAACACATGAGGAGGCCTGAATTCCAACCACACAGATGTGTATCTTTGTTAGATGAGAGGGAGCCCAAATTACACATGTCACACAAGCTTGTAGGAACAGCAACTAACACAGCAAGAGACAGACCCACCACAGCACTACCCCCAGGGACCCCACATTGTGCTGACACTAGCCTGCATGATAATCCCACTGTGATGACAAAGGTAGATGTCGTTCACACTGTGAACCACAGCCATGTGTCCTGAGCAACAAACTACCATCACACCTACACAAGCTCCAATCAATCAGCACGGCCTGCCAGCCAAGGCCAATATGGAGGTAGGGGTCTAGCCATGCAACAACTCACTTTTGCACACACTCAACACCACACACCCTGATCTCCACCAATGTGCAGCAGTGAAGCTCACATGGACTGGTGACATTCGACATGCACCCATGACAATACCAGGGGTGGTGGTGGGAACTAAGGTGCAGAAACCCATCACACATGGCCAGTCAACAAGACTCGTGAATGTCTGACACACAGCACAGTATGCCGTACATGGGCATGATGTGAAATCCACCACAATCAATGGGATCCTGGCCATAGTCACACACCAACGAAGAAGCCAAGGTGACACACGAAGAACACACGTACACAACTTCCAACATTGCAGCTCTGACCCTGAGGAGTGGCAGCAGTCACACACACAACGTGTCACAATCACTGAAAGCTAACACAAACTGAAAATCACATGACTTGTGTAAACAACAAGTGCCAAGGGAATCCTGAATGTGTCCCATCTGCGTTTGCCCACATCCCCAGCCCTGACAACAAAGACAACCTGGTATGACAACCTCATGAACATTAGTTTGCCATGCACCCACATCATGGAGAAACCAGGTCCAAGATGCTGGATGAACACAGAACAACTCAGCAAGCATCACAAACAGGAACATCCCTAGGGACACAGCCTGTGTAGGAAAAGGGAAGGGAACACGCACAGACATGCTTACACAACACACAACACAGGCCCACGCAATGTCACAGGATTACACACTGCCATGAGGGCACTCCACTCCTGTGGAAGGTCCGCTGTGCCAAACCTTGTCTGTGCACGTCCCAACATGTCAGCAGAACACTCCGTCAGTGAGTCAACAACCACAACACACAGAAGCCTCTGCTCACATCAGCCTGGGTACTGGAGTGTCACGTCAGTCATCTGCATACACACAAAACATGTGTCAAGCAAAGTGCACTGTATACACAGATGTGTCCTTCGACATTGATGTGCAAAACTGCATGTCCAGTGGAGCTGGGCACACAGTCAGGGAAATCGGAACATTGAACAGTGGTAAGCCCACCAGATGTGCATCAGTGTAAGACAAAGATGTTCATTTACAAATGCAAAATGTACATCTCTGTGTCAAATGCTGAACATTACACCCTCAGACTGCAGCAAAGGACTAGACTACAACAGGACACATATCCCATGGACCACATGGAGTCCATCACAGCAACACTTCATTTTCCTGATATGAACACTATTACAACTGCAAATGCAGGATGCTACTCATCCACATCATGTACATCAAAGGAAAAGCCACAATTAAACAAAAAGAGGCTTTATTCAGCAAATGGCAAGGAACACTCTGAAGTCCAAAAGAAACTAAGGCCAATGGCCAGTCCAAAATCACAGTCCCAACAGGGTGATAAGTGACAACTGGTCACCCATTGCTTGCCTGCACTTGTACGGACAGGGGACATCCCCTTGGAGGGGCATACAAGGGGCAGGCCAGGCACCGCAGGGACAGGATCAGGGGATGGCAGAAGGAGGCAGTGAAGGGGTGGTGGGTGCAGGAGTGTCACCGGCAACTGCAGTGGAGGTGTCTGACTCAGGGGGGGCCGGCACCACTGTGGTACACAAGTCAGTTGGTGTGGGTGCTGCAACCACTGCAGTAGGCTGGTCTGATGTAGTGGACTGGGTCCCCACTGCAGTGCCCGAGTCAGACGGGGTGGTTGTGGACTCCACTGCAGTGCATGACTCCAAGGGAGTGGAAGGAGGGGGCAGATGAGGTGGGCAGGACAGAGGGGGGACCCAGTCTCCACACCAGTGGCACTAACAGGCAGAGCGTCTGGGTTGGGGGTGGAAGAGCAAGTGGCAGGGGGGAGGGCCTAAGCAGTCTGGGGATGCGGTATCGATGTGTGGGGGAACCTGGGGCAGGGTGTGGCGGGGGAACCTGTGGAGTGGTGGCCTGGGGGATGGAGGAGAGAGACTGGGTGGTGGAGCTGCGTGGTGGTGGTGGTGGAGTCTTGCTCTTCCTGGTCCGGGGGGACTTCCGAATGGGGTCCTGTGTCTGCCTGCGCCTGGGGGAGGGTGTCCGGGGGCGAGAGGCACTCCCCTCTGTGTGGGTGGACTTCCTCTTCCCCCGGTATGCTGGATCAGCAGGATTGGAGGGGAAGAGGCCGAGGTCACACAGGAAGATCTGCTGTGTAGGTGGGGTAGCAGGTGAGGCAAGGGAAGGGGTCTTGGAGGGAGAGGATTTGGAGGACTGCGGAGTGACTGTGGATGCCTGTGTGTGTGTCTGTTCCCCATCCCCTGTGTGTGTGGTATCAGTCCCCTGAGGATGCTTGTGTGCACGTCTTGCCTTTCTCTTGGGTGTGTCTGTGCTGCTCGTGTCTGTGTGCTTGGGTGATTGTGCAGGTGTGCATGTGCTTTGGACAGGTAGGGTGGCAGGAAGTGTGGATGGGGCAGAGGTGGGAGGGGTGAGGGACTGTTGGAGGAGGGACACTGCTGCCGTCAGGGAGGAGTCCACGGACTTATTGCTCCTCTGTAGGGCAGACATACCCGTCGAGATGCCCTCCATGAACGACACCAGCTGTGTCAACAGAGTGGTGTGTGCATGGAGGACACTCAGCATTGCTGTCTGCCCTACATAGAGCTGCCGAAGGAGGTACACAGACTCCTCACTCAGGGCAGCAGGGGACACAGGGGCAGGGGGTGCGGTGCCTGGCACGAAGGAGACACGCTCCCGAGCACGGGAGCCTCCACAGACCTCAGGAATGGGAGCCAATGGGAGGGCGGTGGTGGTGGTGGTGGTGGCGGGGCCAGACAGACTAGCTGGCCTTTGGTGGCTGCTGAGACCTGCCTCCACAAGGGAGTCATCCTCCGAGCTGCTGTGGTCCTCAGCTGAGGTGGATGGTGCTGAGGACTCCTCAGTGTGGCTCCCCTCGCCCTCCGTGCCACTGGGTCCCTCTGACCACTCGTCGGATGCTGACCCAGTCTTGCTCCGCTGCTCCTCCTGGTCCATGGAGCTGTCCCCTCCTGTGGCCGTGGATGTATCTGCAAACAATTAGGGAAACAGACAAACATCAGTCACCTGCACTGACCGCACACACCACAGTAAGTACAGCACATCACAGAGCAAGCCCTGGCATCCTTAGTTGAACATTGCCTAAAGTCCTCACACAGATTCGGGAAGCCAATTGTCAGTCTGATGGTCAACCATGGGACTCACACCCCTCCTGCCCTTGCACCCATCTGTCTGGTGCCTGTCTGATGGTAAGACCCCAGTGTGGACACATGCAACACCTACACAGTTGTTGGACATTGCAGGGAACACGGTGAAGTATGTGAACATGCACACATCACATCTCTTGCCACTGAGTCAGTGCAGGTGTCCGGATGAAAGGGATGGCCAGAGTCTAAATAGAAATGCGTGTGATGCATACCAGCACCAGACACCATGATGCACCCATGTCCGGATAGTCAATGCCACAATGGGGTGCATGTTGCCCATGTCACTCCCCTGCAGGATCAGTCTCAGGAAGTTTAATGCCATGACACAGGAATGCGTGCAAAGTCATACATTACTGTCTCCAGTTACATGGCCATGGCAGCCAGCCAACAACAGTCTGCACTGTGTCACAATCCGAGGGCATGGGGAATGCAAGTTATGTGACTGACAAGTGCACATGTCCATCCCCCAAAAACCACATCATCTGTACTACTATTTGTCCACGTCATACCAACTGGACATATGGGGGACATGAAACACAACTCTCTGAACATGAGCACCTCACAGTGTGCTGTGAATGAAAAACAGCTGCCTGAAAGTCACAGTCGCAAACACCTGTGTGCACAGTCAAGTGATCAGACACCTATAAGTCACAGAAGTATCGTCTATCATGGTCACATCTCCGATGGCATGCTGAGCCCTAACCGATAAACATACCAGTAGTCCTGACAACGAAGACACAGCACAATGAGACAGAGGCAGACACCTGAGGGTACATTTCACTGATCACAACATGCCAGATGATACACGGGAGTGGGAGTACAGAGTGTATTGTATGCCCTGGAGTAGGCATGACTGTCCAGCTCCACCTGTAAGAGGGATGAGTCCTGGACAGTAGGCAGGTGGCTAAGCATGTGTGACACACTTGATACACATACTCCTGAGGCACAAACATTGTTCCCACCAGCAGCATGGGTGTGTGCCAAATTCCACAGGGACATGTGGTGATTCAGATCAGCAAGTGGACCACATATGAAAGTTACACCCAGATTTCATGTCATAACTTAGGCATTGTGTAAGCAATTGACCCACCCATGAGTCGCACAACATAGTCACGGGAACAAATGCTGTCCCCCACCTTGAGCAAAGCTAAATGCAATGACACAGTCCCCAAATGACACAATTTCCTGACTATAAGGGCCACACATATGCGTATCAGAGGAGAAGTGGGCATGTCACAAATGAGGGACATGGGTCCTGGACCACATGACTGATGTACTGTGGAAGTTTAACCAGGCCAGAGGAGGGCACATAGCATGTCAGACAAAGTGCACAGTGCAGTCATGGACTCACCCCCTCCTTGCTGCTGTCTGCCCTTCAGCTGCCCATCCAGGTCAGGGAAGACCACCGCCAGGATCCGGAGCATGTGGGGGGTCAGGGTCTGGTGTCCGCCCCTCCTGCGAGGAGGCGACAGCTTCAGCTGGACCCTTGCGATCCTCCGGGTCCAACCCCGAAGGTCCTGCCACCTCTTCTGGCAGTTGCGGATCCTGCGCCTGTAGACCCCCACGGATCTTACTTCCCGGGCGATGGTCAGCCAGATTTCCTGCTTCTGGTGGGCATCAAACTGTGAGGATGACAAAGTGAAAAGGCCATTACTACACATGCAACATATACGTGCATCACACAGTTGGATATACATGTCTCAATCACAGGGGCATATGATGTACACAGGCAGTGCAACAATGGCTATGAACAGTTTGCCAGCAGTCACTACATGATATCATTGCATGGGAAGTAAACCTAGTTGGAATGCACTGTTACTGCACTGTACCAGTTCAGTGCATGTAACTACACACTTTGGGGTGTGACAACTACTCAGTGAGCATGCTAGCCAGTGGTGTGCACACTGTAAGTCCTGCTAGTCAGACAACATGCACAATTAGTAAGGCAGTGGACAGCACACTCACCTGCTCCCCTGGTTTCCCATACAGCTTGCTGTACTGTGGAAGGAGGCTGTCCAGCAGGGCCTAGTTCTCCTCAAGGCTGAAGGCTGGGGCTCTCTCCACAGTACGTGCCATTGCAGTAGCCAGAGGATGCAGAAACAGCAGCAGTGTTGGTGGCAGATGTCGTCCTGGAGCATGTAGTGCAGGCAAGTGAGCTCTCAGGGGAACAGCCAGCATTATATGTGTGCTGCAGAGGCAGATACTGTCCCATGTGTCCAAAGTGATAGGTCCAAGTCATTTGCATCTTCTGAATCTGACCAATCCATGGAATAGCAGCACTAATACACGCCCACAGCATCCTTCAAATCTTCAACTTCATGACACCCATGATTTTGCAACATTGTTGTGGCTGGCCAACTGAATTCACTGCATCAGACTCGTTGGAGCTTCGAAAACACTTCTGTTGCCATGCCAGGCCCCAGCCAATGCGTGCACACCGATCGGTCCATTGATGTACAACGCGTATTTCGGGATACAACACGTACCCGCTCCCAACAGATGCAATGGGCCGGCCGGGCACACCGATCGGTCCATTGCTGTACAACGCATACCCGCTCACAACACATGCAATGGGCCGGCCGGGCACACCGATCGGTCCATTGCTGTACAACGCGTACCCGCTCCCAACACATGCAATGGGCCGGCCGGGCACACCGATCGGTCCATTGCTGTACAACGCGTACCCGCTCCCAACACATGCAATGGGCCGGCCGGGCCCACCGATCGGTCCATTGCTGTACAACGAGTACCCGCTCACAACACATGCAATGGGCCGGCCGGGCACACCGATCGGTCCATTGCTGTACAACGCGTATTTCGGGATACAACGCGTACCCGCTCACAACAGATGCAATGGGCCGGCCGGGCACACCGATCGGTCCATTGCTGTACAACGCGTACCCGCTCCCAACACATGCAATGGGCCGGCCGGGCACACCGATCGGTCCATTGCCTTACAACGCGTACCCGCTCCCAACAGATGCAATGGGCCGGCCGGGCACACCGATCGGTCCATTGCTGTACAACGCGTCCCTGTACAGGTCAGTCGCATATGTCACCATGCTTGTCACTGGTGAACGTATGCCAGCCACATATACCTGCCAGAGACCCAGGGGCACACCTACAACACCACACCCAGTCCACAATGTTTCCTAAGGCATGTAAGGCTGCATTTCCTTCTCTGTGTATGGGGTTTAACATGTGGTTTCTGTGGTGGCACTTGTGGGCAGCCACACCCAGGCTGTGCATGTGTTCATGGGGACAGGGTCCTTTGTGTGTTGTGCACATGACCACTGTGATGTGCAACAGTTAATTTTGGAGCATGTGGCATGGTCACATTTCCAGGTTGTGTATGTGTGTGACATGTCACATACCCCCAGAGTCCCATGTGGGAAGGCATGTACGTCACAGGATGACCCATTGCCACAATAGTGATGTCCCTCCACAGTCTGTGTGCATGTTGTGTTTCCGAAGTCTCTGATTCCATGTGCACGATGGGAGACATTCTCCACATCAACGTTGTTTGTGCATGGACTTTGATGTTGTGCGTCACTGGCGTCCATGTCTGTCCTGCAGATGCGACAGGGGCCACTACCTGTGGGAGTCATGTTTCATTTTCTGACGTGTACATGATACGCCATGTCATGCCAGTGTCCATGTGGCAAGACAGGGTCACTGGGAATCTACCTGTCAATGAGCTGTGATGCCTGTGGCGCATCTGTCCAGACATGTCACTGTGGTGTGTGTGTGGAACATGACAGCAGGAAATGGGTACTGTGACACAGCCAAATGGTTTCCCATAGCACAACCTGGTACCTGTTGTGCACACATGTTGTACTGAGAAGTTAGATGATGGCCATGTAGGTGCGAGTTATGTCCGACCGAACGGCACACACATCAAGTACTTGTGTCACGTAATGATGTTTCATGTGAAATTGTGTATGGTGAATGGCACATATGTGGGGTGACTGACAATCTTTTTCCTTCAACCTATGCACTGCAGGGCTCCAGCTGTCCATAGACCATTCCCTGACCTGGCAACGATGGTGGAACGTGACAGCATCCGACGGTACCGCTTCACCAGGCAGCTAATTGAGGGTTTAGCAGTGCGCTTGGCACCACATTTGCAACCTGGCCGGATGTACCCTACGGCGCTGACCCTCAAGGTGAAGGTAATGGCAGCCCTACACTTCTTTGCCACCGTTACCTTTCAACCCACTGTTGCGACTGCCGGTGGGATGTCACAGACTATGTTCAGCCGTGTGCTACGCGATGTTTTGGAGGCAATGTTGAGATGCCTGAACCAGTACATCTATTTCCCTACACGTCAACAACTCACTGATGCCAAGAGTGACTTCTATGCCCTGGGGAGGATGCCACATGTCATTGGCTCCATTGATGGGACTCATGTGGCTTTGATACCACCACAGGCACATGAGCAGGCATACCGGAACCGTAAACATTACCATTCGATCAATGCTCTGGTGGTATGTTTAGCAGATATGAGCATCACACATGTGTGTGCCCGTTTCCATGGTTCAGCACACGATGCCTACGTGATGAGGAGTAGTCGCATCCCGAGGATGATGGCACAGATGCAGAACCAGCGTGCCTGGCTTGTCGGTGTGTACTGACTTTGTACCATTGTGTGTGTTCTGATCTGTAGTATTCCACCCACTTTTCCAAATCAGCTAATGTGCACTTGTCTGTCCGTAGGTGACTCCGGATACCCCAACATGCCGTGGTTGCTGACACCCCTCAGGAACCCTGTGACACCAGCCCAGATGCGCTACAATGAGGCACATGGTCGGACCAGGAGAGTGATAGAGCGGAACTTTGGTCTCCTGAAGAGCCGCTTCCGCTGCCTGGACAAGACAGGAGGGGCCCTCCCATATGCCCCAGCAAAGGTGTGCAAGATTGTCATCATCTGCTGCATGCTACACAACCTGGCAGTGCGGAAGGAGTTGCCTCTCATCCTGGATGACGATGACCAACGTCCGCCACCTGTGGAGGATCCTGGCCTGGACCACGATGCCAGTGATGATGATGATGATGATGGTGATGTCCGCACACAGCTCATCACCAACTTATTCAGCTGAATGTGAGTATCCAGGGAGATGTAATGTGAATGACGTGAGTTTGCATGATATGTGTGGGTGGTGCTCTGGTGCTGTTTGAGTGTGGCCATGTGCTACTTGACTGGATGCGTGCAGCAATGTGTCCTTCCAGGTAGTCTGAACTCCCCAACAGTTCTGACATGCTAACTTGGTTTTGTGTAGTTGTCTTGTGACATGTATTGGGCATGAGTATTGCAGTACTGTCCTGTTCTACAGTGATTTTAACTGTGTGTCATGTCTGTCCTTCACAGGGTGCTTACTGTGTACTTTGGTCAACTTGAATCCCCCGACACCATGATTCAGCTTTCAGGGTGGCAGCAGTAGTTTCCCTACAAGTGATGTGCCACACACCCCTGGACTTCATATCTTCTGCACTTGTTGACTGTGTGGCCACTGCCACGTGGGTAAACCTTGCATTTGTAGTGGAAACAACATGTTGCTAATGTGTAATAAACCTGTGCTTCACTTTGGGATGTGCGTTGTCTGTGGTCACACATCTGACTGACATTTGCTTACTGCACCTGTGGGCTAGTTGACACAGACTCTGAATAGGTGTGGTGTCTGTGATTCCACTGTATTTCCTGGCAACATCACTGTGGGCGATGAGTCCGATGGCCCTGGTGTCTGTGTTGTGTAGCCCTAGTGGTGTGTCTCCCTCATATGTGTCACGTCACCATGACTCACACAACGGTGGTGTACTTGCTGTAGCAGTTAGCATACACAGTGTAATTTGGCAGAACATCATCACCATAACAGTATCCACATTTGAATAACAACAGTGGCAAGTATGGTGTACTAGTGATTTTATTTACAGAAATGTGTGTGTGTGTATAGTGCACAGGATGGTGGGTGCTGTACATTGGGATTGGGATCCAAAGTTCCCAGATGAGTTGGAAGTCTTGGTAGCAGAAATGTCCTGAGTGAAGTCCACAGTCATATGATACATTAGTCCAACTTGAACTCCCCATGTCATGTGGGAAAGTACTGTTGCATTCGACAGGGTGAAACGTTTGCACACAAAGGATAATTTCCGGAACAGGTGTTGGCTTCCTGGGGGATGTACGTGGCCATCAACCTCTCAGTTTTCCTTCCTCGGACGACCCCTCTTCTTTGGGGGGGGACCCTCACGTGCAGGCTGCTGCGGTGCAGGGGAGTCTCCGCCAGAGTCCTCCTCCCTCCCTGTGGTGGTGTCAGTTGTTGCAGCACCAGATGTTGTGGGCACACAGGGAGGTGTGGCCATGTTGGTGCTAATCTGGCGGAGGCATGTCAATATGTCCCTATGCACCGCTGTGAGTTCTTGCAATGTGTCTGTTAGAATTGGGGGTCTCTAGTTGGCACAGGTAGGTACTTGTGACAAATAGGGACCCTCGCCTCTAGTCAGGGTAAAGGGGTACACTCCTAAAATAACCCCTGCTCACCCCCTTGGTAGCTTGGCACGAGCAGACAGGCTTATCTCAGAGGCAGTGTGTAAAGCATTTGTGAACACATACAGTAATCTAGTGACAACACTACAGATGGACACCACACACGGTTTACATCAAAAATAAGTATTCTTTATATAGTTTTAACACAAGACCATAAACGGCAAAAATCCACAATACTGTACTTAAAATGGTAGTTTTAGCTTAGTTCAGTTCAGTTCTTAAGATGCGACACTTTAAGTCAATGTACCTTACGATGCGGGACGCTTCCACAACAAGCAAGGTTGCAGCGATGGAAATGCGACAAAGTTCTGGTGCAAAGAAATAAAGACGTCAAGTTCTTCCTGATGCGGCACGCTTCTCCGATGTTGCGAGAAGTCTCGATTCGATGCGTCAACTGCAGCGGCGACACCCTTGTTCAGCGATGCGACGGCAACAGCTTCGGCTGCGACACTCTTCTCCAACGTTGCGAGATGCTTCCGCTCGATGCGACAACTGCAGCGGCGACACCCTTGTTTCGTGATGCGACGGCAGCAGCTCCGACGGCGGCACGCTTCTCCGTGGATGCGAGGCGCTTCTCTCGATGCGGTGCAATGCGACAGCTACAGCGGCGACATCTACGATGCGACGGCAGCGGCTGCGACGGCGACACGCTTCTTCCTCGTTGCGAGACTCTTCTCCTGATGCGGTGCAATGCGACAGCTACAGCGGCGACATCTACGATGCGACGGCAGCGGCTGCGACGACGACACGCTTCTTCGGGGTTGCGGGACGTTTCTCAAGATGCGGTGCAATGCGACAGCTACAGCGGCGTCATCTCCGTGATGCGACGGCAGCGGCTGCGACGGCGACACGCTTCTCCCTCTTGAGTCGCGCTTCCAGCTCCTTGCGACACGCAGTCCCTTCAGAAGGCCCAAAACAGCAGCAGGCACTTCCAAAGGATTCTTGGAGAGCTGGTGGTTGAAGTCTGTTGTCCCTGAGACTTCAGCAGGAGGCAAGCTCTTTTCTCAAGCCCTTGGAGATCCTTCACAAGTTGAATAAAAGTGCACACAAAGTCCTTTCTCCTTCCTTTGGCAGTCAGGCAACCACTGCAGGCAGATCCCTCTAGCTTAGGGATAGTCTTCTCCTCAGTTTCTTCTTGGTTCCGCTCCTCAGCAAAGGTTTCTTCTTGTTTCCCAAAGTGATCTAATTTCCTAGGGGTCTGGGTCCCCTTTTATACACAGTTTTCCTTTGTTCTCTGAAGGCAGAGAGGCCTCTGCCTAGTCAACCAGTTCTGGTCAGTCCTGGAGCACTTTGTTTTTCTGACTCCTTCTTTCCTTTCAGAATGTGGGGCAGGGTGCTCAGCCGCCCGGCAGGAGGTGGAGCCAGCATTGTGGAAGGCAGGCACAGCCCTATTCAGACCCAGGTGCAACTCCTCCCTCCACTCTGGATGCAGATCTTTCTATTCAGCCCTGTGCTGACTCACCCTGTCTCCTGTAGCCACCCCCAGCCCCTGTCACTCAATCTCCAGACAAGGAATACACAACCTAGCAGAGGCAGGCTTGGAAGTTTAGGCAAGAAAATACCCACTTTCTAAAAGTGGTATTTTCAAACACAGAATGTTAAAACCAACTTCACTAAAAGATGTATTTTATCATTCTGAGTTCAGGCATACTAAATTCGTTTTTCTACCATGTTCCCTGGGTCAGTTCTGACTATAAGGTGTAATAGTCAGTCTGCCCATTCTGGCCTATGGGGAGCAGGTAGCCTTGCAATAGTGAAAAACGAAAATGGCTGTAATTCACTATTAGGACATGCCACACACACCAGGGCATGTCCTACCTTGTACTTACAATGCACCCTGCCCTAGGGCCTACTTTAGGGGTGACCAACATGCAGTAAAGGGAAGGTTTAGGGACTGGTAAGTGGGTGTACTCACCAAGTCGACATGGCAGCCCTAGGCTGCACACAGGCTCTGCAATGGCAGGCCTGAGGCACATTTACAAGCCGCTTCTGTGGGTGGCACAACCAGTGCTGCAAGCCCACCAGCGGCATTGGATTTACCAGCCCTGGGCACACTCAGTGCACTGTACTAGGGACTGACAAGTAAACCAATCATCCAATCATGGAGTCACTAATCCATAACACAATTTACAATGGGGAGAGCATATGCACTTTAGCACTGATCAGCAGTGGTAAAGTGCCCAGAGTCATAAAACAGCCAACAACAGGTCAGAAAAAATATAGGAGGAAGGCAAAAGTTTAGGGATGACCCTGCAAAAAGGGCCAAGTCCAACACAACCCCTTCCAGCCAAAAACGCAGGGGAGACCAATCACTACCCTGATGGGCTTCCCTGCTTTGGGCGATAGAACCTGGACCCTGGCCCACAACAGCAGGGCCATACTCCAGTTCTACGCCAATCTGAACCTATTGGAATCACTCTGTCCATACTCTCAGGGTCCACTAAGCTAGTCCATGGGGAACCCTTCTCCTCACCTGTGGACACCATCTGTGCAGCACCTAACCTTAACTTGCTCACAGGTGTGTCCCAACAGACAGAAAGCAAGCCACAGTGGCCACTGACAGTGGTCAGGGATGAGACCCAGGCCTTATGCCTCTCAGGGCTCTCAAACCTCTGTGGCGTCAGAGAGCGGGGGCAGTAGCCCCAGGTGCTTGGCACCCTTTGTCCATTCTCCCTCCTGTCAGGTCAGGTGTGACATCCTGACACTGATCTACCAGCCCCGGGCCTGTACCCGGCGGCTGGACTGGAGACTGGGGTGGGCTTTCCCACACCCGGTCCTCCTCCTTGGGGCTCTGTACCCTCCCACATGGAGCGGTACCCCCTTCCAGAATTGTCAGGGCACCTGTGGCAGGTGTCCTGCACAATTCGCCCACCAGTTCAGGGGTTCTATCCTGCAACTGGGCGTCCAGGTCAGGGGGGACACCCTGAACCTGGTCCTCCAATCTAGGGTCTAAACCCTCCAGTTGAACCGGGGTCAGAGGCGAGGACTCCCTCCTCTGCACCCCCTTCCAGAGTACTGCCCTCTCCCATCAGGAGCGGTACCCCCTTCCAGAATTGTCAGGGCACCTGTGGCAGGTGTCTTGCACAATTCGCCCACCAGTTCAGGGGTTCTATCCTGCAACTGGGATCCTAGCATAGGGTCTGTACCCTTAGACTGGGCAGAGGCCAGGGGTGAGGCTGTCCTCTCCCCGCCCCCCTTACTGGGGTCCTGCACCCTCCCACCTGGAGCGGTGCCCCCAGAAGACAAACTGGTAGGGGCACTGTTAGCAGCTGCCCCTTCCTCCAGGTCAGGGGGGACAGCCTGAATCTGGCCCTCCAACCCAGGGTCTGTACCCTTAGGCTGGACCTGTGCCTGGCAACCCAGGACTTCCGGGAGGGTACACCAACCCCCCCCAAGGGAAACACACTCCTCTAGAGTTGTGTAATAATCTGCCTGGCGCACCAGGACTTCCTGGGGAGCACGCATGCCCCCCAGAGGGTAACACATCTCTCATGTGTTGTGTGACAGTCCGCCTGGCGCAGATCTCCCGACCCCTGTCCATCTGACAGCGCGGGAAGATCCCCCAGGACAGAAGTGGTGTTACCATGGTCATTCACTGGTGACTCAGCCCTTCTGGCTGGTCCCTGACCCACTAGTTCTTCCACTGGGGACTCTCTCCCCCTCTCACCCCTCACTCTGGACTTCTGCACCCTCCCAAGTGGCGCAGCACTGCCAGATACCAGAAACACTGGAGCTCCATTTACAGACGCTCCAGGTTCTCTAGACACTAGGAGATCTTTCTCAACAGGCGGCCCATCAGGACAGCCTAGGCTCCCTACCTGGTGTTCCCTTAAAGAACCATCCAGGCTCTGAGACTGGGTTTCGGGCACCTTGGGACATGCAGCCCCACACTCACTCCTTCTCCACTGAGACAGGACGTGAGTCCCTACACCCCTCCCATTACCACGGGACCTAGCTGGGCTACACTGAACCTCTCCCACCACTCTGGGTTGGAAGACACCTGAGCCACTCCTCTTAGGGTCACTCCCCAATGCCTCTTCAGACCCTCTGGAACCCACCAAAAGGTCCGCCTCCAATGTGAGCTCCCTGTGGTCAGAGAACTCACACTCCAACAGGTGTTGGCATACCTCTGGAAAACAGGGACTTACAATATGCTCTCCCACAATTGGATCACATAACCCCTCACAGGTGTTAACCAAACTATCCTTCACCTCACCATCCAGTGCCTCACATACGTACCCCACACCACTCTCCTGAGACTGGCAAGACAGTATCTGACTGTCTCTGTCACTCAACCCACACTCTTCTGGGCGGTCTTCACACTCACACACCAGGACTTCAACCATGGGGAACCCCTCTCCCTGCATCTCTCATCTAGAGTCAGTAGAGTGTCCCTCCCACCACTAGGACCATGAATCCCTGCGTCAGTTTCCCTATTCCTCTCAGGGACACTGCGCACTACTGGAGCTACCTCATGTCCTTGAACCTCCTGGTGTATGTTAACCCCCTCCAAGTCAGGCGCCACATCTCTGGGTGTGTGCACTACTCTCTCAGCACTGAATAACTTAATTTTGCTGCCACCATCTGAGCTGGACTCCACCTCCAACTCAGCAAAGCTCACTTCCTGAGCTGCCCAAATTTCTTCTTCTTGGGCTAAGGCCCTCTGAGCCTCATCAATCTCTCTCAGCTCTTCATCAATCTCTTTCAGCTTCTGCTCATGAGCCAGAAGCCAGCTATCTTTTTCTGTTTCTCCCTCACTTTTAGAGAATTCCTCCTCCTCAGACTCAACTGGTAGTGTTGCCTTCCAGCGGGGTAACTCATACTGAAATAGGGATGCCTCTAGATCCTCCCTGGACCTTCTCTTCACAGGCAGCCCTCTTTCCTTGCAAAACACATGTAGCTCCTTCATTGTGTAGATAAACATGTGCCAGAAGTTGAGTTCCATTTTGCAACAACTAACCAGAGTCATGGTATCAAAAATACCTCCAGGAGGACACCATAAAACAGAAAAACAGTATGTGGTCGCGTTTGGTCTGCACTCACTAGTAGTGTTCACCAATCACTGTACATGAGTCACAAATGCAAGTCCAGAATCCTCACCGCTGACCACCAATGTTAGAATTGGGGGTCTCTAGTTGGCACAGGTAGGTACTTGTGACAAATAGGGACCCTCGCCTCTAGTCAGGGTAAAGGGGTACACTCCTAAAATAACCCCTGCTCACCCCCTTGGTAGCTTGGCACGAGCAGACAGGCTTATCTCAGAGGCAGTGTGTAAAGCATTTGTGAACACATACAGTAATCTAGTGACAACACTACAGATGGACACCACACAAGGTTTATATCAAAAATAAGTATTCTTTATATAGTTTTAACACAAGACCATAAACGACAAAAATCCACAATACTGTACTTAAAATGGTAGTTTTAGCTTAGTTCAGTTCAGTTCTTAAGATGCGACACTTTAAGTCAATGTACCTTACGATGCGGGATGCTTCCACAACAAGCAAGGTTGCAGCGATGGAAATGCGACAAAGTTCTGGTGCAAAGAAATAAAGACGTCAAGTTCTTCCTGATGCGGCACGCTTCTCCGATGTTGCAAGAAGTCTCGATTCGATGCGTCAACTGCAGCGGCGACACCCTTGTTCAGCGATGCGACGGCAACAGCTTCGGCTGCGACACTCTTCTCCAACGTTGCGAGATGCTTCCGCTCGATGCGACAACTGCAGCGGCGACACCCTTGTTTCGTGATGCGACGGCAGCCCAAAGTGATCTAATTTCCTAGGGGTCTGGGTCCCCTTTTTATACACAGTTTTCCTTTGTTCTCTGAAGGCAGAGAGGCCTCTGCCTAGTCAACTAGTTCTGGTCAGTCCTGGAGCACTTTGTTTTTCTGACTCCTTCTTTCCTTTCAGAATGTGGGGCAGGGTGCTCAGCCGCCCGGCAGGAGGTGGAGCCAGCATTGTGGAAGGCAGGCACAGCCCTATTCAGACCCAGGTGCAACTCCTCCCTCCACTCTGGATGCAGATCTTTCTATTCAGCCCTGTGCTGACTCACCCTGTCTCCTGTAGCCACCCCCAGCCCCTGTCACTCAATCTCCAGACAAGGAATACACAACCTAGCAGAGGCAGGCTTGGAAGTTTAGGCAAGAAAATACCCACTTTCTAAAAGTGGTATTTTCAAACACAGAATGTTAAAACCAACTTCACTAAAAGATGTATTTTATCATTCTGAGTTCAGGCATACTAAATTCGTTTTTCTACCATGTTCCCTGGGTCAGTTCTGACTATAAGGTGTAATAGTCAGTCTGCCCATTCTGGCCTATGGGGAGCAGGTAGCCTTGCAATAGTGAAAAACGAAAATGGCTGTAATTCACTATTAGGACATGCCACACACACCAGGGCATGTCCTACCTTGTACTTACAATGCACCCTGCCCTAGGGCCTACTTTAGGGGTGACCAACATGCAGTAAAGGGAAGGTTTAGGGACTGGTAAGTGGGTGTACTCACCAAGTCGACATGGCAGCCCTAGGCTGCACACAGGCTCTGCAATGGCAGGCCTGAGGCACATTTTACAAGCCGCTTCTGTGGGTGGCACAACCAGTGCTGCAAGCCCACCAGCGGCATTGGATTTACCAGCCCTGGGCACACTCAGTGCACTGTACTAGGGACTGACAAGTAAACCAATCATCCAATCATGGAGTCACTAATCCATAACACAATTTACAATGGGGAGAGCATATGCACTTTAGCACTGATCAGCAGTGGTAAAGTGCCCAGAGTCATAAAACAGCCAACAACAGGTCAGAAAAAATATAGGAGGAAGGCAAAAAGTTTAGGGATGACCCTGCAAAAAGGGCCAAGTCCAACAATGTCCCACTTGGACTCCATGCGAGACATGTGTGTCTCCACACGGGACATGTGGGAGTCCAAGCGGGCATGATGGGCAGCCTGCTGCTGTTGTATGTCCTTGAGGATCCCCACTACCTGTCTGACCTCTCCGGTGCTATCCTGGTACGCATCAGCGATGCGTGCCAGTTGTGGGTCATCATGCAGTCCAGACCCCTCTGCAAGCAGCGACCTATGTCTACCACCCCTCCCACCACCCCTGGCGACACGTGCAGGACCTCCGGTGGCACGCACAGGTGACCCGAGGCCCATTTGGGGGTTGTTAGTGGTGTTGTCATCCGTTGCTCCACGGTGGGCCTGGGGCCCTGTGCTGTTGTCAGCGGTGGTCCTTGGTCTGTCCGTGTCGGCGGGGGTGGTCTGTATGTTGGCAGTTGTTGGAGGGGTGGGTGCAGGGGGTGCAGATGTTGGTCCAGCTGGTGCTGCATGATGACTCACACCGGAGGGGCCATCTAGGTCTTCGCCATCCGAGGAGGGCAGAGGCTGTTCCACACCAGTGAGCTCTGTGTCCCCCGGAGCCTGGGACAGAGACTCCTCCTCGCCTGCTGCTGTGTCCCCATCATCGTCACCTGTATTTGGAAGAGACACACATTGTATGTAATGTTTCTACATGCATCAATGGTTCACACACCTGACAGTTGTGACTGTACCTCTGGATGCGGGCATGTACATTGCATTGTCCTAAGTTGTCACAGTAAGAGGTTGATATTGGTGTAGCACATTGTCATGCATACCTGGGGCATTTCAATATGAATGTTGAGGTGTCTGCATGGCCAGCATTGTTTGTATTTGGTGGACATCCGGCCATCCTTCTCCACCTGGCCCAGTTATCCCACCATGAAGCATGCCACCCTTGCAGTGGGTTCAGGTTGACTCTCAGGATGTCATTCAGTGGTGTTGTGCTGTTTGTTGGTGCACAGTTCCCAGCAGGGCTTTGTGCTCCCCACAGCAGTAGCCAGTGTCAGCCATCTTGTCAGTCCTTATCCACTCCCTGTGATGTGAGCATGGTTCAGAGTGGTGTTGATGGGCCAATTGTGAGGGTGAGCAGTATCTGTGACTCCAACTCCCATCATGCTATTGCCTACACCCCCCTTCCCAGCATGCCCGTACTTCCTTCCTTTGGACTCTGCTTCCTTTTGGGGTAGTGTGCCTGTGCTGACAGGAAGGCTGACAGTGTTGTCCTTGCGTTTGTTTGGCTACAAGTTCCAGGTGTGTCCCTGTGCTTCACACAGCATTACCCAGGGTGGTGGTTCTTTGTGGGATCTTCATTTGGTATGTGAGGCATTGCATTCTCCCAGGTGGGTTATGTGGAGTTTGTGTTGAGGGGGTGTGTGAGGTGAGCTGCTTGTAACTATGGTCAGTGCTGTGAGTCCTCCTTCCCACCCAGCCAGATATCCCACCATGCAACGTGCTTGCATTGCAGAGAGTGCAAGTTGGCTTTCAGGATGTCAGGCAGTGGTGTTGTGCTGTTTGTTGGTGCACAGTTCCCAGCAGGGCCTTGTGCTCCCCACAGCAGTAGCCAGTGTCAGCCATCTTGTCAGTCCTTATCCACTCCCTGTGATGTGAGCATGGTTCAGAGTGGTGTTGATGGGCCAATTGTGAGGGTGAGCAGTATCTGTGACTCCAACTCCCATCATGCTATTGCCTACACCCCCTTCCCAGCATGCCCGTACTTCCTTCCTTTGGACTCTGCTTCCCTGTGGGGTAGTGTGCCTGTGCTGACAGGAAGGCTGACAGTGTTGTCCTTGCGTTTGTTTGGCTACAAGTCCCAGGTGTGTCCCTGTGCTTCACACAGCATTACCCAGTGTGGTGGTTCTTTGTGGGATCTTCATTTGGTATGTGAGGCATTGCATTCTCCCAGGTGGGTTATCTGGAGTTTGTGTTGAGGGAGGGTGTGAGGTGAGCTGCTTGTAACTATGGTCAGTGCTGTGAGTCCTCCTTCCCACCCAGCCAGATATCTCACCATGCAACGTGCTTGCATTGCAGAGAGTGCAAGTTGGCTTTCAGGATGTCAGGCAGTGGTGTTGTGCTGTTTGTTGGTGCACAGTTCCCAGCAAGGCCTTGTGCTCCCCACAGCAGTAGCCAGTGTCAGCCATCTTGTCAGTCCTTATCCACTCCCTGTGATGTGAGCATGGTTCAGAGTGGTGTTGATGGGCCAATTGTGAGGGTGAGCAGTATCTGTGACTCCAACTCCCATCATGCTATTGCCTACACCCCCCTTCCCAGCATGCCCGTACTTCCTTCCTTTGGACTCTGCTTCCCTGTGGGGTAGTGTGCCTGTGCTGACAGGAAGGCTGACAGTGTTGTCCTTGCGTTTGTTTGGCTACAAGTCCCAGGTGTGTCCCTGTGCTTCACACAGCATTACCCAGGGTGGTGGTTCTTTGTGGGATCTTCATTTGGTATGTGAGGCATTGCATTCTCCCAGGTGGGTTATGTGGAGTTTGTGTTGAGGGGGTGTGTGAGGTGAGCTGCTTGTAACTATGGTCAGTGCTGTGAGTCCTCCTTCCCACCCAGCCAGATATCCCACCATGCAACGTGCTTGCATTGCAGAGAGTACAAGTTGGCTTTCAGGATGTCAGGCAGTGGTGTTGTGCTGTTTGTTGGTGCACAGTTCCCAGCAGGGCCTTGTGCTCCCCACAGCAGTAGCCAGTGTCAGCCATCTTGTCAGTCCTTATCCACTCCCTGTGATGTGAGCATGGTTCAGAGTGGTGTTGATGGGCCAATTGTGAGGGTGAGCAGTATCTGTGACTCCAACTCCCATCATGCTATTGCCTACACCCCCTTCCCAGCATGCCCGTACTTCCTTCCTTTGGACTCTGCTTCCCTGTGGGGTAGTGTGCCTGTGCTGACAGGAAGGCTGACAGTGTTGTCCTTGCGTTTGTTTGGCTACAAGTTCCAGGTGTGTCCCTGTGCTTCACACAGCATTACCCAGGGTGGTGGTTCTTTGTGGGATCTTCATTTGGTATGTGAGGCATTGCATTCTCCCAGGTGGGTTATGTGGAGTTTGTGTTGAGGGGTGTGTGAGGTGAGCTGCTTGTAACTATGGTCAGTGCTGTGAGTCCTCCTTCCCACCCAGCCAGATATCCCACCATGCAACGTGCTTGCATTGCAGAGAGTACAAGTTGGCTTTCAGGATGTCAGGCAGTGGTGTTGTGCTGTTTGTTGGTGCACAGTTCCCAGCAGGGCCTTGTGCTCCGCACAGCAGTAGCCAGTGTCAGCCATCTTGTCAGTCCTTATCCACTCCCTGTGATGTGAGCATGGTTCAGAGTGGTGTTGATGGGCCAATTGTGAGGGTGAGCAGTATCTGTGACTCCAACTCCCATCATGCTATTGCCTACACCCCCCTTCCCAGCATGCCCGTACTTCCTTCCTTTGGACTCTGCTTCCCTGTGGGGTAGTGTGCCTGTGCTGACAGGAAGGCTGACAGTGTTGTCCTTGCGTTTGTTTGGCTACAAGTCCCAGGTGTGTCCCTGTGCTTCACACAGCATTACCCAGGGTGGTGGTTCTTTGTGGGATCTTCATTTGGTATGTGAGGCATTGCATTCTCCCAGGTGGGTTATGTGGAGTTTGTGTTGAGGGGTGTGTGAGGTGAGCTGCTTGTAACTATGGTCAGTGCTGTGAGTCCTCCTTCCCACCCAGCCAGATATCCCACCATGCAACGTGCTTGCATTGCAGAGAGTGCAAGTTGGCTTTCAGGATGTCAGGCAGTGGTGTTGTGCTGTTTGTTGGTGCACAGTTCCCAGCAGGGCCTTGTGCTCCCCACAGCAGTAGCCAGTGTCAGCCATCTTGTCAGTCCTTATCCACTCCCTGTGATGTGAGCATGGTTCAGAGTGGTGTTGATGGGCCAATTGTGAGGGTGAGCAGTATCTGTGACTCCAACTCCCATCATGCTATTGCCTACACCCCCTTCCCAGCATGCCCGTACTTCCTTCCTTTGGACTCTGCTTCCCTGTGGGGTAGTGTGCCTGTGCTGACAGGAAGGCTGACAGTGTTGTCCTTGCGTTTGTTTGGCTACAAGTCCCAGGTGTGTCCCTGTGCTTCACACAGCATTACCCAGTGTGGTGGTTCTTTGTGGGATCTTCATTTGGTATGTGAGGCATTGCATTCTCCCAGGTGGGTTATCTGGAGTTTGTTTTGAGGGAGTGTGTGAGGTGAGCTGCTTGTAACTATGGTCAGTGCTGTGAGTCCTCCTTCCCACCCAGCCAGATATCTCACCATGCAACGTGCTTGCATTGCAGAGAGTGCAAGTTGGCTTTCAGGATGTCAGGCAGTGGTGTTGTGCTGTTTGTTGGTGCACAGTTCCCAGCAGGGCCTTGTGCTCCCCACAGCAGTAGCCAGTGTCAGCCATCTTGTCAGTCCTTATCCACTCCCTGTGATGTGAGCATGGTTCAGAGTGGTGTTGATGGGCCAATTGTGAGGGTGAGCAGTATCTGTGACTCCAACTCCCATCATGCTATTGCCTACACCCCCTTCCCAGCATGCCCGTACTTCCTTCCTTTGGACTCTGCTTCCCTGTGGGGTAGTGTGCCTGTGCTGACAGGAAGGCTGACAGTGTTGTCCTTGCGTTTGTTTGGCTACAAGTTCCAGGTGTGTCCCTGTGCTTCACACAGCATTACCCAGGGTGGTGGTTCTTTGTGGGATCTTCATTTGGTATGTGAGGCATTGCATTCTCCCAGGTGGGTTATGTGGAGTTTGTGTTGAGGGGTGTGTGAGGTGAGCTGCTTGTAACTATGGTCAGTGCTGTGAGTCCTCCTTCCCACCCAGCCAGATATCCCACCATGCAACGTGCTTGCATTGCAGAGAGTACAAGTTGGCTTTCAGGATGTCAGGCAGTGGTGTTGTGCTGTTTGTTGGTGCACAGTTCCCAGCAGGGCCTTGTGCTCCCCACAGCAGTAGCCAGTGTCAGCCATCTTGTCAGTCCTTATCCACTCCCTGTGATGTGAGCATGGTTCAGAGTGGTGTTGATGGGCCAATTGTGAGGGTGAGCAGTATCTGTTACTCCAACTCCCATCATGCTATTGCCTACACCCCCTTCCCAGCATGCCCGTACTTCCTTCCTTTGGACTCTGCTTCCCTGTGGGGTAGTGTGCCTGTGCTGACAGGAAGGCTGACAGTGTTGTCCTTGCGTTTGTTTGGCTACAAGTCCCAGGTGTGTCCCTGTGCTTCACACAGCATTACCCAGGGTGGTGGTTCTTTGTGGGATCTTCATTTGGTATGTGAGGCATTGCATTCTCCCAGGTGGGTTATGTGGAGTTTGTGTTGAGGGGTGTGTGAGGTGAGCTGCTTGTAACTATGGTCAGTGCTGTGAGTCCTCCTTCCCACCCAGCCAGATATCCCACCATGCAACGTGCTTGCATTGCAGAGAGTGCAAGTTGGCTTTCAGGATGTCAGGCAGTGGTGTTGTGCTGTTTGTTGGTGCACAGTTCCCAGCAGGGCCTTGTGCTCCCCACAGCAGTAGCCAGTGTCAGCCATCTTGTCAGTCCTTATCCACTCCCTGTGATGTGAGCATGGTTCAGAGTGGTGTTGATGGGCCAATTGTGAGGGTGAGCAGTATCTGTGACTCCAACTCCCATCATGCTATTGCCTACACCCCCTTCCCAGCATGCCCGTACTTCCTTCCTTTGGACTCTGCTTCCCTGTGGGGTAGTGTGCCTGTGCTGACAGGAAGGCTGACAGTGTTGTCCTTGCGTTTGTTTGGCTACAAGTCCCAGGTGTGTCCCTGTGCTTCACACAGCATTACCCAGTGTGGTGGTTCTTTGTGGGATCTTCATTTGGTATGTGAGGCATTGCATTCTCCCAGGTGGGTTATCTGGAGTTTGTTTTGAGGGAGTGTGTGAGGTGAGCTGCTTGTAACTATGGTCAGTGCTGTGAGTCCTCCTTCCCACCCAGCCAGATATCTCACCATGCAACGTGCTTGCATTGCAGAGAGTGCAAGTTGGCTTTCAGGATGTCAGGCAGTGGTGTTGTGCTGTTTGTTGGTGCACAGTTCCCAGCAGGGCCTTGTGCTCCCCACAGCAGTAGCCAGTGTCAGCCATCTTGTCAGTCCTTATCCACTCCCTGTGATGTGAGCATGGTTCAGAGTGGTGTTGATGGGCCAATTGTGAGGGTGAGCAGTATCTGTGACTCCAACTCCCATCATGCTATTGCCTACACCCCCTTCCCAGCATGCCCGTACTTCCTTCCTTTGGACTCTGCTTCCCTGTGGGGTAGTGTGCCTGTGCTGACAGGAAGGCTGACAGTGTTGTCCTTGCGTTTGTTTGGCTACAAGTCCCAGGTGTGTCCCTGTGCTTCACACAGCATTACCCAGGGTGGTGGTTCTTTGTGGGATCTTCATTTGGTATGTGAGGCATTGCATTCTCCCAGGTGGTTATGTGGAGTTTGTGTTGAGGGGTGTGTGAGGTGAGCTGCTTGTAACTATGGTCAGTGCTGTGAGTCCTCCTTCCCACCCAGCCAGATATCCCACCATGCAACGTGCTTGCATTGCAGAGAGTGCAAGTTGGCTTTCAGGATGTCAGGCAGTGGTGTTGTGCTGTTTGTTGGTGCACAGTTCCCAGCAGGGCCTTGTGCTCCCCACAGCAGTAGCCAGTGTCAGCCATCTTGTCAGTCCTTATCCACTCCCTGTGATGTGAGCATGGTTCAGAGTGGTGTTGATGGGCCAATTGTGAGGGTGAGCAGTATCTGTGACTCCAACACCCATCATGCTATTGCCTACACCCCCTTCCCAGCATGCCCGTACTTCCTTCCTTTGGACTCTGCTTCCCTGTGGGGTAGTGTGCCTGTGCTGACAGGAAGGCTGACAGTGTTGTCCTTGCGTTTGTTTGGCTACAAGTCCCAGGTGTGTCCCTGTGCTTCACACAGCATTACCCAGGGTGGTGGTTCTTTGTGGGATCTTCATTTGGTATGTGAGGCATTGCATTCTACCAGGTGGGTTATGTGGAGTTTGTGTTGAGGGGGTGTGTGAGGTGAGCTGCTTGTAACTATGGTCAGTGCTGTGAGTCCTCCTTCCCACCCAGCCAGATATCCCACCATGCAACATGCTTGCATTGCAGAGAGTGCAAGTTGGCTTTCAGGATGTCAGGCAGTGGTGTTGTGCTGTTTGTTGGTGCACAGCTCCCAGCAGGGCCTTGTGCTCCCCACAGCAGTAGCCAGTGTCAGCCATCTTGTCAGTCCTTATCCACTTCCTGTGATGTGAGCATGGTTCAGAGTGGTGTTGATGGGCCAATTGTGAGGGTGAGCAGTATCTGTGACTACAACTCCCATCATGCTATTGGCTACACTCACTTCACCAGCATACACAGAATTCCTTCCTTTAAGTGAGCTTCCCTATGAGGTGGTGTTCTAGTGGTGGCAAAATATCAGGCAGTGTTTGTTGGTTATATTTGTGCCACTGCCTTGCTCTATTTGTTGTTAGGTTTGTACATGTCATGACACAGTTACATATCACTATGAGATGGCATGTATTGTGTTTATCTAACTGACATACACATCTTGGGATGATTATCTTTTGGTTGCTGTTGATTTGCTATGGGTGGATGGTTTGGCTGTCCCCTTGACAGTGATGTGTGTGTATTGGCACACAATATTGTGTATATTAGTTGTGTACTCACCAGGCTCTGGGATGTCTGTTAGTCCATATACGCTCACTGGTGGTAGGATGGCGCGCACCTTCTCCTCCCAGGGCCTGAGGTATACTGGTTTTGCAGGAGGGCCACTGCCGGTGTGCTGGCTCAGGAGGTAATCCTTCTTGAGTAGGTCTCTGACCCTCCTGCGCACATCATACCACCTGTTCTGGATGTCTTCCTTTGTGCGCAAACATGGTGATTGTGCGTTCACCCTGTCGACGATCCTCGCCCACATCTTGGTTTTCTGCGACATGGGGGTCTGTTGGACCAATGTGCCAAACAACTGTGGCTCTACCCTCAGGATCTCTTCTACCATGACTTCCAATTCACTATCTAGGAACTTTGGATTCTTCTTTAGGGGCATGGTGATGGGTGGTGGTGGTGGTGATTGATGTGTGTGTGTGTGCAAGTGAGGGTGTGTGTGTGTAGGTTTTGCTGTGTGTGTGTGAGGGTGCTATTTGTTGAGGTGCTAATGGTGTGTGGCTTTTGTGTTGGATGAGCTGTGTGTGTGTCTGTGTTTGCTGTGAGATGGTGTTCTGTGCTGGCAGGTCAGTGGAATTTGCAAAGGATCATGGTAGGGATTTGTGGGCTTTATGTAGGTGGAGTTGGTGGTGTGTCCTTGTTCCATTTTTTTCACCCCCTGTATTTATTGGCTTTGTCATTGCTTGTTTGGCCCTTTTTTTTCTATTTTTTCATTTGTGATTATTGTGCATGTAGGAGTCGTTCTTTTGACCGAGTAGGACGTTGCAGTTGTCTCGTGCGCGCCTCTCCGAGTCGTTCCCGCTGTGTTTCAGCTCAGTTTCATATGCGGCGTACGCGTTGGTCTCGGAGTATTGTGTTTGTTTGGCTGGGTTTTGTATGCGTGTCGGTCGTACGGCTTGGGCTCCGTACGAATCGGTCTGAATTTGCACCCATTGCATCGTACTGCGCGGGTCAGAGTTTGCGGGTACGTTTAATTCGGGTTATTTCCTGATGCGTGTCGGTCGGTTCGATTCGTGTGGTTTCCCGGCCGGATAGCTTGTTTCCGTCCGGGTCGGTCATTCGCCTTGTGTTCCGTACGAGTCGGTCGTGATTCCCATGCATTTCATCGTACTACCCGGGTCGGACGGCGCCGGTACGTGTCGGTCGGACTAAATTCCAGTACCGAGTCGGTCGGTATTTTTTCTGGCCCGAATCGGAATCGGCCCCATAGTGTTACTTCTACTAATACACAATTTTCCCTGTTGGGGCCAATCCAGAACCATAGCTGCATTTGTTTCTCCTTTGTCGTAATTTCTCTCTTCAAACGCCCAAGGTGGGGTTTTTGTCTTTTCTTCTGCTACCTTTCTTTGAAACTTAACTCTTCTGTCCTCTACCATGTCCAAGAAAATCTTTTCTTCTTTCTTTAACTCACAAGTAAGATTGTGTCTAAATATATACTCTAATGTTAATTCTTTATTTTCTAAGAAAAACTCTCCAAAAACTTTTGCAACTTTTACCTTATTTAATTCAGGGATTACGGGAACTTTAGCAAAAAGAGTGTCTATGTCAGTATAGTAATATTCTAATCTACCTGTTTTATAAAGTAAGCTAGCTAAAATGCTACAAGTTATCCCATACGTCAAAGGAAGGTTATGATATGTCTCACCTTCTGTGACAGACGCAGGTAACTGCATACAGACATAGCAATCTCTCACACCCATTGTCTGCACATATTCGTATAACAGTTTCGTGAAGACATTCTTGGAGAAATCAGTTATGGACTTATCCCTCTGTAAATCAGTACTATCTACTAATGCTGCAGTGTTCTTTATGTTAGCTTCCGTGTCATTATTCGTGTCATTCACTATTAAAGATGTATTTTCAACAACTAACCTAAGTGGAATTATTATTGTTAAAATAAACCAGATAAGCATTAGCAATCCTGTACAATAGAAACACATTCTACACCATTTACGTAAAAACTCACATCTAGATCCTCTATTCTCAGTGTCTACCATGTGTAATACTATTTAGCTATATATATATGTATGTAGAGAAAAATGTGTTTCCACACCTCAGAATGACTTTCCAGCCACTCTACCCTTTAATTAGTCTCTTTTGGTGCTCTCTTCAGCTCTTTCAGAACTTTTTTCTCGTCTTTCTCTGTTTTGGTGTCTAGTCCGGTTTTCTTTCTTTGTCTTTCAGGTTTGGTGCAGTTCACTCTCACCCAGTTGTTCACAGTCTTCGTCTGGGATTTCGTGACTGCTATCCACTTCTTTAATGTCGGTCAATGCTATGTATAGCCATTCAGGTGACTTATATTTCAAGTTAGGTCTCTTCACTCTTTTTGGTCTCTGTAACTGTCTGTCGCTTTGTTTTCTTTGTCCTTTCTGACTTGTTATTTCATTTACTTGTTCCGCATTATCTTTGTTCAAATTAATTATCTTATATCTCAGTCTTTTAATTTCATTGGGCCAATTGTCTCCTTTTCTTGGCCTTTTTAGTTCGTTTTCTTTTTCTTCTCGTTCTGTTCTCCAAGTTCTCTTTCTTGGTCCTATTCTTTGCTTTCTTTCTTCTTCACTTTCTTCTGATTCTGTCTCAGACCTCACTTCACTTCCTCTAACTTTGAACTTTATGATCTCAGTTTCTTTGTCTGAATCCGAATCTTCTTGTGACTCTTCTGTTTGGAAACTTGATTCTAACCCTCCTCGTTTGTCTTCCGCATTTTTCCCAATCTTTCTGTCTGAATCTAATTTTCCCTGTGTTTCTTCTGTTTGTAGTTCTGACCCTACTACTCCTCGGTTTTCTTCCGCACTTTCCCCTATCTCTCTATCTGAATCTAAGTTTTCTTCAGTTACCTCAACTATCTCTGGAGGAATTTTTCCATAACTTGTACTTGGCTGTTCACTGTCGCTGTCTCTTGGTTCGGTTTCTCCAGTTATAATATCAGTTCTTCTGTTTCCTGATTTTTCCTTTTGCCTTTTACCAGATTCAGGTTGGTCTGTTTCAGATGCCGAACTGGTATCCGATATTTCCAGATGTCGACTTACAGGTCGAGCTTCAAGATCTGGAACTCTGATTGTTTCCGTTTCTTCTTCAGTTGTCAAACTGGTACCTGATTCTTCCAGATGTCGACTTACAGGTCGAGCTTCAAGATCTGGAACTCTGATGGTTTGACTGGCATGAACCCAATTTTTCACACCTGCACACTTTACAGCAGTTGTTGTCACCAGGATCACTTGACGTGGCTTATCCCAGCGAGGAACCAAGCAGTTTCTTCTTCTGTGGACTTTAATGCGGACCCAGTCTCCTGGACTCAAATCATGAGCTGGTTTTCTTTCAAGAGTGGTCGCATCCGGTCCAACCTGATGAAACACAGAATGCACCACATCAGCCAATCCTTTGCAATAGTCCAATACGAGATCATCAGTTATAGCCAGCAGTTTGTTGACAGGTACATGTGCTTGTCTCATTGCTCGTCCCATGATTATTTCATGAGGACTCAGACCTGTTTTTCTGTCAGGTATGCTTCTGATGCTCATCAGCACCAATGGCAGGGCATCGGGCCATTTGAGTCCTGTGGCTTGACACATTTTCCCTAACCTATTCTTTATTGTTCCATTTACTTGCTCTACCACTCCAGAAGCCTCTGGTCTGTAGGCACAGTGCAATTTTTGTTGAATGTCAAGTGCTTCACATATCAGTTGGATTATTTCATTCTGGAAATGTGTTCCTCTATCTGTTTCGATCGTTACTGGAAAGCCATATCTAGGAATGAATTCTCTCAGTAGGAGCTTAGCCACAGTAACTCCATCATTCCTTCTTGTTGGATAGGCTTCCACCCAACGAGAAAACAAACAAACGACCACAAGGACATATCTCAATCTATTGCTTGGGGGCATTTCAATAAAATCTAGTTGCATTCTGGTAAAAGGACCTCCTTCACATCCTATTGTTCCCAAACTCACTACAGTTTTCCTTCCAGGATTTATTTGTTGGCATGTAAGACATCTTTGACAAAGGCTTTCAGCTATAGCCCTAAATTTCGGGTTGTACCAGGTCTGTCTGAAAAGTCTGATCATGGCATCCCTACCAATGTGTGCCTGTCCATGGTACATCCGTGCCATATTAGAGATCATGCTATCAGGCATAACTGGTCTTTCATCTCTATAAACCCAGACTTCATCTTCCTCTCTTTGTCTGCAGCCTGCTTTTATCCAACCATCTTTCTCCTCTTCATCTGCCTCTTCCTGCAATTGCCTTACCTCATCCCAGGTTTCAACTGTGTTAGTAAACAGCAAGGGACATGAAACATTCTCTTTTTCTCTTCTCCTATTCAGTGAGACCACATTTCTGGCACAATATTGAGCTATTTCATCTGCGAATTTGTTTCCCACTGCAATATAATCAGTTCCATTTTTGTGTGCAGCGCATTTTACCACTGCAATCTGTTTAGGTAGCTGTATCGCCTCAAGCAATTTCTTCACAAACTCACCATTCCTAATAGGAGTTCCTGCAGAAGTCAGGAAATCCCTCTGGGACCAGATCTGTCCGAAATCGTGGACCACTCCGAAGCCATACTGGCTATCCGTGATCACCGTAATTCGAAAGTTCTTCCCCAGTTTGCATGATCGAATCAAAGCAACCAGTTCAGCCACTTGGGCTGAACGTATTCCTCTCAAACAGGATGCTTCCATTATCGTTGCCACCGTACACACAGCATACGCAGCACTTAAAACTCCTTCACTTGTTCTCTGGCATGACCCATCCACAAACATCACATAATCTGATTCTTTTAAAGGTTCATCTCTAATATCTGGGCGAGGCTTTGTGCAAAATTCAAGCACATCCAAACACTTATGATCAACATCATCTTTGACTTCTACATTTACTTCATCTGGCAATGAAGTTGAAGGATTCACACTCGTGCATCTTACAATGGTTACATTGTCTGCACCCAAAATCACTTTTTCATACCTAGTCAGCCGACTATGTGTCATGAATTGGGTTTTGGTTCGGGTCAGAAGGATTTCAACGGAGTGTGGGACATATACTCTCAGAGGATACCCCATCACAATGCCTTCGCTCTGTTCCAGACTCACACAAGTAGCAGCTACTGCTTTCAGACATCCAGGCAACGCTTTTGCTACCGGGTCTAGGACAGCTGAAAAATAAGCGATTGGTCTTTTCATTTTTCCATGTCTTTGCATTAATACTGAAAGTGCACATCCATCTCTCTCACTACAATACAGCTCAAATTCTTTTTCATAATCAGGCATTCCCAATGCTGGTGCCTCACATAAACTTGTTTTCAGTTCCTTGAAAGCCTTCATTTCCTCCTCATCCAACTCAATCGGATCTTTGACATCCCTCTTTGTCAATCGCTGTAAAGGTTTTGCAATTAATGAAAATCCACTCATCCACTGTCGACAATAACCAACCATTCCAAGAAACATTCTCACCTCTCTCTGTGTCATCGGGGCTCTCATTCCTTGGATAATCCTTATTCTTTCTGTCGTCACCTTTCGCATCCCTTTCTCAATCTTATGACCTAGATACTGTACCTCCTGTTGACAAAATTGCAGTTTTGACGGAGACACCTTGTGTCCTCCTTCTGCCAAATGATTTAATAAAGCAATTGTGTCCATAACACATGCTTCTTTGGTCCTTGATGCCACCAATAGGTCATCAATATATTGGACCATCACAGATTTTTCAGGCATTTTCAAATCTTCCAATGATTTCTTTAGGATCTGATTAAAGATTGAGGGACTTTCAGTATACCCTTGAGGAATTCGGCACCATGCCAAAATACGCTCTCCGAACCGGAACGCAAATAATGGCTGGCTGTCAGGGTGCAATGGAATAGAAAAGAATGCATGGCACAAATCAATAACTGTGTACCATTCTGCATCATGTGAAATCTGATACAGTATTACAGCGGGGTTTGGCACAATTGGGCAGCAAGGAATAACAATCTTATTTACCTTTCTCAAGTCTTGCACTATCCTATATGTTCCATTCGGCTTTTTCAATCCCATTATAGGAGAATTACATGGGCTACTCATTATTTCTCTCAAAATTCCTTGTTCAATCATCTTATTAACTACAGGTGTTATTCCTTCAATAATTTCTGGCGTTAATTTGTACTGTGGAGTATTTGGGTAATTTGTTCCTTCCCTTACAGTAATGTTTACAGGGTCAACTCCTCTCATTAGTCCAATGTCTTCGCCTGTGAAATCCCATACATCAGACCTGACTATTCCTTTCAACTCAATCGGGATTTTCTCTGCATCAAACACAGGAAACATGTCATTCACTCCTGGTTCTAGTTCTGCCATTGTCATTTTATACAGGACATCCTCATCTGGTGTCTGGAAAGCAATACCATCTGGGGTACAATAGATGGTGCAATTCATTTTACAAAGTAGATCGCGTCCTAACAAATTTACAGGACTGCAATCACAGACCACAAAACGATGCATCTCTTTGAATGGTCCAACTTTCACCTCTACTGGTTTGGTAAGAGGTGTTTTAATCTGCCTGTTTGAAACACCTACAACTTGGATATATTCTCCTGAGAAAGGAAGGTTTGGAATTTCCACTGATCTAACAGTAGAATGGGTAGCTCCAGTGTCCACAAGGAATGTAACATTTACACCATTCACTTTTCCATCCACAAATGGACCTGACTGATCTACCTCTAGAGTTGCGCCAAGCACGCACTCTTCTTCCTCTCCTAGGCACCGTCATAAACTTTCATCCGATTCATTTCCATCCTGCCGTAACCAATACTGCGACACTGCAGCTGCGCGCGGCAATTTTGTTACCTGCTCTCCTCCGTAGAGTCCTGCCTCTGTACTGTATCTCTGTGGGTTTACATTCTTTGGAAGAGGTGGTTGCGGCACCTGACACTGTTGAGTAACTACCTGCGGCTGTTGCAGCTGCTGGTAACTCACCTCATTCTGCACCTGTGGATTTAATGGTTGATTTTCTGTATTAGCTTTTGGAGGAAATTTACACTCGTTTCTCCAATGTCCTAATTTTCCGCAATTGTGACAGGGCCATTTCTTTTTGGCCTCTTCTATACTCATTTGACCTTTTCCTTTACCTATATTCGGTTTGAATTTAGTTTGTCCTGCATCACTAGACTGATTGTTCATCTGAGCTTCTTGTTTTTCTGCAACCTTTACTTGTGCTCACATCGCCTTTTCTTTTAGTTTACGCTGTCTACACTCAATATCGTCACTACAATATTTTGCATACCTTAATACTTCATCTACAGTGCTATTCTGCCAACACAACATATGCTGCTTAATCATTTCACTTATTTCAGGTTTTAAGCCATATACAAATCTATACACAAAATGACTCATGTCCTTTTCACTCAAATTCTCATAACCACTATACTGTTTAAAAACCAAAAGCAGTCTCTCATAGTAGGCATGTACAGATTCCTTACTCTCCTGAGTTGTTCTATCAATCTTTACCCAGTCTGTCTCTTTTGGTGGGATTTTATTTTTCAAAAATGTGATGGCTTGTTCATACTTTCTCATTACTTCTGGACCTGGGGCTCCAGTTTTTGTATCTCTAGGATATTCTTCCATTGGCCAGTCAATTGTAATCTTACATTCCGTCCATAAATCTGCTGGTACTACAATTTCAAACAATCCATCCAAATCTTCCCACAACACCTTTGAAACCTTTACAAATCTTTCTACCTGTCTATACCATTCTACGGGTTTCTCTCTCAATCTTGGAAAGTCATTTGTAAATGACAATATATCTTGTCTGGACCATGGGACATGTACATAGCTTCCTCCTGGAGTTTCCCTCATTGGATATTCCATTACTATTGGTTCTTTCTCCTTTACCGGAAAAGCCAATGAAGCTTTATCGGTCGTTCCCTCCTTTCTTCTTATCCACCTGCTTCTCCATCTGTCCACATCTCCCCATCTTCTCAATAACACAATCAGTTCCTTTATCTGTGTTAATCGTCCTGAAGTGTTCAGATTTTCTATATCCTTTTCACTAAAGTCTACCCTGTACGGTTTCTGCAATCCTCTGATTTTTCCAAACTCTACTCCTAGTTCATTCGCTGTTTCTTCCAATTTTTCATGCAAGTTCCTAGCTCTCCAAGTAACACTTTTACACATGAACATGAGCTCATGATCTGGGTAGGACTTCAATCGATCTGTACCAATAGTCCCTAAAATCAACTCTTCCATATCTATTTTTAATCTGATCACATCCAAAGGTTGTGGTTCAGCATCTTTCTTCTGTAAATTCCTCATCCACTCATTTAATTCTTCTGCAGTCGGACCCACAGGGGTATTATTTACCTCTGCCCAATTTGCACTTCTCTCTGGGGTCTCAGTTGCTGATTCGGTTCCCATAGGAATCCTATTTATCTGACTCTCATTAATCGTCAAATTTGTAGATGGACTCGACCTACATGAACCAACTGAATCTCTTGTCTCTCTATTTTCTGGAATTATCCCTTCTCTCACTCTTTGCATGCTAGAGTTCAATGGAATCGTCAGGGAATGCTCATCTATTCTTTGATTTTCAAATACTAGAATTACTGGCCCTATCGTCACTGGCACAGTCACAGCTTCCATGTTCTTTGTTAGTTCTCTTATCTTTTCAGTCAATTCTCTTGTGGTTCTGGCTAATTCAGCTGTATTACCATTTTTGGGCTTCACATTCTGTGGAGTTTCTAATTTATCAAAGGACCTATTTATTTCATAATTTCGTTCAGGGCTTTGATTTATTACAGTTTCAATTGGTGGTGCATTTGGAGTCACCACCGCAGAATCCTGTTGATATGGAGGGGGTCTTTTATTTAAAATGTCCTCCAGCAACTCATCCTCTGTGTCACTAGCTCCATACCCATATCTCTCTGTTACTGCATGCTTCTTTTTCTCTGTACACTTTCTCCCTGTAACCTCTTCAACTGTTCTGACAGGAAAAAAATCATCCGTCATATTAGCATACCTCCATCGTCTCATCCTGTCTTCATGATTCACTCCCCATACTCTTCCATGGACTAAACTATAATTCTTTGCACCTCTGTGTCTTTCTCTTTCATACATCTCATCTTCCCATTCACCTAATGCTTCGAACTGTGTTGGTCTAGGTCTCGGTTCAAGTTTCATCATCTTTTCTCTCAAATTTCGAAGTACAGCTGTGCTAAACAAACCATTTTCTGGAAATGCCAATACTCCATCGCTTTGGGTATATTTTGCCCAATTTTCCAACCAAATACAAGTATGATAGCCATATTTCAACATCATATGAGAGGCTGGCGTTTTCGGCGGAGGAAGTACTTCTCCTTCCCTAGTCACAACCTTCTTGTCTTTCTTGAAAAAGTTTTTAATCTTCGCAAACCATGACGGTTTCTCTCTACCATACTTATAATAAGCCATGTTGCTCTGTTCTTTTTCTCAAAACAAACACACAAAAAATTCTTCACCACTCTGTCCTTTCTACTGCTCAGCTATTCGGACCTATTCCAGCGCGTCTCACACCAACGCACCAATCCGACAGCCTTACGTCACTCTCACATGAACCAATCCCAGCGCGTCTTCACACTAACGCACCAATCAAGAAGCTCTTTACTCCCCCACAACTGGCCAATACCAGCGGCTCTGTTGACGTCAGTTCTACTCCTGTCTTTACTGACTCCTCCTTTACAAAAATTATCAGCAGTTTTTCTTACCTTCTCTTTTCAACAAAATTTATTAGTTACGACGTAAAACACATTACCATTGTCTGTTTCGCTAAACAAAAGAAATAGTTTGCTCTATCTTGCAAGAATACTGTTTCGCTCGATAAGTGTAGCACTTCTCTCTACCTTACTCTTCTCTCAAGCAAGGGGTAAACCCGTTTCTCTGGGGATAAAACACATGTGGAGACTACACTGCTCCTGAGAATTAAGACCAGAGTTTCACAAGAAAACCTGTTGCTATTTCACTCATACGCTTTTTCATACAAGAAATGTCCCTAACATAACACAATCCTGTGTTATCACCAATTTGAAAATCAGACAATGCACAATTCCGTGTGACCTCTCTTGCCGCACGTGTCCACTTCCTACTTCCCGGAAGCTTCAAAATTTCGACTTACACATGACATAATACAATTCAACACAAAGTGTTAGACATGAGAAATCAATAAATCAATAATCAATAATCACCAAACTAATCTATAGTAACCATAACTCTGCTACCAAGAAATCTGATCCAGCGCGGCTAATATAAATTTCTCCTTAGGACACGAATCCAAGTAAAACATTTATGCAACCTATTGTCTATTAAACCTTATGTCGGTGGGGCCCATGACACTGCATACCATACATTCATTCATTCACTGGATTTCACACCAAGGAGAAATGTGCTGCTGGACGAACGGGATACCTTGTTAAATTTGACAGAATAATAACTCAAACATTATATACATTAACCTTTGATCCTGTCAGTTCTAAACATCAAGGTACTCCGCTCTTTGGTCGATGGACCAACTAGTAGAATAAGTTGATGGTGATTAAGACCAGCTCAATCACAATTAAAACCTTTTAACATTTATAACTCATAAATGAACTAAAGAACCACAGACTCATTTGAAGTTAGAATATAATTTTATCTAAATTCTCAATTGAATGGATGAAAATCTTTGTTTATTAATCACATTTAATATATTAATAACATTTTTAAGAAAAGTTTAATGAAGAATAGAAAATTATGCATTACCCATAGTCTTAGGATGCGGACAGGAATGGTTTACCAAAAAGAAGATAAACCGCAGATCACAGAATAGAACTCCCAAACTGACTGACTGTCCCGCTAACCTCCTCGGACGTACCTCCCGTGCAGAATTCCCTCAACGATCTTGTTCCTTCCCCAGTCAAGTTCAAAAGTCCAAAAATGATAGAGTCTCTTCACAGTATTGAGGTGGAAAAATGGAAAATAAAAAGGCGGTATGGCAGGAAAACACCAACAGCAGCATCAATAGCAGCGACCATAGCAGCAGCCCACCCCACATAAGAGTAGACCCTCTTATACCCTATTTTCTAGCTTACTAAACAAAAAGTTGCAATCCTTAGGGCAAGAATCATGCTAATTGGTCCATTTGAGGGGTGATGATGGTCACCTCATCGCCCTCCTTGTTCAAACTGGTTTAGGGACAGTAAAACATACAATGAGTCTCATGACTCCGGGGTCAAAAGCAGTCCAACTTGTCCATTCATTTTGCAGCGATCTTGATGGTCACAATTTAGTTCGTCCATTGTCGCTCAGTTCTTTCTCATCCATTCCCACGAATATCTGCTGAGTCTTTTTGGCACACTCCTTATTGTAGGTCAGTTCGACCTTGACATCTCTCACTCCGGGCACAGGCCGCATCCACGTGACTTGATTTCTTTATTGCTTCTTCGCAGAGGCCATCTTTGCCTTTTCACATGACCTCATCTGTTTCAGCAGCCATTTTCGAAGCATGGCCTAACAGGCCTGAACGAACTATCATAAGAACAAACACAACCACAATTAAACAAAGAAAATAAGCCTTTCTGTTTACCACCCGCCATTCTAAAGACCCGTGTTAGGTGTTACCTAGCAGAAGCGACATTTAAAGCCATTTTACTTACCATCTGCATTCTTTGCCACAATACAAATCTACTACGTAGCATAAATCATGCAATTTCACTCTAATTAGTACGCAAATCACAATACTAAGGTTAATTAAGTTCACAATTGTAAATAGATTAGATTTTGCACAAATCTGCATGTTACCTATATATAGTGTTTACTAAAAAGGTGCATTTGTTGGTTAATACATGCTTCTTCAAACAGTTAGTATTATTAATTTATTAAGAGTTCTTTAATTTCCAAAGGGGTACAACATTATTTTATTTACCCTGCTCCATCACCCATCAAAGCCGGAGACTTGTTCACAATGTGTTAAAGGCCGACTGCTCCCGTACTGTGACAATATGTTAATATGTTAATATAAGTCGCGACAGAAACTGGCTCTGGAAGGTAGTGCCTTTCATTGCAATCCTTAACTACACATATAAACAAGTATCCTGTATTAAAACTACTCCACAGTACTTATAATCTTAGAAAATGAGGATCATCAAGATGCTGCTTTAATCTTGCTGTGCACTTTGAGGCCCATGTTCCAGAGCTCACTTTAGAGTAACAGTCATTATCAATGGCATGAAGTATTACGAAAACTGTTTGCTAGCAGCTGTCAGTCGAATTTGTCTGTTTTGTTACTAATTGGATTGGTAAGTGTTTTTCCATTACTGAATGAGGATTTTATTTTCACTATTTTTCTATTAAAATGCCCATCAGCGCATAAGGCAATGTACTGAAACGCTGTTATTATAGGCAGAGACCCCACTTTGAGTATGTACAGCTCACTGCAAAGTAGAGGATGTTCGTGACCACTTTCTGCACACTCTAGGGTTTGAGAACATTTGCAGTGTATTATAAAAGTTGTTTTTTATTTTTTTACAGCACTCATACAAAGAGAAGAAAAATAAAATAGATTTGCCCAAGTGATGGTCTATTTACCTTATGGGGAGATTATAGCAATAATAATAAGGAGTTCAGTGGTGGCATACATTTAGCCCACTGCAGGCCACGGGTGGAGGCCTGTATCACAGCTGGTTGCATTCGAGCTCGTGAGTAGATAAGTTTGTGAACTGTCTCCTAACTTACTTGGCAGTCTAGAGGCTGGGCGTTGTTAGACAGGGACAACGTGCAGTCCAGCCCCCCCCCCCCCTCTCAGGATTGTACTGGGCGAAATGCACCTGAGCACAGGGCCTCTTCTTGCACATCACTCCAAGCAGCTCAATGCCGTCTCCGTTTCTAAAGGGACCAATTAGACACACTGGTCTGATCGCAGCAGGGTAAGGCGCCACCTGAGGATCCATGTGGCGTTGCTGGGTCATCACTGTATTTATTTACACCACTTCAGGCACTAAGACCATATAGAATGCTGCAGCAAGAGGCTGAGCTCAGCTGAAAGCCTTGGCGCCAATAAGTAACACACAGTTCTGTTGATTTGTAATTTATTCAACAGAACGCACAGTGCATTTCAGACAGCTGGCAGCACACCGCACACACTGAGAGCGCGCGCCCTGCTTAAATGCAGCTCTTTTGTGAGCGCGCCTCCACAGGGTGATAAGGGAGCTATAAATACATGACAAATGAAATAGAGTTTGGTGATGGCACACTAATGCGTGGAATTTGGGAGGGCTGGGGAAGGAGCCGAGGAATGGGCAATGCTCTGTATATATACATAGCAGCCAGTTTCAGGACTTGAAGACTACGGGAAGCATCTTGTGTGGTGGCGTCCTTAACTCGGATTGTGATTGAGCTGCAATCCTTTTTTGTGGCAACGGAAATTCGGCATATATCGTGTGCCACTATTTGCCTATTTTCGCTTTTTGGCATGCAGTCTTTGCCATACTGATGGTTTCAAGTCTAACAGGGAAACTATAAGTCCCAGAAAGCACAATGGTGCTGGTTAAAAAAGTCAAGATCCTTTACAAAAAATCACTGCATGCCCCCGGAGGAAGGCCGTGAAACAGCGTCTGCACTTGGAGAATTTGGACGGAGAGAAGAGCAGTATAATGAAATAGGCGGCCATGTGGGTGCTGGAACTAGTCACAGTGTCGGGTATTCGGGGAACTCACTTTTCACCACTTCGCTGAAATATGAGATGTGTTAATGTGGCGTGCACCCTGGCTTTCAAATAACGCTGTCAGTGGTAGCTGCGTCTCAAGAATTCAAAGTGCGCTTTCAGGAGTGTGAGCCGTTCACACAATCAAGAGGAGAGTTGATGGAGTGAGGTTTGTAAAATACATCCTCATGAAATCAAGTAGCTCCATAATAATGTATTAACTGCATGAACTAATCAACTCCGGATACACACATCTACACAGGGGGCAAAAGCAATTTACATCATACACTAAATCATGTTGGCATGAGTACGTATTAACTGTTTGAGCTTTGAAAAACTGTATTAATACATGTTTATGCTGTATTGTACATTGCACATTTTGCATGTTGTGCACAATATAATGGAAAGGTTGCTTTAAATTAATAGCTTTCGCTAGGATTTATTTAACATAGGGCATTAGTATGGTGGGAGGTAAACATAATGGGTTTTATTTCATGAATTAATATTCTTTTGTGTTTGTTTATTTTAGTACGGGATTGGGCCTGCATGAAAATGGCCTCTCGTTCAAGCCCGCATGTGGTTGGCCTGCTCGGTCCAGAGTGCGCATGTGCCGGGAGGGGTTGCCTGCTCGCAGACTGCAGAGTGTACCAGATGATGCAATCCGTGTGAAGGCCATGTTGACCTGTGTCTTATTGTTTGTGTGCCAAGATGCGACAGCGACTGTGGGAACACCCATCACTGCGTGCAATGCGAATGTGAAAGCGGATATCATAATGAATACTGTAACCAAAATGTATAAATATGAATGCTGGTAGTATACGAATGTAATGGTCTTAAATCCTTCCTTTGTTAGAACCGGTATAGGATGGATTTGTGGGGAGAACTGGATGAGGCGACCCTAGTATGATTTATGACAACCAATCACAGTCCGAGTTTCTACCGATACTGCAACATTGTAAGATAGTGTATTAGGAAGAAAGGTATAACTGATATCCCATTTGGGGGTGTGAGAGAACGAGAAGAGAAGGAGAAGAGAACGCAGATCAGAACCGTGAATGCAGACGGGAAGGCAGACGAGAACGCAGACGAGAACATAGAGAGAACGCAGACCAGAACGCATAGAGAAGATCTAAGACAGAAAGAGCAGCCCTGCACAGAGTCAGAGAACCTTTAGGTACGAGAACGTTGTGGGAGTGCTTGGGAGGAGACTGCGACCGAGGAGGTAGATTAATTGGGAGATTAATTCTGGTTGTTAGTATAGCAAACTTTGCTGCATCTGTCCTGTTTGACTTTGTCCTCCGAGCCTATGTCTGGGGACCTCTTGCCACAACCTCGGCCAAGGAAGTGGTTTTCCTGTTTCTTTGCTGGGTATTGCCCTCATTGATTGCTTTAATTTGCAAATATATTTCTGCAAGTATTTATGCTGTACCTTCTTTCCCCATTCCTTTGCATGCTTTGATATCGATGCAAATGATTCATTTTGATTACATTGCTTGATAATTTGTTCTCTTATATGTAATCTTGTATGTGCACTGATATTCTAATCACGAGCAATAATAAGATAAAAATCATTAACTGAAGAAATGACTTTGTGGTTATTTAGTTAAATGCTAAACGGTTTAGTTCATCATAGTCACCATCAACTCTTCAACTAATGGTCCATCGACCAGAAGAAGAAGAAGAAGTTGAAATTACTAATAGTTAGAAATAGACACAAATGTTATTAATGTGAAGTATAGCATTTAATAAAACTGACAAATTAAACCCCCAAATCCAGCGCCAGTCCTCAGGGATCATTTATGGGTAATGTGTGATGGGCCCCGTTGTTTGATAAAGCAATTAATGCATGACTAGATTTCCTTTGGTCCCTGGCTCAGGAATTTAGGGGTTGCGCTGGATCAGTGAGTATAAAAGTTAAAATACTTTAAGTACCCTTACACAGCAGACTGTGCCTTCTCCCTGTGTTTCATTTCAGCACAAAGGAACCAACCGGATCTGGCTTGAGGCTCCTCCCCAGGAGACTGCGTTTTACAAGCTCATTGGCTTAAAATTCTTTTTTCTTATTGGCTGATTTAACGCTCACAGTTATTGGTTATTAATTACAAATTGGTCATTTCATGGCCGAGCCCGAGACTGCTGACTTCCCAATCCCGACATTTTCAAAGCAACAGGAAATATTGTGCACTTCAAATAAATACTCCTAGAGCGAGGTAAACAAAGTCCACTTTCGGTTTGAGTTAAACGCCCAACTCTTATTTCAGACGCATTTTACCTTAGTAATACAACCATGCTTATGGCGTGCTGAAATGCCAAGTCCACATTAGATAGCAAGCACGCCGGAACCATTAAAGAGTGTTGTGCTTTTAAACACGGAAACTAAGTCTGTAAGGGGAATCCCTCCGCACCACTGATGTGGATGCTTGCTTTGGCCCCGGGGGCACTAGAGAATGCACAAAGAACACGGGAGCCTGCAAGTAGGTCCCTGCTTGTGCCCCGGGGGAAAGGTGGGGTGCACTCTCGATCGGAGCATGAAACTGACCCAGGCACACCGGGTCTGAGCAGCGGCTGAGCCATTCAGTAATTGGGCTGCGCTGTGATTCGTCCCAACACAGCACACAGCATATCAATGATCCTGCCAAAAGGTACGATAATTGCGCACCCAGCTGCTGCACTGTTGAAATGAGGAAAACTCTCCTCTTGAAGTGAGCCATATTTTTCAAAATTCACCAAATTAATCCATAGTATGTCAGTGCAGCAGCTGGGTGCGCAATTGTGTACCTTTTGGCAGGATCATTGATATGCTGTGTTGGGACGAATCACAGCGCTGTTATGCACGTATTCATTTGGCAGTCTAAGCAAAATCTAAATGACTAATTAAGGGAAGGAGTGCACTCGCTATCTTTACATTTGCAATGCAATTTTTCATCGTCCCAACGCGAGTTTTGCACCCCAGTGGTTTACAGATTATCGAACAGTTAATTGAATCACTTAAAAGCATCACTGTGGAGACAGTACAACATCAGAAGACTTCGAGTGGATCTTTGAAAGGGACATTACGTTTGGACTGCATATTATTTGGTTGGAGAGGAAATTGAATTAAAAACTTGAGGGACGCTCAACACAATTTGGATTCTGATTAGAAGAACGTGATTTTTATCAAGATTATGGCATTGTAATATCTCACATATAATGATTGGTTTTCTATGATTTTATATGTTTACAGGTTTAAGTCACTATTTTTCATCATGGACCTTTTTGATAACACTAGATGGGTTTACTGTTTTTGTTTTTGATGATGGGGTTAGTGCATTATGGGACTTTTAGGCATTAGGTGTTCCCACTACGAGTAAGCATAGGACACAGTAGGTCACGGGGTCTTGTTTCAATTAGGTGATTTATTGGGTAAACGTGCGGGAGCAGGCTTTAAGAACTGCTTTGGCGGGAGGGAGAAAAGTTGAAGACTTTCTGAATACGAAGGAAGGCACGAACATGCTAAACAGCTGGTCGCATGTTTACGAGGTAAATGAGCACAGTTTGTTTTATGTCGATGCAAGTAGAAGGGGCTGTTGGGTTCGGTTTATTTTCACTTTTTTGATTTAGAATGTGCATTCATGAGGGGTGTTAATGAGGGACTGCTATGGGGAAACTTGGGAAGAGTGTTGTGCCGATATTATTATTTAAAGACATTGAGCGAATCTCGTCCTTGAATTGTTGTTTATGTAGTTCTTTCTGATTTATTACAGCAACTCCTGATGAAGAACTAATAAGGTTCGAAATGCATTGGGTTTTTTAAAGCGTCGGCTCGAGGGATGGTTGACAGCACGTGTCTATGTATAAGCCTGGATTGGCAGCATAAGGCATTTGAAAATGCTGAATAAAGAATTCTGCTTCAACTTAGCTGTCTCCGGAGTGATTCTACAAGCATTGTATACATGGATTACTTGATAATTAAATATTGACTGACATACTATGGATTAATTTGGTGAATTTTGAAAAATATGGCTCACTTCAAGGGGAGAGTTTTCCTCATTTCAACAGTGCAGCAGCTGGGTGCGCAATTGTTGTACCTTTTGGCAGGATCATTGATATGCTGTGTTGGGACGAATCACAGCGCTGTTATGCACGTATTCATTTGGCAGTCTAAGCAAAATCTAAATGACTAATTAAGGGAAGGAGTGCACTCGCTATCTTTACATTTGCAATGCAACTTTTAGAAAGTTGGCATTTTCCTGCCCTAAACTATGTGGTGCATACAGCCTATCCTGGGTCAAGAACTAGATGTAGTTGGCAGTTGGACTTTGTTTATTCCTCCCAGACAGCCACACAATAGAGTGATTAGGTGTGCCTGGATGGGCCTTTAACTGACAGGATGGGGAGCTGAGCTGAGCATAGCCCCACTTGCAACTGAATAGTCTGTGCTCTGCCCTCACACAAAGGATTGTAATCCCTGTATTGTTCATGCAGCCAGCTTGGAGCCAGGGCAGGGAAGTCAGTAAACTTCAAGCACCCTAAAAACTTCTCCAACTTCGAAGAAGGCACCATGTATAAAAAGGGGACACTTAGACCCACTCTTCAGTTCACTTTCTGGATCTGTGGAAGGACTCTCAGAGGACTGCCTGCTGCTGCAACCTACTGTGTACTCCACAAGACAGCTTTGCTGCACCTGGAAGGACTGCTATGCTGCCTGGAACCTGCAAGGAACCCTCAGAAGTCTGCCATGCTTCATCACCTACACCCACAACTACCATCGTGACTCCAAAGGCTAGTTTTCTGGCCTCGTGTTCAGAGCCTTGGGGACAGAAACGGCTCTCTCCATCTTGATCCCGTACCTGGACCCAGCCTAAGTGAGTCCTAACCCCTCAAGGGGTGCCCCTCCAGTCCTGGACCCTTGGTTTTGGTGATACAGGTGCCCAGAGAGCCAAAATCCAAAACTTGGGACTTAGAAAGTTTATTGCTAAAAACTGCTCTGAGACCCAAGAGAAGACTGGGACCAAACTGCTCATCTATCCGCCCATGGTGTATAGCTGGACACCATGACTTCACGTCAGCTCCCACTACATAATTCTCCTCATGAGCAAATTCTGTTCAGTGGTCCTTCGCCAATGGGGTATCCGGACTTGTGAAACTCTCATCGGCTACAGCCTTCTGCCTTGTCCCACTGGAGATTTTTGACTTCCAAAAAAGAGACTACGTCCTAATGTGGAAATCTTCACCATATATACATTCAGCAGCTCCGCAACAACAACTCTCCTTGCCCTGACACTGCCTGCAGCCTTGCCCCCTTTACCTTCTCAGGACATTTTCTTTGAAATTTCTTCTAAGTCCGACGGTACGCGCCGACCGGGCCAAATCCACTTTTTGTATCCAAATCACGCTCCATAGCGGTCGGCCTTATTTTTTGACTTAGACTCGGTCTTGCGCGACTAGATGTCCACAGTTGACGCTTTGATCTTTTAGCCGCTATTTTTGTACATTAAACTTTAAAAATTCATAACTCTGGTTCTACTGATTGGATTTTGGTGTCAAAGAATTTAATAGAATTTACTCTGTTTTCCTACATTGGTGTGGGATTTTTCTTGTTTTGTGTTTCAACATTATTACTGTTTGTGCGTTGCATAAATTCTCTACACATTGCCTCTAAATTAAACCTGACTACTTTTGTGCCTAGCTACCAGAGGATTAAGCACAGGTTAATTTAGGACTTTTTGTGGTTCACCTTGATGGAAATTGTGGCTATTGCTTGAATAGAGGTTGAACCTCCTTCAACCAACAACCAAATTTCTCACCGACGCCCAAATGACAAAAATCCAATCAGTAGAATAGGAGTTACAAGTTTTTAAAGATTTAGGTCAAAACTGAGCCAAAAGGCATGAAGCATCAACTGCGGGTATATGGTCACACCGGATCGGGACAAAGTCCCAAGTTCAGGCCAACGACAATGGAGCATGGACAAGATATAGGACCAGGTTTTACCTTCTGACTTTGATACGAAGACAGTGTAGCGTGGCTCTGTGGGGTTCTGTGTCATCCTGTGCTGTACTGTGTTGTATTCAGTCAGGCTTTGTGTTGGGAGATGCGGGCTCTGTGGGGCTCTGCCTTGCTCAGCGCTGGATCCGGTGGAGTTTTCTGTGAGGAGCTGTGTGTAGAGACTCAACTGTGCTCTGTCGCTCTACAACATATCTGGTTAAGCTTCCAGTCTGGATCTGAACGGAGTGATACTGCGGGGCTCTGTGTCTCTCGCCATCGGATCCGGTGAAGCCTTTGAGTAGAAGCTGCATGGTTCTGCGAGGCTCTGTATTCCTCTGATCATATCTGATAGAACATTCAGTTAGGCAGAGAGTAGTACACTCTAATTCCAGCCAAGGGCTAAGGACCTTGAGGATTGCACAGGGGGGTCAGGACTCACTCCCACAGAAGCCAGGAGAAGAGATCAGGTCAGGTCCAGTTGTTACTGGTCAGCAGGAAAGGCCCCTGGAAGACTGTTGTGGTTCTGTAGCTCAAACAGGAGGTCAGCCAACTGACCTTGGAGTCACTTCTGTGTTCCTGGGTTCAAGGCAAGGTGGTCCAGCCTTCCTTCTTCAGACAGCACAGCAGTCCCTCTTCTGAATCTTCTCAGGTCCAAGAGTGTCTGATTTAAGATTCTTCTGGAGATGCCACTTTGATGCCTCATACCCATTGCCAGCCTGTGGGTAGGGGGCACCCCTTTGTTTAACCCTAAAACTGGCTCTGGTAAGTTCTTCTCTTTCCCCTGGGTTTGGGTCTAGCTGTCTTCTGTAACAAAGGGCAGGCGAGCCCAGGTGTGAGCTGCTTCTGCCAGTGATATGGCAGCCAAAACATAAGTATATCTCTAATTAAGTATATGTTGTTGAATTGACGCTGACACTCTAACAAGAGATTCCCCAGTTCTAAAAAAGGTGGCATCTCTTGCCCTGCCTTTATGCCATTCATTTAACTGACCGGCTGCACCGGTAAACTATGTTCCACCGGCAGTTGGCGGAGTTTTTGGGCTGAACTCAGTGCTCTAAGCGGAGCGAGGAGTGACAAAACCTTGCTAACTCCGCCGACGGAGCAGAGTTTGCGGCACACCTCTAATTTTAATGTGTGTTTTTATGGCCAGGAGCCAAAATAAAGGTTGAACTGATATAGGTAAGCATTAGTAGTACAACAGAAATATCTTCTGGGAAAAGTTCTTTATGATGTTTAGTTAAATGATAGCAATATAGCAGCATATGTTTTGTCCCCTTAAGGACTATTTCAAGGCTGAGATGTCAAAGATGGTATAATACAAGGTTTCTGGGGTATTTCATGCTGTTAATGTACATCTGTTCTCTTTTCATACTGTGTTAAGTTAATGAATGTTAGCACAACATAGCAAACAATCAATAATACTGTGCTAATATGCGTGGGTCTAAGATGCAAGTTAATACCATTAGCCAACACCTCAGAAAAGAATAATCAGGAACAACTGTTACAGCGTTAGAGGGTTAGTGTCATTAGTTTATTATATGGTATCTTGAAATGCAACCACGTATGGAATATGCATACTGTGGTGAGTAGGAGAAAATATATATGAGTACAGGCCAAAGAGCAAGTGTGGAGTCCACTGCTCAATGTGAGCAAAATTAATCAATTGGTGGTGGAATAAAGGGCGGGGGGGTGAGTGAAAGTGCTCCTATTAATAGCTATGCCATCAAAGGTATTAATACAGTTTTGTAATATGACACCCCCAAAACCAACTCCAAATGGAAAACAGACCCTGAGGATGAAAGCCCACAGCCTAACAGGAGTCATAAACTTTCCTGCTACATTTTCAACATGGAGTTCGAGACCTTCCAAACTTCAGGCCCCATCATCCTATGTCCAAATAGGAATCCCTTTAGCCTTCAATTCACACAATAATATGGAAACCGTACAGCCTCCATACCTGCAGTCAAAACTAGGCAATGCTCTTTTGTGTGACGTACAAAGAACACTAGCAGTTTCATTATTCAGCTTCAAAGAGTTACGTCAATCAGAAGCGGCTCCTATTAAATCTATCAACTATCTCCAAATTCCAATCCTTTTAGATAATGCACATTTATTTTTTTCCTCACTCCAAATTCCATCACCTTTATGTTGGCATGATTTATATTCAGCCCAGCGGATGCAGAATATGCTCATAGGAACATCAGCCCATCAACAGAATAGAAGCCTGTTGGGAGTACTTCCATATTTCCAGTTTTAGTGCACAACAACATTTAACTATTGATAAAAGTCACACTGGCCAGATGATCCTTGCAATAAGTATGATATCGGCCATGCTTCCAAAGGTTTTGCAGTAATAAGCAGCAGGATGATCATTCTATAATTACCCAGATCCACTGTGCTCCATTTAAAAAAAAAAAAATAAGGGCATAGAATGTTGCCTTTCCAAGTTCCTGCAATCAATTAATTGTCGCAGTACCTCTTGATTCCATAACGGTTTGGGCGTATAGGTTGGTCAACTGTTTTATCTGTAATCTTCACTTCTGCTGGCTTTGCTAGTCCAGGAGAGAAACATTATTGCCTCATTTGTTTGTTGGCTGCACAGGGGCTCCACTTTGCTTCAGTTACAGTTTATTGTATGTAATGAGGACTTTCAATTCTCTTTATAATTGAATAAGATTTATTTATGGAATGACATGTTCAACAATTACTAAACAGTTATCCAAAATGAATTAGATCCGATAAAACACTGGATTAAGGTTGACGCAGATTCTATTGTTGAATGTTTGCAGATAACAATTTTGGAAAATGTTAAAAGCTTCAAACTTTTTGCATTTGATTTAAGGATTTGAATGTTGGATTTTGAAATGCTCCAAGCGCTCCAGCTTCCAGATAAAATTTAACATCATTGTTGGAAATGGCCCTTTTGCAGGGTTATCCCCAAACTTTTTGCTTCTTCCTCCTATTTTTCCTGACCTGTTGTTGTTGGCTTTAGGACTCTGGGCGCTTTACCACTGCTAATCAGTGCTAAAGTGCATATACTCGCTCTGAAATTGTTATTATGATTGATTATCCATGATTGGCATATTTCATTACTGATACTAGAAAAGTGCACTAAGTGTGCCAGGGCCTGTAAATCTAATGCTACTAGTGGGCCTGCAGCACTGATTGTGCCACCCACATGAGTAGCTCTGAAAAGGTAACTCAGGCCTGCCACCGCAGTGCCTGTGTGCAGTTTGTAAACTGCCATGTCAACCTGACAAGTGCACCCACTTGCCAGGCCCTAACCTTCCCTTTTCTCACATGTTAGTCACCCCTAAGGTAGGCCCAAGGTACCCCTGTGGGCAGGGTGCAGTGTATGTGAAAGGTTGGACATGCCCTGATGTGTGTGGCATGTCCTGATAGTGAAATACTGCCAATTTCGTTTTTCACTATTGCAAGGCTATCTGTTCCCATAGGATAGTATGGGGAGTTTGCTTATAACATCTTATAAACATAACTACCCCTGGGAACTAGGTAGGAAAATAAAGTTTATTATGCCTGAACTCAGAATCTAAAGATGCATCTTTTAGGAAAGGTGATTTTTACATTCTGTGTTTGAAAATACCACTTTTAGAAAGTAGGTATTTTCTTGCTTAGCTAACCAGTGTGCCTCTGCTAGGATGTGTTTTGACTGTCTGGCTTTGGAGTGACAGGGGCTGGGGATGTGCAGTGGCTCCAGAGAGTCTGGATGAGTCAGCGCTAGGCTGAATAGGCCTGGTCTGCATTTGGGGTGGTGGGAGGAGTAGCACCTGCACCTGAATAGGGCTGTGGCTGCCTTCCACAATGATGGCTCCGCCGCCATGTGGTGTGTCTGGGGCCAGGGCTTACACTTACAATGGGGAGTGTTGTGCACTGTAAGGAGATTTTTAAGTGCCCCCAGAACTGGTTTGGACTGGGCTCGGAGCCCTGGGCCAGGAGAGAACAAAGAGATTTACTGTATAAAAAGAGGGGCGCAGAACCCAGACTTTTAGATCATCCCTGGAATTCAGGAGTACCCTTTGCCAAGGAGAAGAGCTGGAGAGACTGACGAGAAGTACTGCCCCTTTGCTGTGTGCTGTGTGGGGTTGGCCTGCAGTTGCTCTTTCTGCCAAGGAAAGGAGAAGGACTTTGCTGTGTGCTGTGTCCCCTGCTTGAAGGAGACCTCCAAGGGCCTTTGTGTGCTGGGCTCCTGTTCTGAAGTCTCAGGGACACAAAGACTTCACCCCCAGCTCCCCTGGCCTCTGCTGCTGGGAGTTCTGACCTGCCAAGAGGTGCTTGTGCCAGTATTGGACCTCTGGAGGTTGTTGCTGCTGTTTGGGAGCTTGAAGAGAGAAGGAACTTGAAGAACTACAATAAAGACGCATCACTCTTCTTGCAGCTGTTTTTCTGATGCATCTCCACGGCGCAAGAAGAATTTCCACGCATCGCAATGCCGCAACGAAAACCGCCGCAGCGCCTGTCGCCGCTGCAAGGATCGATGCAGGAGGGGTCGCGGCTGAAGAAAACCGCTGCACCGCCGCTCACCGTCGCCGCATCGATTACCGACATATTCCGGATTTCCACGCATCGCACCTGTGTGACAAGTTTTCACGACGCATCACCTGCGGACCGGAACCATCACAAAGAATCGATGCATCACTTACCCCTACAGACCGGATTCGACGCATCACTTCTCCTGCGTGCAGCAGAACTGTTGCATCACCTCCCCAAGATCTCAGGAACTGACGCATCTCTTTCTTTTTGACACTTCTTCACTCTGCGGCTGTTTTGTGGAAATGTAAAATCTGATTCTTTCGTTTTTTATTTAAGCTGTGCTTCATCTATTTTCACCCCTGCCCTACTTTCAACCTGGTTCTATCCTTAACACCGCATCTGTATAAACATGAGTAAAGGATTTAGGTTGGGACATTGTAGGCTGTGTAAACATGCAGAGTCAGCGCAAAAGAACAGCTAGCAATCTGCTCGAGGGTTTTCAGGCAATGGTTAATCCACAAGTAAAGTCTACTCAGATAACATTTCTTGTTGTTCAGTCTTAGGACGTAGCAATTGCACAAGACACCGAGGCTGTCGATTCTTGCCTTACCTCATTTGTGTGTTTTTCCCAAAGCTCTATTTACCTCTGGGCGTCCCTTGTTTGTGATCTCTTGCTATAAAAACCCATGTAACCATCGTTCAGTGTGCTCTCTCCTTGGGTATCTTGATGGTACTTGTCGGATGGAGACCCATTCATGAATGCTTAATAAATAACCTATGGTTTGACTTTGCTCCAGTGTCAATTCCTCCTTACTTGTTAAGAACCCGTGGTGAAGTTATGTTATGTTATGTTATGTTAATGAAGTTTATAACGCGCTCAGATACTCCCAGGAGTGTCCCGGCGCGAGCCTTGAGGTGCAACTAGAAAGAGAATCGCAGGTTAAAACAGAAGTGTTTTGAGCTGTTTTTTAAAAAGACTAAGATCACGGGTGTTACGCAACGAGAAGGGCAACAAATTCCAGGCGGTGGCTGCCCGAAATGCAAGAGATCTGCCCCCCACTCTTTGACGGCGGACACGAGGTAGCCGGGCAAGGTGCTGAGATGCTGACCTCAGATCTCTGGTAGGGGTATAGAACTCAAAGCGCTTCCTTAGGTAAGCTGGCCCTAATCCGTGGAGAGCACGATGGGCAACCACAAGGGCTTTGAACTTGACGCGCTTAGTGACCGGCAGCCAGTGCAGAGTGCGCAGGTGTTGTCTAACGCTGCTTCTGATAGGAATGTTAAATAAAAGCCTGGCTGCTGCATTCTGGACGACCTGCAGTTTATTAAGAGAATAATCCGGTAGACCAATGTACAAGGCATTGGCGTAATCAAGGCGGGACAAAATCAACGCCCTGGTCACTGTTTCCCTTGCATCCCTAGGGAGCAAGGGGAGAAATTTCCTGAGTGACTTCAATATCCCAAAACAGCTCCCGGCCAATTTTTTGATATGATACGAGAAAGACAAATTACCGTCAAACCACACACCCAGATTCTTGACAGGTTGACCAGAAGAGGATGGTAGCGGAAAGCCGGCCGGCCAGAGAGTCTCTCTGAACCATGTGGGAAGGTTGCCGTAGAGAAGAATCTCCGATTTTTCTTCATTGCATTTAAGCTGTGCCGCTGAGAGCCACTGAAAGACCGCTGTCAGACATTTCTTAACCTTCAGAGTATCACACTCCAATTTACCCCAGGTAAACAGTAGTTGAGTATCATCGGCGTATGCCACGATTTTGGCTCCTAGCTCCTCCGCTAATTGTACCAGAGGAGTGACGTAGATGTTGAAAGAGGGGACTCAAAGAGGACCCTTGCGGCACTCCTGTGGTAACACCTTGAGGCGTGGAAGAGAATGGGGGGATCCAGATCTGTTGCGTACGCCCCTCAAGAAAAGATTTTAGCCACCTCCAGGCTGATCCCGTGACACCTATTTCCATCAGACGAGACAGAAGCAGCGAGTGGGGAACCGTATCGAATGCTGCCGATAAATCCAACAATATCAAGGCAGCACTTCCACCGGCATCCAGACAGCCTCGGATAGCTTCTGATACTTCAACCAGGGCCGACTCAGTGCTATATGCAGCTCTAAAACCTGATTGAGCTGGATGGAGTAGACCTGACCTGAAGTGGTGATCCCTGCACCAGCAGGTTATTAATTAATCTGCTCCACAAATTGGCGCCCAAAGGCGGGGCCCCATCAAAGGCTTGCAGTTGGACCAGGGGAGGAGATCGTGTTGGTAAGATGAACTTCGCTGAGGGGCGCACTACCTGAAGAGACTAGTGTTTCTCGTGGTCCAAGGTGATTTTTCAGCTCTCCGACTCTGATCTTCCTGGCGGCTGCTGGCCTTGACTGGGGCCTTCGGACGGTCATTTTTTTGGGATCAGGGAGGATCGACAGGTGGGAGTCGAAGACTACGTAAGAGATTAATCTGTATTGAACCGGTTCATTTGTTCATTTGGTTAGGATCTGTTTGATCTTTGCTTGACTTGGTATTTGTCTTGACTTGGTATTTGTTTGATAATCCGTTCGGAATCTGTTTGGAATTTTGAAACCTAGGATCTGTTTTGTATTTTGAAACCTAAGCTTTGTTTTGAGACTTGCTATTTGTTTTGACTAACATTTTTTCTTACAGGTAAATGTGAGAATATTTTTTATTTCTCTCTGTTTATAAGTTTTTTTATATCTTATATAACATACCTGTACTTAGTACGCTTTGGAAGTTTTGTTGTTGCTGCTGCGATAAGCAGAGCATTTTGGAAGCAAGTCAGCTGGCGCCACCAGAAGGTACGCCGAATTTTGAGATGTACATCAAATATGGTATCTGTCCCATCATGTATAATGCATTGTGGAACAAATATACAAAAGGGGATCCCCAGTTGCAATGGCCACTAGAGGGAACCATGGACCCTCACAAACTCGAGTATCTAGAGAAACAATTGTTTTTTTTGTTGTTTTTTTTAAAAGAAAGTTAGGCCAGCTATGTTTGACAGTTTGTGTATGTGGAGGAAAGAAATGAAGGAGCAGCAGCTCAAGGCAGAGAAGGTACAAAGGAAACAGGAAAGGAAGACAGAGTATCAGAAGTATAAGGAATTGAAGGATAAGGAAGTTCAGAAGAAAAAGGAATGTTTAGATAGAGAGCATAGATTATTAATATCTAAGGAATATATAGTTAGACCAACAGTAGCAGTTCAGGTCCACCAAGAAGATGTGGATTCAGATATTGATGGATTACTGATCAAACGACCCCGCCCCCATATGTACCCTTAACACCTCTTCCCCCTGGACCACCAAATGTCACCCCCCTTGTGCCCCCGGCCCCACCTCTTTTGACCGCGGCTGCCCAGCTCCCTATTTTTCCAACCAGTACCGGTACATCCCTTACCCCCCCCCATCCCAGGCCACTGCACCTGAAAAAACTGATGACCCCGTACTTCCTGTATCTATCTCCACCCCTCGAATTCTTCATTCTACTGTACCTTAGTTTCATCCGGACGCAATAAGGTTGACAGTACTGAAGTGGTTAAGTGATTTAGAAATGGAAGTAGAAAAAAATGATAGATCAGATACAGGATTTTTCAGAGGGCGAAACGTCTTTGTCTGATAAATAAGCTTTCTCATCAACTTATGGTTCAATGGGAGATGACTACAGGATAAAATGGCCCAGATGATGTTAGAGCTATTAATCGACAGTGTCAGATAGGGGCCTTCCCTGTAAGTAGAGTTAATAATGCTATAGCAGCAATAATTGATATCGTAATGAACTCTCTTCCTCTCCTCGAATAAAACCTATGAGGGAAGCTGCGCCACAGTTCATTCCTGGAAGAGGGAATGCAGACAATGATGACCCAAATAGCGCTGATGCTAGAGCCCATTTTCTGTATAATTGGATATATACGCCCTGGAAAGGACGGATGTACTCACTCTAAAAGCCTCTTTACCAGACATACAGAAAAATCCTAGAGGATTTTATGATGATGTACAGGCAGCCATTGATTCCTGTATCATGACTTTAGCAGATATTAATATGTTTTTTTCTTTGGTATGATCCTGCCACCAGATATGTGGCGACTTACTCGGAAACAGGATCATGCTGTTGATTTGGGAGGAGACTGGGCTGCCATAATAGCAGCTGAAACTGATAGGAAGCCTGGTAAAAAAAAAAAAACCTAATCAGCTCATACTGGATCTGCCTGGTAATATACTTACTTACATAAAGACGATAATTCTGGCACGGAAAATATATTGGACGCTCCTCACTGCTTGTAAGCAAAGACAGGGCGAGTCCATCCCTGATTTCTTTACTCACTTTGAGGAAGTTTCCTCTAATGTATGTAATAGCCCTATTCTTCCTGTCCTTAAAAGAAGGGATGGAATACAGGATAAAAGTTTATTGATTTATAATTGATTTGAGAGAAAGTAACAGGATAGTAGTCCCTCAATATCCTGTTGTTTCTCAGGTAAAGTTAATACACCTGTGGGATTTTCTGGCATCCCCGCTCAAAGCCCTATTTCACAACAACTGAATGTTAGTACAAGGGTCTCCAACATTTTCTGTAACAAAAGTCAACAGTGATGAAAAAGTGACCACCTCATCCAAGAGTATCAGTAGTGATCACATTAGTGCATTAGCCAGGGTTTTCAGCAGTAAAAAAAAAAAAAAAAAGGCTTTGACAATTTGAACTGAAATATTACATGGGTACTAGATACAAACAATAGCTGCAATACTCCCTTGCGCCAAGATATAATTATGAGTAATAAATATCTCCAACTGAAGTAATAGCTGTAAGTACATTTTCAAAATGTCAACCATTTTTCTATAGACATTAGTTTATGAGTTGTGAAAATACAAAAGAAATGTTGTCTTGAATACGTGAGTTTTATTTTTAAAATACAGGTTGGACTGGACTGTAGGAGAGCTACTCACAGGTACCTGGTGATCTACTGGTAGCCAATTACAGTATTGTCAACAGAAGGTTACCTATTTAGGTCTCCTCCTGTCAAAGGGGGGTAAGGCGCTTGTAGGAGAGTAGGATCTGCCTCTTATGTTGCCCCCACTTTTTTTCTGATGTTTACACTGGTTTCTGGCTATAGTCGGGCTGGGTCCCTGCTAATCAGGGCCCCAGCCTCTCTGTTCTCTCTAAACGACTTGGAGTGCACTCTAGGTGCACTAGTGATTGGATACTGTGGTACCTTATGAGTCCCTAGTATATGGTACCTTAGGTGCCAAGGGCATAGGTACTTCACAGGCCTACCAGGGGCTGAAGCATGTATTATGCCACCCCTGGGAAGCAGACTAAATCTGACACCACAGGTCTGCTACTGCAGCCTGGGTAAGGTGGTGCATGCACCCCTTACTGTGATGTAGGCTACCTATATCACTACATAGATACACACATATAAACCTATAAGTCACTCCTATGGCAGGCCTTATCAATCCTGAAGGCAGAGTGCTTGGTTCCTATGTGAGAGGGTGCCCCTGCATGAGCAGAGCCCCTCTGCAGCATTCGGAGACCCTTCTCTGAGGCTGTTTGTAGTGCAGCCTGACCATATACTCTTAAGCGCATTATAACCTTGCGTTAAATGCTAACTTTGGGATGGCTGCACGGAAACATGTCGTGTTTGGTGTCAAACATCTTGGAATACTACCCCCCGCCAGTTCTGGCGGCGGGAGTAGCATTCCACCCTTCTAGAGGGATAGACATGTACCTACTGTGGGAACGCGGTAGAATCCTGAAGAGCCCTGGCATCACAAAATGGATGCCACCAGTCACAGACACTGGGCTGCCCTCCTGCTGATGACCGAAACTCACAGTGGAGGAAGCCCAACAATAGATATCCTGTCACAAGGGGGTGTGACCACCTCCCAGACAGGGTTTAGTGTATTGGGGCTGGGTGGGTGCACTCTTAGAGTGCTTTGAAGTCCTGCACTGGGGGAGCAGAAGGCTCCTCTGTGCATACCCCAGTTCAAACCGGCTCAGGGGCTACCTGCCCCTGCTCTGGCGTGAAACTGGACAAAGGGAAGTGGGTGTAGCCACCCACTCCCCTGACCCTCCCATAGGTGGGGTCATAGAGCTAGTCCCTCCCTTCTTTTTAGGATAAGAGGGGGAACCAGTGCATTGCAACCCAGATCTCCCTGGACGATGCTCTACAGAAGAATCCTGGACCTTCGACGTTCCACTACTTTTGGAAGACTGAAGAATCTCCCTTGGAGTCAAGGAGTGACTCCCCTGCTTGGCAGGCACCAAAACTAAAATGACAGTCGCAAACTAAGCCGCTCCCGCCGGAGCCCGAAGTCCCTGCAGCCCAGGAAGAGGATTTCCTGACTTCTCCAAGGCCATCGTGAGTCCCCAGCGAAGCTGAGGCAAGTGGACCCCACGAGCGACGAGGAACCGCAGCCCCTGGGTACCGTGCACTATTGTCGAGTGCAACCCCTTCATGACATTCTACGAACTTGTGCTTTGGACCACGTGTGGTCCCAGCCTCTAGAAGAGATCCCTCCCAAATTCAGAGGCCTACACCGACCCGAGTGACCGTGGGCCCCTGTTGAGTGGATCCTCCCGAGGTGTCTTCGCAATCCCTTGCCAGCCGGCTTGTGGGTCCCCAGAAGACTTTCAAATAAAACCAAAGGGCTCCCCTGGTTGCTCCAGGCCTGCCCTGACCTACCCTTGCTGGGTAAGTCCCCCAGACCTTGCTGGTCTGCACCTTTGACTTTTCCTCATCACCACGAGACTTGCTGCTACCAAGGCTTGTTGGCTCCAATCGAGTCGCCGACACGTCAGTAAGCTGCAGACGTTGTGGGACACACCGAATCCAGCTCCTGGTCATCATCGACGCTGCCTGGACCACGTGGTCGAAGAGTCAAGACACCCGTGAACGACCCGAAGCTGTCGACGACGGTGGGCATTGATCTTCCTTGCCCAGAGTCACTGACAAGTGACTGGGAACACTGTCCCCTCTGCTTTCAGGTCTTCCTCCTTCCGAATCCAGGCTTGGATTCCAACGGACACTTCTTCTGTCGTCGCAAGCATCAAGTCTTCACTGGCTCCCATTGAAAACGACGCCGCGACCCGACACCTAAGGACACCTATGCACCCGGCTCCCCTGGGTGAGGTAACTTCAGCACTACGGTGCTCCTGTGGGTGTGGGCCCTAGAACTACTTACCCTGTAAGTGGCTTGCTTGTAGCTACCCTAGAAGTGCCCTAAAACTCCTATTTTCCCCGTGCGATTATCGCACTGGCTCGTACAGGGCTCGCGTCTGTGTTAGACACATCGCGTCCAACTCCCTTGTAACTCTATCAGTATCTGCGTCCTTCGACTTGTACTGACCGATCGGTGTGTTCGCCTCGAACACGCCAGGGACCTGTAACTTTGATAACTCAATCGCGTTCTCTCGCATAGACTCGTACAGGACTCGCACCAGTGTCTGAACACCGCGTCCGTCCCCTGTGGGTCTCCTACAACTACCTGGGGTGGTTCTCTGGGGTCCCTCGATTCTATATGCTCTAGACCACGGTCTAGCCAAGATAAGATTGTGATATTTACTTGTGCTAACTTATTTTGATAAAACATTGACTTGTACATATGTTCCTGGCTTCTAATCTCATAAAGAGATTAGTAGAGAGTTGTTTATTAATAAATACATATATATTTGATATATATACCTGTGTGGTGTCTTTTCATTTGGTGATTCAAGAGATTGTGTGGTAAAACAAGCTGCTTTACATTCCTCCAAGACTTAGCCTGAAGGCTGCTCTCCACAGCTACCACTAGGATAGCTTTCTATAAAGGTTGTCTTAAACCTACCTACCATAAGAGTCGAATTGGACTGGTGCAAGGTGTCCACTTTAATTAGTGAACAGCATATACCAGGCCAACTTCTCACATTGGTGGCAGCGTGTGGGATTCCAGCTTGCTATTGTTTTACCAGAAAATCTCTATTTGAATTACTAACTGAAAACCACTATAGGTACTCAAGGTACATATAAAAGTCAAGCTTAGTATCAATACGTTCTACTGAACTTAGAGCTGTGTGCCAAGGGATAGCACACCCTTTCTACAGCTCAAGCTAGGATCAGTAGGCCACAAACTAGTGTAGGTAGTACAACACTGCACAACACTAGAATGTCCTTAAGGGATGGACCCAGTGGATCCACCCAGCTTCAGTATAAGGACATGACTTTCTTTGACTTGAAAGCCATGTGTGCTGAGAGGCACCTGAAGATAGGACAGAGTCCCTCCACACTACACCTGATAGATCTGCTGACAGCAGATGATCTTAGATTAGCTCTAGGAGCTAATGGGTCTGAATCAGGGGGTGGGTCAATTACCATGTCTGGGTCAGATGATGAACATCAAGTTGACCAAGACTCTGTGATTGTAGGGCCAGGCCCCAAGGGGTCTGAAAAGGACAGAGGAATTCTCCCTAAGAGGACTGACACAGTGGAGGAGAGGCACAGGTCCCTTTCTAGGGACTCTGACCGCTCCTATCACTCTGGCAGAGAATTTGTCCAGCAGAGGAACTCCTACTTTCCCAGAAGAGAGACCTCCTCTGAAAGACTGTGCAAACTTCTGCAGTATGAGGAAGCAAGATTTGCCCTCAAAACCAAGCAGTTGGCATTAGATATAGAAGCCTTTGAGCTCCAGAGAGCTTCTAGAAAAGAGGGGTTAGAACCCCCTGGTGGCAGCAACAGTGTCCCTAGAGGCAGAGAATATATTCCAGACCATAGGAACCTGAGCAAGGTTGTTCCTCCCTACCAGAGTGGGGATGATATCCATAAGTGGATAACTGCTATGGAAAGGGCCTGTAGAGTACAACAGGTCCCCCAAAAGCAGTGGGCAGCAATCTTGTGGCTCTCCTTTTCAGATAAAGGTAGAGACAAGCTCCTCACTGTTAGAGAAGAGGATGCTGATGACTATGAAGTCCTGAAGAGTGCACTGATAGATGGGTTTGGTTTAACCACTGAGCAGTACAGGTTGAAGTTCAGAGACACCCAGAAGGCACAGACTCAGGACTGGACTGACTTTGTAGATTGTGCAACCAAGGCTCTGGAGGGTTGGCTGGTTGGCAGTAGGGTTACTGATTTCAAGGGATTGTATAATCTAATGATGAGAGAACAGATCCTTAATAATTGCCAGAACCAGTTGTTGCATCAATACCTGGTGGACTCCGATCTGACCTCTCCCCAAGAATTGGGAAAGAAGGCAGACAAGTGGGTCAGAACCAGGGTGAGGCAGAAAACCCAGAACCAAGGGGTGACACCAAGAAGCAGGATTCTAAGGGCTCTGAGAAAGGTGGGGATAAGTCAACAGACCAGAAGTCTTCACAAGGGCCCCAAAAATCTGCATCTGGTGGGGAGTCACAATCCAACAAGGGAAAAGGCCAAAAGAAGCCCTGGTGCAAATTCTGTAAACAGAAAGGGCACTGGACTTCTGACTGTAACAAGTCCAAAGACCAAACCACCACCACTCCTGCCCCTAAGGCAACTGTTCCCCCTAGTCCAGCTACTGGTGGAGGTGGTACTCAGAAGAAGGGTGTAGTAGGGTTGACCCTGGGTTCTGAAGTGGACTCTGACCTAGTCAGAGTAACCACTCAGGCATTGCTGATTTGTGATGGAGACATTGACATGTCCTTCCTAGTAAGCCCCAGTAACCTGGGCCAATACAAACAGCAGCCTGTAATAAATGGCAAACAGGCTTTGGCATTTAGGGACACAGGTGCTAGTGTCACCATGGTGGCAGAGGATCTTGTGGACCCTGGACAGATCATCCTGGGCGAAATGTACCAGGTGACCAATGCAAGCAATGTCAGGACCAACCATAGCCTGGCAGTTGTGAATTTCTCCTGGGGAGGGGTAACTGGCCTCAAGAAGGTTGTAGTCAGTGCAGACCTCCCTGTAGAATGTCTATTGGGCAATGATCTAGAAACTTCAGCCTGGTCTGAAGTAGAGTTATGGACTCATGCTGAGATGTTGGGCATCCCTGCAGAGGTATTTGCTGTGACCAGGTCACAAGCCAAAATGCATGACACTGAATCAGCTCAGGATCCTGAAATTATGGACCAGATGCTTCCCAAGAGGAGGAGCAGTAGGGTTAAGGCAGTGCCTTCCCCTCTGTCTCAGATCACAGATTCCCCTCCCCAGGGAGGAGGAGCAGACCCTGAAGAAGGAACTGCCCCAGAAGAACTTGAGCCTGATCAGGTTGAGTTCTTGGGGGCAGGGGGCCCTTCTAGGGAAGATCTGAGTAAGGAGCAACAGTGCTGCCCCTCTCTTGAACCCCTCAGACCTCAGGCTGCTGCTGAGGCTGCTGGGAGTGCTAGTGGGTCCCATAAAGGTTATTGGGATGAGGGACTCCTATATTCTGAGGGTAGAGATCCAGCCCCTGGAGCCACCAGGAGGTTGGTAATACCTCAGAAGTTTAGGGGTTCCTCTTGACCCTAGCACATGATATCCCTTTGGCAGGTCACTTGGGCCAAAACAAGACCTGGGACAGGCTTGTTCCACATTTTCATTGGCCACATATGTCAGAGGACACAAAGGAGTTTTGTCGCTCCTGTGTCACATGCCAAGCCAGTGGCAAGGCAGGTGGCACAACAAAGGCCCCTGATACCACTACCTGTGGTGGGGGTACCCTTTGAAAGGGTAGGGATTGACATTGTTGGTCCCCTTGACCCTCAAACTGCATCTGGGCACAGATTTATCCTGGTGGTAGTGGATCATGCCACCAGGTACCCAGAGAGCAATTCCCCTGAGGACCACCACAGCCCCTGTGGTGGCAAGAGCCCTCATTGGAGTCTTCTCCAGAGTGGGTTTCCCAAAGGAGGTCATCTCTGACAGAGGTACTAACTTCATGTCAGGATATTTGAGAGCAATGTGGAAGGAGTGTGGTGTGACTTATAAGTTCACTACCCCTATCACCCACAATGCGATGGTTTGGTTGAACGCTTCAACAAAACCCTTAAGGGAATGATTAAAGGACTCCCAGAGAAGCTTAGGCGGAAATGGGACCTTCTTCTTCCCTGCCTGTTGTTTGCCTACAGAGAGGTTCCACAGAAGGGGGTTGGTTACAGCCCATTTGAGCTTCTGTTTGGGCATCCTGTAAGAGGTCCATTGTGTTTGGTCAAAGAGGGCTGGGAGTTACCTCTCAAGCCCCCCAAACAGGATGTGATGGACTATGTACTTGGTCTCCGCTCCCGGATGGCTGAATACATGAAAAAGGCAACCAAAACCTTGAGGCCAGCCAAGAATTACAAAAAGCTTGGCATGACCAAAAGGCTGTGCTGACTGTGTACCAGCCAGGACAGAAAGTGTGGGTGTTGGAGCCTGTGGCCCCAGCAGCCCTCCAAGACAAGTGGAGTGGCCCCCATACAATAGTTGAACAAAAGGGAGAAGTCACCTATCTGGTGAATCTTGGAACTCCCAGGAGCCCCCTGGGGGTGCTTCATGTCAACAGATTAAAGCCATATGTTGACAGGGCTGACATGGGCTTGCTCATGGCCACTGATGAGGACCAGAAGGAGGAGAGTGACCCTCTCCCTGACCTTCTCTCACAGAACCCTGATGATGGGTCAGTAGATGGTGTTGCTTTGGCAAGCAGCCTCACTGACCATCAGAAAACTGAGTGCAGACAGGTTCTGCAACAGTACAGACATATGTTTAGCCTGACCCCTAGTCAGACTACCTGGTGCACCCATGAGGTGGACACTGGAGACAGTCTGCCTGTCAAGAGTAAAATCTACAGGCAACCTGACCATGTCAGGGACTGTATCAGGACTGAAGTCCAGAAAATGTTGGAGTTAGGCGTGATTGAGCCTTCAGATAGCCCTTGGGCTAGCCCAGTAGTCCTAGTACCCAAACCTCATACCCAGGGTGGTAAGAAAGAAATGAGGTTTTGTGTAGACTACAGAGGCCTCAATGCACTCACTAGGACTGATGCCTATCCCATACCAAGGGCGGATGAGCTGATTGATACTTTGGCCTCAGCCAAGTATCTAAGTACATTTGACCTAACAGCTGGCTACTGGCAGATCAGGTTAGCTGATGATGCAAAAGCCAAAACAGCATTTTCGACCCCTGGTGGGCACTACCACTTTGTGGTGATGCCCTCTGGATTGAAAAATGCACCTGCCACTTTTCAGAGGTTGGTGAATAAAGTTCTGGCAGGGATGGAAACTTATTGCTCAGCTTATCTAGATGATATTGCTGTCTTTAGTTCCTCCTGGCAGGATCACCTGGTCCACCTCAGGAATGTTTTGGAGGCTCTGCAGAAAGCAGGCCTCACTATAAAGGCCACTAAGTGCCAGATAGGGCAGAGTCAGGTTGTGTACCTGGGCCACCTTGTAGGTGGAGGCCAGGTTCAGCCTTTACAGAGCAAAATCCAAACCATAATGGAATGGGTTGCTCCAACCACCCAGACACAGGTGAGAGCCTTCTTAGGCCTGACTGGGTACTATAGGAGGTTTGTAAAGGGATATGGATCTATAGTGACCCCCTTGAATGATCTAACCTCAAAGAAAATGCCAAAAAGGTTCAGTGGACAGCTAGCTGTCAGAAGGCATTTGAAGACCTAAAGCAGGCCATGTGCACTGCCCCCATCTTACAGAGTCCAGACTACACCAAAAGTTCATTGTCCAAACAGATGCTTCTGAGCTGGGTGTGGGAGCTGTACTGTCTCAACTGAATGATGAAGGTCAAGATCAGCCAGTAGCTTCATTAGCAGAAGGCTGACCCCTAGAGAGAAACGTTGGTCAGCTATAGAGAGGGAGGCCTTTGCTGTGGTGTGGGCCCTGAAGAAGCTGAGGCCATACTTGTTTGGCACTCACTTCATAGTTCAGACCGACCACAAGCCCCTCCTATGGCTTAAACAAATGAAAGGAGAAAACCCAAAACTTTTGAGGTGGTCCATTTCCCTACAGGGGATGGACTATACAGTGGAGCATAGACCTGGGACCCAACATGCCAATGCAGATGGACTCTCAAGGTATTTCCACTTAGAGCACGAAGACTTAACTGGTCAAGGTTAGTTTAGTGTCCCTGCGTTTGGGGGGTTGTGTAGGAGAGTAGGATCTGCCTCTTATGTTGCCCCCACTTTTTTCTGATGTTTACACTGGTTTCTGGCTATAGTCGGGCTGGGTCCCTGCTAATCAGGGCCCCAGCCTCTCTGTTCTCTCTAAACGACTTGGAGTGCACACTAGGTGCACTAGTGATTGGATACTGTGGTACCTTATGAGTCCCTAGTATATGGTACCTTAGGTGCCAAGGGCATAGGTACTTCACAGGCCTACCAGGGGCTGAAGCAGGTATTATGCCACCCCTGGGAAGCAGACTAAATCTGACACCACAGGTCTGCTACTGCAGCCTGGGTAAGGTGGTGCATGCACCCCTTACTGTGATGTAGGCTACCTATATCACTACATAGATACACACATATAAACCTATAAGTCACTCCTATGGCAGGCCTTATCAATCCTGAAGGCAGAGTGCTTGGTTCCTATGTGAGAGGGTGCCCCTGCATGAGCAGAGCCCCTCTGTAGCATTCGGAGACCCTTCTCTGAGGCTGTTTGTAGTGCAGCCTGACCATATACTCTTAAGCGCATTATAACCTCGCGTTAAATGCTAACTTTGGGATGACTGCACGGAAACATGTCGTGTTTGGTGTCAAACATCTTGGAATACTACCCCCCGCCAGTTCTGGTGGCGGGGGTAGCATTCCACCCTTCTAGAGGGATAGACATGTACCTACTGTGGGAACGCGGTAGAATCCTGAAGAGCCCTGGCATCACAAAATGGATGCCACCAGTCACAGACACTGGGCTGCCCTCCTGCTGATGACCGAAACTCACAGTGGAGGAAGCCCAACAATAGATATCCTGTCACAAGGGGGTGTGAACACCTCCCAGACAGGGTTTAGTGTATTGGGGCTGGGTGGGTGCACTCTTAGAGTGCTTTGAAGTCCTGCACTGGGGGAGCAGAAGGCTCCTCTGTGCATATCACAGTTCAAACCGGCTCAGGGGCTACCTGCCCCTGCTCTGGCGCGAAACTGGACAAAGGGAAGTGGGTGTAGCCACCCACTCCCCTGACCCTCCCATAGGTGGGGTCATAGAGCTAGTCCCTCCCTTCTTTTTAGGATAAGAGGGGGAACCGGTGCATTGCAACCCAGATCTCCCTGGACGACGCTTTACAGAAGAATCCTGGACCTTCGACGTTCCACTACCTTTGGAAGACTGAAGAATCTCCCTTGGAGTCAAGGAGTGACTCCCCTGCTTGGCAGGCACCAAAACTAAAACGACGGTCGCAAACTACGCCGCTCCCGCCGGAGCCCGAAGTCCCTGCAGCCCAGGAAGAGGATTTCCTGACTTCTCCAAGGCCATCGTGAGTCCCCAGCGAAGCTGAGGCAAGTGGACCCCACGAGCAACGAGGAACTGCAGCCCCTGGGTACCGTGCACTATTGTCAAGTGCAACCCCTTCACGACGTTCTATGAACTTGTGCTTTGGACCACGTGTGGTCCCAGCCTCTAGCAGAGACCTTCCCGAACTCAGAGGCCTACACCATCCCGAGTGACCGTGGGCCCCTGTTGAGTGGATCCTCCTGAGGTGTCTTCGCGATCCCTTGCCAGCCAGCTTGTGGGTCCCCAGAAGACTTTCAAACAAAACCAAAGGGCTCCCCTGGTTGCTCCAGGCCTGCCCTGACCTACCTTTGCTGGGTAAGTCCCCCAGACCTTGCTGGTCTGCACCTTTGACTTTTCCTCATCACCACGAGACTTGCTGCTACCAAGGCTTGTTGGCTCCAATCGAGTCGCCGACACCTCAGTAAGCTGCAGACGTTGTGGGACACACCGAATCCAGCTCCTGGTCATCATCGACGCTGCCTGGACCACGTGGTCAAAGAGTCAAGACACCTGTGAACGACCCGAAGCTGTCGACGACGGTGGGCATTCATCTTCCTTGCCCAGAGTCACTGCCAAGTGACTGTGAACACTGTCCCCTCTGCTTTCAGGTCTTCCTCCTTCCGAATCCAGGCTTGGATTCCAACGGACACTTCTTCTGTCGTCGCAAGCAGCAAGTCTTCACTGGCTCCCATTGAAAACGACGCCGCGACCCGACACCAAAGGACACCTATGCACCCGGCTCCCCTGGGTGAGGTAACTTCAGCACTATGGTGCTCCTGTGGGTGTGGGCCCTAGAACTACTTACCCTGTAAGTGGCTTGCTTGTAGCTACCCTAGAAGAGCCCTAAACTCCTATTTTCCCCGTGCGATTATCGCACTGGCTCGTACAGGGCTCGCGTCTGTGTTAGACACATCGCGTCCAACTCCCTTGTAACTCTATCAGTATCCGCGTCCTTCGACTCGTACTGACCGATCGGTGTGTTCGCCTCGAACATGCCAGGGACCTGTAACATTGATAACTCAATCGCGTTCTCTCGCATAGACTCGTACAGGACTCGCACCAGTGTCTAAACACTGCGTCCGTCCCCTGTGGGTCTCCTACAACTACCTGGGGTGGTTCTCTGGGGTCCCTCGATTCTAAATGCTCTATACCACAGTCTAGCCAAGATAAGATTGTGATATTTACTTGTGCTAACTTATTTTGATAAAACATTGACTTGTACATATGTTCCTGGCTTCTAATCTCATAAAGAGATTAGTAGAGAGTTGTTTATTAATAAATACATATATATTTGATATATATACCTGTGTGGTGTCTTTTCATTTGGTGATTCAAGAGATTGTGTGGTAAAACAAGCTGCTTTACATTTCTCCAAGACTTAGCCTGGAGGCTGCTCTCCACAGCTACCACTAGGATAGCTTTCTATAAAGGTTGTCTTAAACCTACCTACCATAAGAGTCGAATTGGACTGGTGCAAGGTGTCCACTTTAATTAGTGAACAGCATATACCAGGCCAACTTCTCTAGCGCTACACCAACATAGGATATAATTGGTGCAGAACTTGCAGAAACCACTGACTCAATCTAATATCTGTACGTTTATTACCAAATTTTTCACTACTTGCAAAACCCCTGCTTGCTTTAACATTAAAGCACGTATGCATGCGCTTCCTTGGACTAATCAGTGTGAAGCTGTCTTTTTGCAATTGAAAAATGCTTTAAGTAATGCTCCTGCTTTAGGTAAAACCTGATTATTACAAATTTGAGCATGCAAAAGATCGTTGTAGCTTGGCACGGTCCCATGTAGGAAGGAATAGGTCATGCGCATATTTCTCCTCCACATTGGACCCCACTGCGATAAAGCAATTTGAAATGTATATTTAAGGTCACAATTTGACAGTTATGGTACCACATTTAGTAGATATCTAAAAAAAAAAAAAAAAATCAGACCCAGCTCCTGACCAGTGCAATATTAACAGGGTATGAGTTGACACTTTTGCTCCAAACATCACTCTGAAATGCTGTAACATTTTGAATCCAGCCACTGTACTGCCCCTTTCTGAGTCCCAACAAGTTATTACTGAGAAGGAGACTAAGGGACGGGTAGACCTGACAGATACCCCTATATCTGACCCACTAGGGGAACTGTCCGTGGATGGTTCATGTTACAAACTACCTGATGGCTCTAGTACAGCGGCCTATACAGTTACTTCCTTGAAATCTGTGGTTGAGTTATGTAAAATATAACAAATGTCAGAGCAATCTGTGGAGCTGACAGCTTTAACTAGAGCCTGTGACTTAAGTAAAGATTTGACTGTAAATATCAATGTATATGCCTTTGGAGTTGCCCACTCATTCGGACGACTCTAAAAAAAGTGGGCTGTTTGACTTTTGCATGGTGATGAGATACAGTATGGGGAATGAATAGTGAAGTTACTGGATACCTTGATGTTACCAAAAAGAGTTGCTATTGTTAAATGTTTTGTCCACAAGAAAATTATAGATGAGGTAATACAGGAAAATACTTTTGCCAATGAAACAGCTAAACGAACAACCTATTTAGAGTATAGTTTAATGTATATTGTAGGGACAGCTAGATGGACACCAGAAGTGCCTATGTTTAATCAGACTCTAGATTGCATTAGGGAAGTACAGGAAGAAGCTACGGAGGAAGAGAAGGAACAGTGTAAAAGATATGGGCGTCAGGATGCGACAGGATGTTGGATAGATCTGTCAGGAAAGCAAAGATGAATGCTTCCAAATTGTTATGTGAATGCTATTGTTACCATGGCGCACAGTTCAGCCCACATCAGTGCTAAAGGAATAGTGGCCACGTCAGACCATGTATGGTTCAATAATCTGATTCCCAGGGTGGCAGAGTTCTATGTCAAGAGGTGCATGATGTACCATACTTATAGCACAGGAAAAGGTACCCCGTTTCAATAGGATATTTTGCACCCCCAGATCTGCCCTTCGAGGTCTTGCAACCAGTTGAGGTGGTTATGGGGAGGCCAGCAAATGTATAGGGTGTACCAAGATCAAGGACAATCTGATATTGAATTTACCTTTCTTGTTGATTACTGTGTTGACTAAAGATTTGGATTTGATCCATTCACAGGTGAAGGCCAGCCTCTCTCCCAGTCTTAAAGGTCCAGGTCACAAGGTGAGGCCTAGAGACTGCGGGCCATATGTATCAAGCATTTTCGCAATCGCAAACACTGCAAATCGCTAAATTTCAGTGTTTGCGATTGCAAAAATGACTTTTGCGATGTATGAAACGGAATCCCATCGCAGAATTGCTAATCGCAAAAATAGCGATTCGCACAAATGTGCGAGCCCGATTATGCGAATATTTTATGCGAATTCGCATATTGCTGTACGCGATTTGCGATTTTCGCAAATAACGTAATCGCAGATAGCAAAATCGCAATGAGATGTACCAAGAATTCGCTATTTGCGAATTAGCAAAATTCGCAATTTAGCACCTCGCAATTACCACCAACTCAGAGCAGGTGGTAACCAGGTGCAACCCATATAAGCTGGCCCAAAATGCAACAGGGGCTTTCACAATGGCTGCGCTGTACATCATCGCTAGGAGGCTGAGGATCAGAGCTGCTGGCCAGAGAAGGAGACGCAAAGAGAGGATCTTCAGTGCACGCATCACCTTGTTCCAGCAAACAGAGGAGCAGATCCATGAAAAGTACAGGCTGCACCCAGACAGCATCATGGATCTCATTGAGGAGCTAAAGCCCATGCTGGAGCACCCCACACGCAGGACACGCACCATCCCCACCCATGTGCAGGTCCTGTGCTCACTGCACCTGCTGGCGTCTGGGAGCTTTCAGGGGGTGATAGCAGCAGCAGGAGGGGGTGACACAGAGTAGCCTGTCACGCCTCTTTCACAGGTTCCTGGATGCCATGATGCAGAGGTTGCAACACCACATCCATTTCCCTAACACGCAGCAGGCACTTGACCAAACCAAGCAGGGGTTCTATCAGATAGCCCAATTCCCCCATGTAATTGGCTGCATTGATGGGACCCATGTCGCCTGTCCCCCCCTCCCAGACAGAATATGTGTACAGGAACAGAAAGTGTTATCATTCCCTGAATATCCAGGTAGTTTGTAATGCCACCCATGTCATCACGGACATAGTTGCGAAATATCCTGGAAGCACCCATGATTCATTCATTTTCCGCCACAGTGGGCTACACCGTCGCCTCTTGGCTGGGGAGTTTGGTGAGGGCTACTTGCTAGGTAAAAATGGCTAACATTCACACATACAGTTGAGGCCTTGAGTGGGATGACAGTGTGTAACCCATTTCATTTGCACCCTGCAGGGGACAGCGCGTATGCAGTGAGGGATTTCATCACGACACCCTACTTGAATCCAGCCACTGCTGCAGAGCGCCGCTACAACAACGCCCACAGGTCGACCCGTAGTGTGATTGAAAGGACATTTGGCATCCTAAAGAGCCGATTTAGGTGCCTACACAAGAGCGGAGGTGCCCTGCAATACAGCCCGGAGACCTGCTGCAAGATAGTGGTCGCATGTGCCATGCTGCACAACATAGCAACCAGGAAGGGCACCCCAGTGGAGCTCAGCGAATCAGAGTCATCCGATGAGGAGGGACCGGCTCCTCGTGCAGGACTAGCAGGTGGTGTTGGGGCAGCTGCCGGACGGCAGAGGCGCCAGGAGATCACGCACAACTATTTCTAGGTGAGTAATAATGACAGTATGCTATGTATTGGTGCACAACTGTGTTTTTATTCCATTTGGTGCTAGTACATTTCTGGCACACAGCCTGGCGCTACACCTAATGTGTGTGAATGATATTTGCAACTGTTAAATTCACAATGCAAAGATGTCCTAGACACTTCAGTCCCCAGCAATGTGTTAAGTCACCCATGGCCATGCTTCCCTGATGCCACCTTATCTTCTGCGTGCCCGGCTGCTTGCACCTCGCTCTGGGTGCCCACTGCTCTCCCCTGGGTCATCCTGGGTTCTCCCCTGCCTCATGCTCCGCCGTCTGACCTCAGGTACTGGTGGTGTAATGCTGCTGCGGCTTGATTGGTCTTCACTGTCCCCTGTGGGCAGGGGTCCTGTCCCACCTGAGCCAGCCGCCTGCATCAGTTCCACAGCATGTGTCACCTGCACCAAGACCTTGGCCATATCCTGGCTGTTACGTGCCATTTCTACCTGCATACTGACACACCTACGTGACAGCAGGGACGTAACAGTGCACAGGCGGTTGACCACCTTGCTGTATGTGTCCATGCGGGCGTTGGATCTCCTCTGCACGGCACACAGTTCACGTATGGCACCAGTCATTTCCCTCATCTCACCCCTCATGTTGCTCATGTGATGGTTTAGGGTTTGGAACTGACGCTGCATTGACCGCATTGATTTTACTTGCAGCCGCTGCACCTTCACCATAGTGCCCTCGAGGCCGGAGAACACGGACTGCTGCTCCTCATCACCAGCACTGGTGGACTGCCTTGCCCTGCGTCTGTTTCCTCCTCCTTCCCACTGGTGGTCAGGGGACTGTTGCCTGTGTGGGACTGTAAGCTGGGCCTGGCCTGCCTGGGATTCGTCTCCGCTTCCCTGTAGGTCTGCCTCCATCTGTGGTAGTGGTGGCACGATGTTGCGTTTTCTGCATGCAACAGGGATTTCAGGGGTCTGTGCCTCCTGCTCCTCCTCCCCTGCCTGCTCATCGGTGACATCTGCCTCCTCATGCCCTGCACTGCCCTCCTGCCTTGCCAGTGGTGCTGTGAAGACAGAAGCACAGACAATATTTGTAGTGTACTCATTCTCATTTTGTAAGAGGTTAAATCTACTTATTTTTGCATTACCTACATCCTGTCTGCCTGTATTTTGCATTCCCTGACTCACTGTCACTGTTACTACCTTGCTGTGTCTCAATACTACACTGTTTGGTGCATGTGACTACATCTCCCATGATGCATTTCAGGGTGTACACCACACCATGTACTGGAGTTGAAAAACTGTTTGGTTGCTGGGGGCTCATAACTGTGTGGGTGCTATGGTGGAGTGGAAGGGGACAGATGGCATGCATCTTACCTTGACTGGTGGTGGGTGGGTCGGAGCTGTCCAGGTCAGCCACTCCACTGACACTCTCCGATAGCAAGGTGGACTCCACCAACTCCTCCTGGGGCGTGGACTCTGTAGCACTGGATGTGCCGCCCCGGTCTTCTTCGCCTCAGCCAACCTGGTTGCCAGCTTTTCTTTTGATCTCAGCCGCATATCGTACCAGCGCTTGCGCAGGTCCTCCACAGTGCGGTGGGTTACACCTATGGCATTCACCTTGTCCTGTATGGCATCCCAGATTTTCCTCTTCCTTGCCTCTGGCACGTTCAGGGCTTTTTTCCCAAAGAGGAGCTCATGGCTGCCTACCATCTCCTCTATCAGGACTTCCTGCTCCCTGTCACTGAATTTAGGTTTTCTCTTCCTTCCTTCTCCTTCTCCTTCTCCTTCTCCTTCTCCTTCTCCTTCTCCTGCTCCTGGGGATTCATTTTGCCTCCCTGGATGTCAGTGCAGTGCTCTTCCACTCTCCCCTCAGCCTCTGACTGTGCTTCTGGCAATCAGGTGCAGCTGTGCAGTCACACTTCCTGGTTGTGATGTCATCAAGCTGCACCTGAATGGCAGATTCCCCATTTTGCGATTCCTTATTAGCGAATTTCGCAAATAAAGAATCGCAAATTGGGATTCTCAGAATTATTCTGTGAATTTAGGCGAATCGCTAAATAATTGCGATTTTCTTGATACATTGTATTTTGCGATTCTCACAATGCGATTCGCAAAATATCGCATTTTGAGAATCGCAAATTCCGATTTTCATACATATGGCCCTGCGTCTTTACCCAACAGTTTCAGAGGTCAGTGCAAGTTCTCTTCACCACTCAGACTGCTGTTAAGTGCACAGGGCACAGACACTGGATCCATGCCACTGATGTGGAGAAAGCAAGCACCACTCCCTTTGCCATATGATCAGTGGATAACAAGAGGAATACCTGATTTTGAATATGATCAGATCTCTCAGCAAGTGCCTTTTGGGGATGGTGATCTTTTGAAACATGGTGAAGTGGTGTCATTGGAACAACAACTTGCTGCCATCATGCCTGACCCAGATGAACAGATTCTGTTTGAACATCCTGACATTGTTCAGCCCTGATACGAAATGCGGCCAAGGGCCGAAAAGAACTATAGACTTTGATTGAAGAAACTATCTCTGGAGAGGTAGCAACCCATGCCGGTGGTCAAGACCGCCAACGTCCAGACCGGTACGTAAGCTTTCCAGTGAGGCTTTGAAGCAAAAGACACTTGGGACTTAATGCTCTCTGATAGTGTAGTGAGGGAATTTTTGGGAGAATTGAGATTACATTGCTCTGTTTCTGGCTGATCGTTACGCTACTCTTTGTTACCTTGGCAATCAAACAACAAATACTACAGTAAGAGAAAGGAAGGTTAAGAAACATATAGGTTGAATATAAAAGATCAGTATAGGGAATAGTGTTAGGTGTTCTTCTGAAATAGGTATTTGTATATAGATTAGGTTGAAATGGGTAGAGTTGTCGATCTGCCATTAAGGCTCTTTGGGAAGGTGTCTTTTTGACCTATTAGAAGGAATAGAAGTACTTGCCTCGAATGCCCCGCTAAAAGCTGACAGTTTTTGATTAAAAGGAGAAAAATAGGATATTTGTATGTTTTCTATTGTTAGTATTGGGATTTTTGGGTCTATTTTGGAGGCTTGAAACATATTACCCTATTCATAGCCTAGTGTCCCCTACTCCTACCGCATCTGAACATTATCACTTCACCTTGTCCTCTTCTAAGGATTCACACTGCCAAATATATAAGCACAATACATTTGTTCAATATTTACATAAAACGCCCTTAATATTAATTGAGCCACACAAAAGCTTCACCAAATAGCTGCAGAAATACACCAGGAAAAAGGAACATGGACTTGGTCAGAATGGTTTTGGGGTATGTTTTCTACTTTGGGCTGGAAAATATTGATGGGAATAGTAATTATAGGAGCCATCTTTCTAACTTGCTGCTGCTGCATTCAATGTGCCCCTATGATATGCACCACCTGCATAAATATTTGTAGTAGTATTAAACCTTCCCCAGTCAATGTTCATGAATTGAATAGAGAAATGATGATGCATACTGAAATTCACGAATTTATGAATATTAATGTACACGATTAATACATGTACCTCTTAGAATGGATTCAGCACCGCTGAAAAGGAAGGACTGTGGAAATGTAAAATCTGATTCTTTCGTTTTTTAATTAAGCTGTGCTTCATCCATTTTCACCCCTGCCCTACTTTCTGCCTGGTTCTATCCTTAACACCGCATCTGTATAAACATGAGTAAAGGATTTAGGTTGGAACATTGTAGGCTGTGTAAACATGCAGAGTCAGCGCAAAAGAACAGCTAGCAATCTGCTCGAGGGTTTTCAGGCAATGGTTAATCCACAAGTAAAGTCTACTCCGATAACATATCTTGTTGTTCAGTCTTAGGACGTAGCAATTGCACAAGACACCGAGGCTGTCGATTCTTGCCTTACCTCATTTGTGTGTTTTCCCCAAAGCTCTATTTACCTCTGGGCGTCCCTTGTTTGTGATCTCTTGCTATAAAAACCCATGCTCTCTCCTTGGTTATCTTGATGGTACTTGTCGGATGGAGACCCATTCATGAATGCTTAATAAATAACCTATGGTTTGACTTTGCTCCAGTGTTGATTCCTCCTTACTTGTTATGAACCCGTGGCGAAGTGGTGATCCCTGCACCAGCAGGTTATTAATTAATCTGCTCCACAGTTTGGCCTTGTGAATTTTGACGCAGCTACAGGTACTTTGTGTAAAAGTCACGCATCCATAGTTTTCTACGGTACAAGTTCTTGAAACCTTTTCAAAGTCATATTTTTAACTGTGTATGTTGGATTTTTGTCATTTTGGTCTTGTTAAGTTTAGATAAAGATATTTTATTTTTCTGAACTGGTGTGGTGTCCATTTGTGGTGTTTTCACTATGTTCTGTGAGTGTTGGTACAGATATGTTAGAAATGGGGGTCTCTAGTTGGCAGAGGTAGGTACCTTTGTCCAAATAGGGACCCTTGCTTCTAGTCAGAGTAAGGGGGATACACACATTAGATAACCCGTGCTCACCCCCTTGGTAGCTTGGCACGAGCAGAAAGGCTTATCCCAAAGGCAATGTGTAAAGTATTTGTACCAACACTCACAGTAACACAGTGAAAACACCACAAATGGACACCACACCAGTTTAGAAAAATAAAATATCTTTATCTAAACTAAACAAGACCAAAACGACAAAAATCCAACATACAGTTACAAATATGACTTTCAAAAGGTTTCAAGAACTTGTACCATAGAAAACTATGGATGCGTGACTTTTACACAAAGTACCTGAAGAATGAAGATACGTCAAAATTCACAAGGCCAAACAGCTACAGAGTAAGGAAGCATTGGAAAACACAGCGATAAGTCAGTTCCTGAGTCTTTGGTGAGGTGAGGCGCCAGTTCTGCTGCACACAGGAGAAGTGATGCGTCAAATCCAGACTGTAGGGGGAAGTGAGGCGTCGAAATCCAAGACGATTCTGGTCTGCGGGTGATGCGTGGAAAACTTGGCACACAGGTACGATGCGTGGAAATCCGGGATGCGTCGGCGATCGATGCGGCGGTGTTCAGCAGCGCTGCGTCGGTCCTCTTCAGCCGCGATCCCTCGATGCGTCGATTTGAGCAGTTCTTCACGTTTCTTCTTTCTTCCAGCTCCCAAACAGCAGCAACAACCTCCAGAGGCCCAAAACTGACACTGGCACCTCAAGGCAGGTCAGAACTCACAGCAGCAGAGTTCAGGGAGCTGGGGGTGAAGTCTTTGTGTCCCTGAGACTTCTAAACAGGAGGCCAGCTCACTTCAGGCCCTTGGAGATCTCCTTCAAGCAGGGGACACAGCATACAGCAAAGTCCTTCTCCTTTCCTTGGCAGAAACAGCAACTGCAGGCCAACCCCAGACACACAGCAAGGGCAGTACTTCTCCTCAGTCTCTCCAGCTCTTCTCCTTGGCAAAGGTTCCTCTTGAATTCCAGGAATGATCTAAAGTTCAGGGGTTTTAGGTCTAATACTTATACCCCAAAATGTCTTTGTTCTCTTTGTGCAAGGGGCTCTGAGCCCAGTTCAAACCAGTTCTGGGGGCACTCTGCCAGTGCACAACAACATCCTTTGTCAGTGTGAGCCTTGGCTCCAGACACACCACAGGGGGGCGGAGCCAGCATTGTGGAAGGCAGACACAGCCCTATTCAGGTACAGGTGCTACTCCTCCCACCACTCCAAATGCAGATCAGGCCTATTCAGCCTAGTGCTGACTCATCCAGACTCCTGGAGCCACTGCACCCTCCCCAGCCCCTGTCACTCCAAAGCCAGACAGTCAATCCACAAAGAGGCAGAGGCACACAGGAAGGTTGAACAAAAAAATAGCCACTTTCTAAAAGTGGTATTTCCAAACACACAATTTAAAACCCATCTTTACTAAAAGATGTGTTATTAAATTCTGAGTTCAGGGGTACTAAACTCAATCAATCAGGGAATTGTAAGCGCGCTACTCACCCGTGAGGGTCTCAAGGCGCTGAGGGGGGGGGTCCGCAGATCTGTTTAGCCGAAGAGCCAGGTCTTGAGGGTCTTCCTGAAGGTGTTCAGGGAGGGGGCGCGTCTGATGTCTGCCGGTAGCTCGACCAGGTCTTGGCTGCAATGTGAGAGAAGGATCTTCCACCTGCTCTGGCTCTGTGGATGCGCGGGGTTTCGGCCAGTGCGAGGTTGGAAGATCGGAGGTTTCTTTTGGGTACGTGGAAGTTGATTCTGTCGTTGAGGTATTTGGGTCCGTTGTTGTATAGGCATTTGTAGGCGTGAGTGAGGATTTTGAAAGTGACACTTTTCTCCACGGGGAGCCAGTGGAGACTTCGTAGGTGTTGGCTGATGTGTTCGTGTCGGGGGATGCCGAGGACGAGTCTGGCGGCGGTGTTCTGTACTGTCTGGAGTTTGCGGAGTAGGGACTTGTTGATGCCGGCGTAGAGTGCGTTTCCATAGTCCAGTCTGCTGGTGATGAGTGCGTGGGTGACTGTCTTCCTTGACTCAGGGGGGATCCACTTGAAGGTCTTGCGGAGGATGCGGAGGGTGTTGAAGCAGCTGGAGGTGACGGCGTTGACCTGTCGGTTCATGGAGAGTGATGAGTCGAGTACGATGCTGAGGTTCTTGGCGTGGTCTGACAGGGTAGGTGGGCTTCCAAGGGCAGTCGGCCACCAGGTGCTGTCCCATGCAGAAGGGGTGGTACCGAGGACGAGGACTTCTGTCTTCTCAGCATTGAGCTTCAGGCAGCTGTTGGTCATCCAGACTGCGACGTCTTGCATTCCTTTCTGGAAGTTTAGTTTGGCAGTGGTGGGGTCTTTGGTGAGGGAGCGCATGAGCTGGGTGTCGTCGGCGTAGGATACGATGTTGAGGCCGTGTTGTCGGACGATGGCTGCGAGGGGGGCCATGTAAATGTTGAAGAGGGTGGGGCTCAGTGATGAACCCTATGGGACTCCGCAGGTGATTTTCGTGGGGTCGGAGAGGAAGGGTGGGAGTCTGATCCTTTGGCTTCTTCCGGTGAGGAATGATCGCATCCAGTCCAGGGCTGTTCCTTGTATGCCTGCGTCGTGTAGTCTGACGACTAGTGTGCGATGGGAGACGATGTCGAAGGCCACTGATAGGTCGAGTAGGATGAGGGCTGCGGAGTGGCCTTGGTCCAGGAGGGTGCGGATGTCTTCTGTGGCGGCGAGTAGGGCGGTCTCTGTGCTGTGGTTGCTTCGGAATCCGGATTGGGACGGGTCGAGGACGGCGTTCTCTTCAATGAATCGTGTCAGTTTCCTGTTGACTGTTTTCTCTGCAACTTTGGCTGCGAAGGGGAGGAGCGAGATGGGCCGATAGTTCTTGAGGTCGGTGGGGTCAGCTGTGGGCTTCTTGAGCAGGGGTCTGACTTCTGCGCGCTTCCAGTCGTCTGGGAAGGTGCCTGTTTTGAAGGTGGTGTTGATGGTGCATTGTAGTTTGGGTGCGATGGCGGCCACGGCTCTGTGGTAGATGTGAGGGGGCAGGGGTCGGTGGGTGCCCCAGTGGATGCTTTTCATGGTCGAGGCGGTGTCTTCGGCCGTGATCGGTGTCCAGTTGGACATGGTGGGCTGGCTGGTGTTTCTGGGGGGCGGTGGGCAGTCTGTGGCACCAGGTGGATGGTCGATGAAGTTGTCGTAGAGGTTTTTGATCTTGAGGTGGAAATAGGTTCCAAGCTTGTGGCAGAGGTCTTGGGATGGGGTGATGTCTGTGGCTTCGCTGCGTGGGTTGGTGAATTCTTGAAAGACACTGAAAAGTTCCTTGGAGTTGGTGGAGTTGGCCAGGATTTTGTTGAGGATGAAGTTCCTTTTGGTGGCTCTGATCTGGTTGTGATAGCCCGTCATGGCGTCCTTGTAGGTGGTGTGGTTTTCGGTTGTCTTGGTGTTTCTCCAGTTCTTCTCCAGGCGTCTGCAGGTGCGTCTGGCTTCTTGGAGAGCGGTTGTGAACCAGGCGGCTTTCCTGGGGCGTTGTCTGTCGGGGTTGCATAGAGGGCGAGTTCATCTGCGCAGTTGGAGATCCAGGTGTGGAGTTCTCTGGCTGCGTCGTTTGCGCTGTATGCGTCGGGGGCCCAGGTGTGGTTGTCTCGGCTGAGGGTGGAGTTAAGTTGCTCGTCTGTAACCTTGCTCCAGTTCCTTTGTGGTGGGCGTGGGGCTGGTTTGGGTGCCTTGGGTTTGTTGATGGCGAAGTGTACGCAGTGGTGGTCGGTCCATGGCGGCTGCGTTGTGTGGCTGAAATGGATGCTGTTTCCTGCCGCGAAGATGGGGTCGAGGGTGTGTCCTGCTCTGTGGGTCAGTGTGTTGACGAGTTGTTTAAGTCCGATGCTGGCGAGGTTGTCACGAAGGATAGTGGAGTTGGGGTCACTGGGGTTGTCGAGGTGGAAGTTCAGGTCTCCAATGAGTATGTAGTTTGTTGAGGCGATCGCGTGGGGTGCGATGAAGTCGGTGATGGTGGTGGCAAAGGGTGTTCGGGGGCCGGGGGGTCTGTAGACGAGGGTTCCATCAAAACTCCATTTTTCTATCTTATCCCTATGGGAAGATATGCTTGGAAAATGTTACAAAGCATTACCCATTCTGTCCTATGGGGCAAGATAGCCTTTCAATAGTGAAAAACGAAATTGGCAGTATTTCACTATCAGGACATGTTACACACTCCAGTACATGTCCTACCTTTCACATACACTGCACCCTGCCCAGGGGGGTACCTTGGGCCTACCATAGGGGTGTCCAATGTGTAAGAGAAGGGAAGGGTAGGGCCTGGCAAGTGGGTGCACTTGCCAAGTCGACATGGCAGTTAACAAACTGCGCACAGGCACCGCGGTGGCAGGCCTGAGACATCTTTTCAGGGCTACTCATGTGGGTGGCACAATCAGTGCTGCAGGCCCCCTAGTAGCATTTGATTTACCAGCCCTGGCACGCTCAGTGCACTTTACTAGGGACCTACTGGTAAATAAAATATGCCAATCATGGAGAACCAATCACAATATCAATTTACATAGGGAGCACTTGCACTTTGACACTGATCAGCAGTGGCAAAGTGCCCAAAGCATCTATGCCAGCAAAAACGAAATCCAGTACAGCATCAAAAACACAGGAGGTAGAGGCAAAAAGTCAGGGAAAACCACGCCAAGGATGCCAGGTCTAACACGTGTCCCCTCCAGCTGAAAAGTGGGGAGAACTACCCACCCTCTTGGGAGTTCTTATCACTAAGGCAGGAGAATCTGGACAGACCATCAGCATTGGTGTGGCGGTGTTCCACCGTAAAGTCCATTCCCTGTAGGGAGATGGACCACCTCAACAGTTTTGGATTCTCACCCCTCATCTGCATCAACCATCTGAGGGGCCTGTGGTCTGTCTGAACCCGGAAGTGAGTCCCAAACAAGTAGGGCCTTAGCTTCTTCAGCGCCCAGACCACAGCAAAAGCTTCCCTCTCAATTGCACTCCACCTCTGTTCCCTGGGAAGTAGCCTCCTACTTATGAAAGCTACAGGTTGGTCCAAGCCCTCGTCGTTCAATTGTGAGAGTACTGCTCCCACACCATGCTCTAAAGCATCTGTTTGCACAACAAATTCTTTGGAGAAGTCAGGTGCCTTAAGCACAGGCACGGTGCACATGGCAGATTTCAGGGTCTCAAAAGCGGTCTGGCAGGCTTCAGTCCAGTTCACCTTCCTGGGCTGCTTCCTTGAAGTCAGCTCTGTCAAGGGGGCAACAATGGTGCCCTACCCCTTGACAAACCATCTGTAGTACCCGGTGAGACCTAAAAAGGCTCTCACCTCAGTCTGGGACTTGGGGGGCTCCCAAGCCAGAATGGTGTCAATCTTCGCTTGTAGGGGCGCCACCTGGGCGCTCCCTACCTGGTGTCCCAAGTACACCACAGATCCCTGCCCTATCTGGCACTTACTTATCTTGATAATGAGACCTGCCCTTTGCAGAGCTTTCAACACTTCGCAGAGGTGTTGCAAATGTTCCTCCCAACTGGAGCTGAACACAGCAATGTCATCCAGGTAGGGGGCGCTGAATTCCTCTGGCCCGGACAGTACCTGGTTGACCCGTCTCTGGAAGGTGGCACAGGCGTTCTTCAACCCAAAGGGCATAACACAGAACTGGTAGTGCCCCTCAGGTGTTGAAAACGCTGACCTCTCTTTGGCCCCCTCGGTTAAGGCAATCTGCCAGTACCCAGACGTTAAATCAAATGTACTGAGGTACCGGGCAGATCCTAACCGATCCACAAGCTCATCAGCTTTGGGGATGGGGTGCTCATCAGTCTTGGTGACCGCATTGAGCCCACGGCAGTTCACACAAAACCGAAGTTCTGGAGTGGCACCTGGCGCAGCAGCTTTTGGTACTAAGACCACTGGGCTAGCCCAGGGGCTGCTTGAGGGCTCTATCACCCCTAACGCCAACATCTTGGAAACTTCTTCCTTGATGTGGGCCCTGACTTTGTCAGCTACCCTGTAAAACTTCTGCTTCACAGGTAGACTGTCCCCAGTGTCCACATCATGGACGCACCAATTGGTGACTCCTGGTATCAGGGAGAACAGCGAGGCTAACTGTCCCAGCACCTGGCGACAGTCCCTCTGCTGCTCTGGGGTCAGGGTAGGAGAGAGGTTTACCCCATCCACTGACCCATCATGTTCCTTTGCTGACAGGAGGTCAGGAAGAGGCTCACTCTCCTCTTCCATTCCATCATCTGTTGCAAGGAGCATAGTTACTTCAGACCTCTCAAAGTGTGGCTTGAGGCGATTCAAGTGCAGGACCCTCAAAGTGTTCCTAGGAGTCTGCAAGTCAACTAAATAGGTCACCTCACTCTTGCGCTCCACCACCTCATATGGACCAGTCTACTTATCTTGGAGCGCACAAGGCTCCACTGGTGCCATCACCCACACTTTCTGGCCAGGTCGAAATTCTACCAGAGTGGCATTCTGGTCGTACCATCTTTTCATTTCTTCCTGGCTAGCTTCTAGGTTTCATCACAAAGTTGAGACACGCGAATTTCGTGTCCCAAAAGAGTTGCACAGCTGGATAGACATTTGTGAAACAATTTTACATGTACTCCATAGTATTGCCAAAGTTCATCCAATTTTATTTCCATTTTTTAACCATTTAATCCGTCACGTCAAAGAGAGGAAGTTCAAATTTTTCACGCATTTAAATTACACAGGAATTGCCCATCCGGGCCTATTCACAGGCACGTAAGTGAACTCCATCCTCCAATACATATTAAATCTCCCAATGCATTTCGGTCAAATCTCGACCTTCTTCAGGGGTATCTACAATGATTAAAAAATATGCATCAATCACACACAATTTGAATACAATTAAAGTTAATAATAACACCGTATCCTATGTGCATAACATTTCAAAAAATAAACATACATATCCTAAACCATAGTGCTTGCTGTTTAACTTTTTCTCCAATCAATCCCACTTTGTGCACCCAAAATCAACCTCCCCAGACCAACAAGCAAAATAAAAAAACGTGTGGTGGGTGGGCCTAGGGAACAACGTCATAGCAGTGAAAATAGGCGGAGACACGTGGGGTTTAAAAATCAGATACGAGTCAGCTGGGGTGGTTGCATAACGGAGGTTGAGCCAAGTGAGTTGAGCCGAGTGGTTTTCCGATGGCAGAGAATCGTTAAAAGATTAAAGGTATAAACTGGGGTTTCGGGAGAGATTCAGATAGACGCATGGTTTATAAACAGTTACGAGGTAGATTGCGTGTTTTACAACGTTGTTTGAGCTAATTATTTTTCCGGTTGTAAACAACTGCTGAACAATTAAAAGTACAAACTGGGGTGATGGGGAGAGACTTAGATAAACGGCACAACCGAGGGGACTCATTTGGTTTAAAAACAACAGACACGAGTTTACGAGGGTGGTTTTACAATGATGTTTGAACTGAATAGCGGCTGTACTAAGTGCTGAATGACCATGAGAATAAACTGGGGCAATGGGGAGAGATCTTAGATGGATGACATAGCTGAGGGGTTAATCTCCAGCGGCTCGGAGTAGAGTAAGAGTGGTTTCACGGTTATTTAGTTTCGTTTTTTAATTTCGCTTGTGCCTGTGCCTGTGAATAGGCCCGGATGGGCAATTCCTGTGTAATTTCAATGCGTGAAACATGTGAACTTCCTCTCTTTGACGTGACGGATTAAATGGTTAAAACATGGAAATAAAATTGGATGAACTTTGGCAATACTATGGAGTACGTGTAAAATTGTTTCACAAATGTCTATCCAGCTGTGCAACTGTTTTGGGACACGAAATTCACGTGTCTCAACTTTGTGATGAATTCTTACCCATTGCGCATTTGGAACGGAGCGCATAACAGAGTGAATGCACGCTAAACATGACAAATGGATTATAAATTAGAACTTTGGCAAACCAAGGTGTGCTTCAGACTTTTTTCAGATGTAGTTTCTAGGTTTGCCTGAGTGAGTTTCCTGAAGCGTTGAGTCTGGTCTCTGAAGGCCAGCACATAGCTGAACACATCTTGTGGGGTCTTACCAGGCATTCTCTCCCACCCCTCCTTCACCAGACTCAGAGGTCCTCTCACAAGGTGACCGTACAGTAGTTCAAAGGGACTGAACCCTAAGGACTTCTGGGGTACCTCCCTGTATGCAAACAACAGGCATGACAAAAAGACGTCCCACTTCCGTCTCATGGGTTCTGCAAGACCTTTGATCATGCCCTTCAAGATTCGGTTGAATCTCTCAACCAATCCATTCCCTTGAGGGTGGTAAGGAGTGTTGAACTTGTATGCCACACCGCACTCCTCCCACAAAGATGTCATGTACTTCAAAATGAAGTTTGTACCACAGTCAGAGACCCCCTCTCTGGGGAACCCCACACGGGAAAAGATCCCCATCAATGCACGGCCCACCACGGGGGCTGTGATTGTCTGGAGAGGGACAGCTTCCGGGTACCAGGTGGCATGGTCCACCAAGACTAAGATAAACTTGTTGCATAAGGCTGTCTTGGGTTCCAGTGGCCCCACAATATCAATGCCCACCCGCTCGAAAGGGGTGCTCACCACGGGAAAGGGTTGGAGGGGAGCCTTACACTTCCCTCCACTCTTGCCACTTGCCTGGCAAGTCTGACAAGACCTACAATGTGTACCGATGTGCCTTCTCATTTGGGGCCAGTAAAAGTGGGTGACAAGCCTCTGAAAGGTCTTGTTGTACCCCAAATGTCCTGCGAGAGGCACGTCATGAGCCAGATCCAATAGGAAGGTCCTGAAGTGCTCGGGTATCACCAGCACACGGGCTGGACCGGGCTCAGAGACCTTAGGCTCACTATATAGCAAACCATCTTCCCAGTAAATCAGATGTGATCCGGACTGATTACCTGCTGCCTGGTCTGCAGCCTGTTGCCGCAGACCAACAAGAGTAGGGCACTCCATCTGCGCTTTGCAGAACTCCTCCCTGGAGGGACCCCCTTCCTGCTGCCAATGGGTCAGCTCCGGTAGGTCTCCCAGTTCGACTACCTGCTTCCCTGTGGGCTCCAGGGCATCCCCCTCAAGGTCTGCTTCTTCGGGGACCACGGGAACTTCTGGGGCTGGTTTCCCATGCCCCCTGCCCTTCCTCTTCCTGGCAGGCACCTGGGCCACTGTTTCAGGCTCCAGGTCCTCTTGATTACCCCTACTGGCTGCCATTGACCGAGTGGTCACACAGACCCACTCAGGCAGATCCAACATCTCCAAATGAGCCTGGCGTTCCACCTCCTTCCATGGGGAACTCTCCAGGTAATTTCCAAGCAGACAGTCTACAGGCATGGATGGACTAACAACGACCTTCAAGGAACTTGAGACCCCCCCCACTCAAAGGGAACTAGCGCCACCTTACATAAGCGCTCAGAGTTGTCTGCTGCAACTACAGGGTGAAGTACATTGGGTATAACCTGCTCTTCAGACACCCATTGACACCTGACAGATGTCACACTGGCTCCTGTGTCTCTCAGAGTCTCCACCCTCCTTCCATTGATGGTCACCCACTGCCTGTATTTCTTAGTGTTCTCAGGCAGATAGGATTCCTGGACCATCTCTCTGACTCCTAATGAGACAAGGGTCATAACTGCTTGCTCCCCCTCTTCACTAGGAACCAATTCCTCCCCCAGCGCTACACTCACTATCCCCGGTGACAGAGCACCAGTGGGTGCTGGAGGTGCGTTGGGGCACTCGGGATCTCTTGCAATGTGGCCCACCTGACCACAGGAATAACACCTGGGGGGACCCCGGTTGTCATGTCTGCCCTTAGGGGGCCAGGACACCATAGGCTTGGGGGGCTGGGACTCCTTACCCTGGGAACTGTTTTGGGGCCCTTTAGAGAACCCCTTTTGGTTACCCTTGTCCCCCCCCCACTCTTCTGCTGGGGACCCTGGCGGGGTTACCCACAATCCCCTTGTGGACCCTGGTGCTAGTCCAGCGGTCCGCCTCCTTAGAAAGCTCCCTGGGATCAGTTAGCTTACTATCCAATAGAGACTGATGCAGCTCTGGAACAAACAGACTACTCATGTGCTCCCAACTGATTAAGTTACACAACCCCTGGTAATCAGTTACCTTGCTGCCCTTTATCCAACCTTCTAGTGCACGCATATACATGTTCACACATTCAACCCAAGTACTTGAATCAAGCTTCTTGAAGTTCCTGAACTTCTCTCTGTACTGCTCTGGGGTGAGCCCATACCTGAGGCATAAAGCCTCCTTCATGTTGGGATAGGTCAGGGTACCCGCCTGCTCTAAAGGTGACAGGGTGTCCCTCCCAGCGGCCTCAAAGTGTTTCCACAGACCTGCCCCCCAATGCCTCTCAGGAACCTCATTCATTCTCAAGGGTATCTCATACGCCGTAAACCATTCATAAATATCATCACCCTTCTGGTAATTATGCATTAGGTCCTTGGGTATGTACACCTTACCCCCTTGCACTGGCTGTGCGCTGCCACCATTTGAACTGGACTCCACTTGTTTGGCCTTAATGTCCAGTTCCCTCATGCTCAACTCATGAGCCAAAAGCAATTTCTTTTCTTCCAAGGCACGAGCATTCTTGCTCTCCTCCGCCTTGGCCTGAAGCCTCATGACCTCCAGCTCATGCTCTCTGACCCTTTGGTTCTCCTCCCGCTCCTCTGGGGAAAGACTTCCAGTGGAATGGAAGTTGCCAGCCCTGGAGGCTGCTCTTGACACAGGCAGATCCTGTGACCTGAAACCATCCCTTTGGGCATCCTCATCCACCTCGGCATCACCTGTCTCCCCAGCCTCTTTGGCCTCCCACCAGGCCCTTAAGGCCTTCTGCAGCTCATCCTTCCTAGAGCTGCTCTTCATGGGACATCCCAAATCCTTGCAAAATTGTTTAAGCTGATCTACTTTGTATGAATGCAACATTTCAATATCAAACTCCAATTCTGCAACTTCACTTGCTGGTTTCCCTTTCTGAGACATGATGCATGGATACTTTAAGGGTCACTCAAAAATAGAACCAAAAACAAAACACAGTATGTGGTTGCGTAGTGGTCTGCACTAAACTAGTGATGTACACCAATCACTGTGAGTCAAGCACAAATACAGGTTCAAATCCTCACTGCTGACCACCAATGTTAGAAAGGGGGGTCTCTAGTTGGCAGAGGTAGGTACCTTTGTCCAAATAGGGATCCTTGGGGCGTGGTCTGGCCACAAAACGAGATGGCAGCCTAGGAGAAGTGCTCCGCTCCAAGGGAGGCTCCAGGCGGGGTATGAAGCATTCCGGAGGCGGTTCTGTGATACCAGCCTGGCGGCCCTGAATGCGGGGGCTACTCTGGACGCTCCGGTGCTGTCGCCGCGGCTGGAGAGTGCGTGGCTGGGACGGCGCACCGTCGAAGGACTCTCGGGCCTGGAGGTGGGCTATCAGCCTCAGCCTCGAGTGATTGCTGGGCCCCGCCTCCTGTGTCTGTGGTGGGACATCGGCGGCCGGTGACTGCTTCCCATGCCTGATGGTGCCTCCGGAACTGTGGAGGCTGCCCCTCCCAACTCCAGTATCATCGCCTGAGGACCGGGTGACGAGGTGAGCGATCCGGCGGCTTACTCCTGAGCCTAGAGACGTGCCCTTGAGCCAGAGGGAATGCTCGGCGCCATCACCTCATCTACAGTGGCAGACCTGAAGAACAGGGGCTACTTTTGGAGCTTGACGGCGTCTGTGGCTGCGGAGACTACCCCAGCCGCCCCGGTAGCACGAGCAGAGGGGGCAGTGGGACAGTAAGCCAGTAGACGATTTCAGGGCCTGGAAGAACACCCCCAGCCTCAGCCTGGAGTGGCTGCTAGACCCCACCTATTAACCCAGCAGCGAGAAACGCCAAGACCGGGACTGTTACTGGCACCCGGGGGCGCCTCAAACCACGCTATAACACGGATTCTTCTCCCCCCGCCTACAGCAGTGCCTGCTCCATGACCCCTGGATCCTCCTAGGGCACGTGGAATTTTTCTCTCTGCAGAGTGGAGGGGAGGAAGAGCGGTGGTGAATGCCCACCGGAGATACTGGAGTACCCTCTGCACACCCCAACAAGTACTGTCTCCCCCACCCAGGCGCTTATAGAGGTCTGCACACCAAAAATGGCGAGTGCCATATAGACGGCCCAGCTCCGCCCCAACGGAACTTGGGATCACTCTGGGTGCCCGGCAACGACCCCGGGGGGCACCGTCACCCTACCTGCTCAGTGAGAGTAACGTTACCCCGGGAAGACCCTGATCATCAACCCGGCTCCGCCCATCATCTCAGGACCCGGGACCTGGCTCTCAGCCTCCAGTGGCCAGCATCAGCAAAGACGGCATAGCCTCCTTCTAGCGTCCTTCTAAGATGCCCCCCCCCCGGATAGGTACAGGCGCAACTTGGTACTGGGGCACGAATGACCACATCAAAACAGGGCAAGACCTCCAGGCAGCTCTTATTCACGGAGGCGCCTAAGCAACACCCGCGCATGATGGCCACGAAGGCTGATGACCTACCGGCAAGCGGCTCCCCGGCCCCCCGACAGCCCCGGAAGCAGGAGTTACTATGGATCCCCCTCCTTCAGGAGATCTCCTCAGTCGGTCGAAGATTGGAGGGGATGGACTCCAATATTACAAAACTGGTGGATGAAGCCAAATAGATACAAGTGGACCTGGCTGGGTTCCGCTCTCGTACAGAGGCGCTAGATCAGAGGCTGATGGCGGTAGAAGGCCGACTGAATACAATATCAGACAGAGACCGAGAACTCCTCTTCTTGCGCAGCAAGCTCATCGACTCGGAGGACCGCAGCCGCAGGGACAACGTCCGTTTTTTTGGGATTTCTGGAATCCATTGAGGGTCCAACTACCGCTGCGTTCTTGAAGGACATCCTCCCGAAGCTTATTGGTGTGACCTTCGATCCACCCCTGGAGATACAAAGAGCCCACCGCATAGGACCGCTTCGCAAAGATTCCTCTACACGGCCACGGCCGCTTATTGCCTGTTTCCTGCGCAACGACCAGACTAGGCAAATACTGGCAGCAGCACGTTCCCAAGGCTCGTTCGCCCACGATGGCAACAACATCCAGATGGCCGCTGATTTCTCGAAGGAAACGAACGACCGCCGCAAAGCTTTCCTGTCTCTCAGGCCCAGGCTCCGGCAGCTAAACCTTAAATATGGCCTGTTTGAACCGGTGAGATTCCGCTTTACCAAGGATGGTAGTTCAAAGGACTTCCACGACCCAGAGGACCTACATCTGTTCTTGGACAATGTGATGGGACAGAACATGGAGACGTCTACGGGCGACTCAGAACCCTCCCCAATGTTAGACCCAGCTCTGTTGCTGGAGAGACGAAGTAAGACCTCTGGAGCATTATGGCACCGTGGTAGAGAACAGGACAGACCGGCACGTACGCATGAGGACAGAGCCTCCGCGCTCCATGCTGCGGCCGCCTTTGCCCAAGAGTCACAGAGGGACAAATCCCACTCACCTTTGAAACCAACACTTGGGTCGACTCAGGGGAGTGGAGATCCCGCACTGGAGGGCCCGAGTTGAGGACCCCCACTACAGCTGGTTCTGCAACCGACGAAGCAGTGGGACGATGCTCAATCAACGGACAGCTGAGTATCCTAAAAACTGTATTGTATTGAGGGGTGTTTTAGACCTTGAAGGGTTGTATTGTTCTACCTTATTCTTATAGGTTGTATACTTGAGTCACGAAAGTTTGTAGATGTGTTTAGGTTTTGCACAAAGTTCAATGTAGATTTCAATGTTGTAACAATAGCACAGTGTGGTAATACTGCTTCTACTCATATATGTTGGTCCCTTCCTTTGCCCTAACCGACTATGTTAGCCCCACTATCACCCTCTTTTTGCGCACATGACTACATAGGCACATCAAAAGGACCTGCGGCTCCACACACAGTACAGACGCCCCTTCAGGAAGCCGCACTATTATTATTATTATTATTAGTCTACACCGTCACCCACCGATCTGCGCCTCAGTTCACATATCTATGCCCGGCAGGATCCTGTGTGATGGATAGACCTTTGGACCCCCCCTTGCATGTCACCGCATTTAGGAGCTGGGGGATGCCCCCTCGTGCGTTGGGTGTCCCACACCCTCTTTCCCCATTCATCCGGGTCCGCCGCGCGTTCACATTTTCTTTCTCTGATCCCTCCTCTATCTAACACAATGAGACTTTTCATTGCACCGCCCCACCCCGCTATGGAAGTTAGTGCCCCCTCGGAGCAGCGCTCCGCCAAGTGTAGACCCGCGGTAAACAGACAAGCGCTCTTGTGGAGCGGATCCGAGACAGGGCCCTATTCTTGGTGCCCTACTGTCATCTTTTCTTTTCCCCTTACCCTTTCCCGATCGCCCTGCCCCCCCTATGTGGTAAAACAGAGCTTACCTGCTGCGCTTCTCCGTCGGCTGAGGCCCCCATGCAATATCCGTTCCCTATCGGTGTCCGTATAGCCCGACGACAGCCCCAGCGACCTAACAGATCTAGACCATCAGGGAAGTGCCAGAGGGTCCCCATACACTCCCCCCTCCCTCCCTTCTCCTCTACTTCGTTCTTTTTGTTTGTTGTTTCGTGTTTCTTTGTCTGGTTTGGTTTGTATGTTTTGTAGTCTCTCTTTTCTCTCATTGTTTCTTCCCTTTCTTCTCATCTTTTCGATCTTCCTTCTTCCACTCTCGCTCTCAATCTTCTTTCTTTGGATCTCTGGAATCGGGTCGCTAGTCCCGCTCGCCTTGAAACATCGTTTTGCCCACCACCCCGCACAGTACGTTCTATAATCCTCCGGTAGACTCGAAACCCCCCCTCTAGCTTAGCTCCACGTTTTCATTGCACCCTCCCACCCCGAAAGGTTCACCACACGCTACACAGCGCCGAACTCCCGGATCCGCACCTGCCACACTGAAAATCATGCCTTTGCCACGCCCACTGCGAGTGATCACTTGGAACGTCCATGGTCTCACGCACTATATAAAGCGAAAAAAGACTTTGGCATATCTGCAATCCAAATGCGCAGACATTGCTTTGCTGCAGAAAACGCATCTAGACGCTGCAGAATCGGAAAAGCTGCAGCGAGACTGGGTAGGGAGAGTGATACCCAGCAGTGTGCAGGTGGCGGTTCCTGGGAATGAAGGTTCACCCCGCAAGTGCAGGGTGGGGATTCTCCTCCGGAAATCCCTTCCAGCGACAGTGACAAAGACTTGGACGGACACCGATGGCCGATATGTTTTTGCACAGCTCAAGATAGATGATCAGCATATATGCGTGGGGTCGATATACGCTCCAACAGGAGCGAAAAAGGCGTTCCTCTTGCAGTTAAACAGAGTGCTGTCGGAAATAGGCACTACCCAACTTCTTATAGGCGGGGACTGGAATCTAGCAAGAGATCCGATCCTGGACAGGACCGGACCACTAGGCAAGAGTAACGCAGCTGACAGGGCATTGCTGGAAGACGTGATACAAGATAACGGACTGATGGACCACTGGCGCTTGAGTTACCCCACAGATACGGAATACACTTTTGTTTCTCAGGTACACGGTACACTGTCCCACCTGGACTACTTCCTTACCTCCCACAGAGTAGTACAGCTCACCCGAGAATCCCAAATTTTAGAGGCGGCTCTCTCGGACCACTCCTCCGTTCTCCTCTCACTGGAACTAGGACTGACCGGTCCTGAGCGTAAGCCCTGGCGACTGAATATCCAGCGCTATCGGGCCCCTACTGGTAAATCTCTCCTCCAGACACACGTCAAGGAGTTTTTAATGGACAATCAGGGATCAGTTGACTCCAGCCGAATACTCTGGGTGGCAGTAAAGGCCATCATACGTGGCAGACTTATGAGGGACTCGGCCCAAGCCAACAAGCAGAACCAAGACAAACAAAAAGCGCTGGAAGCCGACATACAGAAATATACTCACCTATATTCGACACGCCCCACGCCACCACACCGCAAGGCTTTGGAGCAGGCAAAGATGGCTTTAAATAGCCTCTTCACCACCAAAGCGGAATATGCGCTACAGAGAATGAAGGGGAGGCACTACGAACACGGGGAAAAAGCGGGGAGGCTCCTGGCAGCTCTACTTCGCCAACGTGAGGCGTCCATGGCTATCCCGCTATCAGGTCAGCGGCGGGTGATACTTTAACCCGACCTCAGGATATAACAAACAAATTTGCTTCCTTTTACAAGACCCTGTACACCCTGGCCCACCAATAGAGGCGGACAGACTGACTTCATTTCTGCGGGAGGCAAAACTCCCTCGCCTCTCGGATAAAGGACGGGAGCTGTTGGAAGGGGAGATCAGTAAAGAGGAAATCTCCTCAGCAATAGCGAAACTTCCCTATCATAAAGCACCTGGTGAAGATGGATATCGGGTGGAATTCTACCGATGGGCGGGAGAAGAGGTGGTCACTACACTGCAGGTGGCGTTTTGTGAAGCAGAAAAATCAGACTCCCTGGGCCTAATTTCCAATAAAGCAGTCATAGCGGTTATACCCAAACCCGGGAAAGACCTCCTGGAGTGCGGGAGCTACCGGCCTATTTCGCTATTAAATTGTGACATAAAGATACTGGCAAGTATACTAGCTGCACGCTAACGCAAAGTTCTGCCATCCCTGGTACATGCCTCGCAAGTGGGCTTTGTCCCGGGCCGATCCTCCAGAAACCATCTGCGTATGCTCGCCCACTCTCTGTGGGCGTCCAAAGACCTCCCGGCGGACGGCATTGCTCTCTCCCTTGATGCGGAGAAGGCGTTCGACCGCATCGAGTGGGAATACCTCTTCCGTGTGATGGAACATTATGGTCTTGGGGCTCAATTTATAGCTAAAGTACGCCTCCTCTACAGGAACCCCATGGCACAAGTGAACTGTGGTGGATTTGTATCCGACCCCTTCCCCATACGTAGAGGGACACGTCAAGGATGCCCCCTGTCGCAACTCCTCTTCCTATTGGCCATGGAACCACTGGCCGCCACCATGCGTAATTCGACGACCATCACGGGAGTTCCACTCCCAATAGGCGAATCCAAACTGTATCCATACGCGGATGACATCTTGCTAACCCTCACAGACTTACCCCGTTCCCTTCCGTCCCTGCTCCAGATTATTGACGACTTCTCCTCCCTCTCTGGATATAAGATTAACTGGAGCAAAAGTGAGATGCTCCCCCTCTCGGCCGGGACTACGAAAGCGGCGATACAGGGACTCCCCTTCCACTGGCAACACTCGCGCCTCAAATATCTGGGAGTTCTTGTCAATAAAGGCCTAGTGAACATGGTCCAGGATAATCTTAATCCGTTCATAACTCAGATGCAGCGAAATTTCGAAAAATGGAAGGCCTTGGGGCTCTCGTTGTGGGGTAGAGTGCAAGCAGTCTGTATGGTAACATTACCGCATTTCAATTATACCTTGGGGATGCTGCCAATCCAGGTGCCTCTCACACTCTTGCGGCAGATAGATTCCAAGATACAGCTGTTTGTGTGGGGCTCCGCAAAACTGCACATTGCCACATCCAAGCTACAGGCCCGCCGTACTCACGGGGGGCTTGGTCTTCCATCAGTAGAACTTTATGCCTTGGCATTACACGTCTCCCAGTTGGCGTACTTCCTACCAGGTCTCCCAGACCCGCCGCAATGGGTCCCGCTGGAACGACACTTACTCTCAGCCAAGGAGGGGCTCTCCTTATTATACACGGCGAAGCCCGGAATCAGTGGTACGATGCATCCGATTGTGTCTGCTGCATGCAAGGCTTGGCATCGGGCCCACAAACTACTGGGGGTGCATCCACGCCTGCATGAGAAGGCCCCATTATGGGGAAACTAAGCCATTCGGATCGGAGGGAAGAGTTTGAGATGGCGGGTGTGGCAGACAGCGGGTATAAGTTCCATTGAGCAGATTATCTGCAACGGCTCCCTGAAACCGCTGGCACAACTAGGAGAAGAGTACGGCCTCCCCATGACACAGTCTTGGAGATACACCCAGCTACAACATTGTCTACGGCAGTGCCTGGGGGCCCCCCCCCCGGAACTTGCCACCATCTCCGGTAGCTGCGTTTCTCCTTGTCTGGGGATGGTACAAAGGGGTGATGTCTGGACTGTATGGGGTGCTAGCGTCACACCGATTCTCGGCTCCCCTGGCACAGATGCTACGCGTCAGGTGGCAGGAGCGGCTGACGATCACATATGGAGACGATGAATGGGCGGACATACTAGAAGCCCTGTATAAAGGCGCAAGGGAGGCGCGGATGAAATTCTGCCTCTTCAATGTCCTACAAGACTGATATTGGACGCCCACAAAACTGCACAGGGCGGGCATCCTCTCCCATGCCAACTGCTGGAGATGTCCCAACTCCTGTTGCGACATAACACATATTATTTGTGAATGCCCCTCGGTGCAGGCTTTCTGGGAATATGTGGGACTACCATGACTCTTTCTTTACTGCTTAAACCCCCCAAAATACTTCTGCACGACTTACAGTGGTTCCCGGACCTATCCAGACCACAACGCCGCCTCTTTCATACAGCTGTGGCCAAGGCCAAGCTTTGCATATTGCGCCAATGGAGGGCAGCAGCCCCCCCGACACAAGAGTCTTGGCTGACAGATATGATACTGGCGGCATCCCATGAGAGGATCATATATAATCTCCAAGACCAGTCGGAGATCTTTCTGGAGACATGGACACCATCTATGCGCATAGAGGCGCCAAACGTGGATGGAGAGGGATCAGCAATGGACCCTGGTGATTGAATAAACAGCACAGTGCACCTGTCCTACAGTTTGACATATCCCCCTCAACCCCCACCTCCACCCTTAGGCAAACTCTCTTCTTGCTCCCTCTCTTTTTCTTTTTTTTTTTTCTCTTTACCTTCTCTTCTTCTTTCTCCTCTTATTTCTCTTTTTTCCTTTTCTCTTTTATCTTTACTACCTGACAAACTGATTTTGCTCAATGTTCCCTTCCCATCAGTACTATTTCAGCTCCTTTCTCCCCCCTCCCCCCTCCCTTCCCACCTCTTCCATAGCTTTCCCCGTTCTGGCACGCCCCCCCCTCCCACACCCTCACGCACACCACTGCCCGCACAAATATCATTGCACTGCCAAGATCCATAGGCTTAATGGTCGTACGATCACTCCATCAATGGACCCTTATTACCTCGGAGTCATTACGGCGCGACCTATTAGAGACCCCTCCTCCCCCCCCGCACGTCATATGGGCGCTAGTCGTTAGAAGCGACCCCCTGGACGAAACAGGGCGCCAACAAAGCAAGACGCATTGCTCTACAACCAATCTGGGAAGTGAAGAGAGGTAGGGCGCAACCCTGGAGAAGATATCATTTCCCATCCAATCCGGTAGAGGGGGAGGCACACAAACAAACGTACCTATGAAGAGCTGTATATATACACACACCACTCCCTTTTCTTCTGTTTTGCTTTTACCTATGGGTTTTCCCCCGCACCCTCCCCTATACCTGGTGATACCCCATTTATAGATTGCTGTGGAGGACTGTTATGTGTGGCACTAACATACCAGGACTTTTTGGAGATACATCTACGTTTGTAATGCTTATGTATCTGTACATATATTCTAGAACGATGTATGTTCATCTATATTTCATTTTATTTTTTCTGTGTCAAACTGTTTAAATTGTCTGAATATGCAATAAAGAAATACAACATAAAAAAACCAAATAGGGACCCTTGCTTCTAGCCAGGGTAAGGGGGATACACACTTTAGATAACCCCTGCTCACCCCCTTCGTAGCTTGGCACGAGCAGACAGGCTTATGCCAAAGGCAATGTGTAAAGTATTTGTACCAACACTCACAGAAACACAGTGAAAACACCACAAATGGACACCACACCAGTTTAGAAAAATAAAATATCTTTATCTAAACTAAACAAGACCAAAACGACAAACCTCTAACATACACAGTTAAAAATATGACTTTCAAAAGGTTTCAAGAACTTGTACCATAGAAAACTATGGATGCGTGACTTTTACACAAAATACCTGAAGATGCGTCAAAATTCACAAGGCCAAACAGCCGCAGAGTAAGGAAGCGTTGGAAAACACAGCGATGCGTCAGTTCCTGAGTCCTTGGGGAGGTGAGGCGACAGTTCTGCTGCACACAGGAGAAGTGATGCGTCAAATCCAGACTGTAGGGGGAAGTGAGGCGTCGAAATCCAAGACGATTCTGGTCTGCGGGTGATGCGTGGAAAACTTGGCGCACAGGTACGATGCGTGGAAATCCGGGATGCGTCGGCGATCGATGAGGCGGCATTGAGCGTCGTTGCGTCGGTCCTCTTCAGCCGCGATCCCTCAATGCGTCGATTTGAGCAGTTCTTCACGTTTCTTCTTTCTTCCAGCTCCCAAACAGCAGCAACAACCTCCAGAGGCCCAAAACTGACACTGGCACCTCAAGGCAGGTCAGAACTCACAGCAGCAGAGTTCAGGGGAGCTGGGGGTGAAGTCTTTGTGTCCCTGAGACTTCTAAACAGGAGGCCAGCTCACTTCAGGCCCTTGGAGATCTCCTTCAAGCAGGGGACACAGCATACAGCAAAGTCCTTCTCCTTTCCTTGGCAGAAACAGCAACTGCAGGCCAACCCCAGACACACAGCAAGGGCAGTACTTCTCCTCAGTCTCTCCAGCTCTTCTCCTTGGCAAAGGTTCCTCTTGAATTCCAGGAATGATCTAAAGTTCAGGGGTTTTAGGTCTAATACTTATACCCCAAAATGTCTTTGTTCTCTTTGTGCAAGGGGCTCTGAGCCCAGTTCAAACCAGTTCTGGGGGCACTCTGCCAGTGCACAACAACATCCTTTGTCAGTGTGAGCCTTGGCTCCAGACACACCACAGGGGCGGAGCCAGCATTGTGGAAGGCAGACACAGCCCTATTCAGGTACAGGTGCTACTCCTCCCACCACTCCAAATGCAGATCAGGCCTATTCAGCCTAGTGCTGACTCATCCAGACTCCTGGAGCCACTGCACCCTCCCCAGCCCCTGTCACTCCAAAGCCAGACAGTCAATCCACAAACAGGCAGAGGCACACAGGAAGGTTGAACAAGAAAGTAGCCACTTTCTAAAAGTGGTATTTCCAAACACACAATTTAAAACCCATCTTTACTAAAAGATGCGTTATTAAATTCTGAGTTCAGGGGTACTAAACTCCATTTTTCCATCTTATCCCTAAGGGAAGATATGCTTGTAAAATGTTACAAGGCATTCCCCATTCTGTCCTATGGGGCAAGATAGCCTTTCAATAGTGAAAAACGAAATTGGTAGTATTTCACTATCAGGACATGTTACACACTTCAGTACATGTCCTACCTATCACATACACTGCACCCTGCCCAGGGGGTACCTTGGGCCTACCATAGGGGTGTCCAATGTGTAAGAGAAGGGAAGGGTAGGGCCTGGCAAGTGGGTGCACTTGCCAAGTTGACATGGCAGTTAACAAACTGCGCACAGGCACCGCGGTGGCAGGCCTGAGACATCTTTTCAGGGCTACTCATGTGGGTGGCACAATCAGTGATGCAGGCCCACTAGTAGCATTTGATTTACCAGCCCTGGCGCACTCAGTGCACTTTACTAGGGACCTACTGGTAAATAAAATATGCCAATCAAGGAGAACCAATCACAATATCAATTTACACAGGGAGAACTTGCACTTTGACATTGATCAGCAGTGGCAAAGTGCCCAAAGCATCTAAGCCAGCAAAAACGAAATTCAGCACAGCATCAAAAACACAGGAGTAGAGGCAAAAAGTCAGGGAAAACCACGCCAAGGATGCCAGGTCTAACAAGATACTTTACACATTGCCTTTGGGATAAGCCTGTCTGCTCGTGCTAAGCTACCAATGGGGTGAACAGGGGTTATCTAAAGTGTGTATCCCCCTTACCCTGACTAGAAGAGTTTTAAGAGCTACCTTACCGACCGTGTGACTATAGTACAGATTGGAAATAACCTCTCATGTGAGAGATCAGTCAAGATGGGAGTACCCCAGGGCTCTATTTTGAGCCCGACCCTTTTCAATCTGTACATGACCCCTCTAGCCAAAGTGATTCGATCCTATGGATTTGATGTCATATCTTATGCAGATGACACTCAAATTCTGGTCACTATTGGCCCAGACCCTACTGAAACCCAGCTACGCTTTAATAAATGCCTATCTCACATTGACAGGTGGATGAACTCCAATCACCTACAATTGAATGGAGCCAAATCTGAGGTTATGCTTTTTTGGCAGCGCAGAGGAGCATTGGTCCGCCGACTGGTGGCCATCCCATCTTGGCCTCTGTCCCACCCCCAAATCGACGGTGCGGAACCTAGGTTTCCACATGGATAATCAATTATCCATGAAGAACCAAGTCAACCATATCATTGGCACGTGTTTTGGAGTAATGCGCAGCCTTCGAATGGTTTTTAAGTGGCTCCCAGTGGAGGCCAGGAAACCATTAGTCCAAGGGCTGATAATAAACAGAATGGACTATGGAAATTCCCTACTGTTCTCAATTAACAGCAACCTTCTGGACAGACTGCAGATCTTGCAGAATGCCGCGGCTAGGCTGGCCCTAGATCTTCCGCCCAGATCGTCCTCCGCACCATGTCTAAGAACCCTTCACTGGCTACCGGTCAGGAAACAAATTCTTTTTAAAGTTCTGTGTCTAGTTCATAAACAGCTGTATGGAAAAGGTCCTAGATACTGGACCAGGAAATTATGCTGGTATCAACCTCGTAGGGCCCTTAGGTCTAGCAATCAGTTTTTGCTTTCTCCTCTCAAAATACACACTGCTAGAAAGGGAGGACGATCTTTCTCCTTCCTTGCCCCATCATCCTGGAATAAAATTCCCATTCATCTGCGAAATATCCCTGACCATAACTCTTTTCGCAAGAGGTTGAAGACATGGCTTTTTGACATCTAAGCCATCTCACTTCCTTTCGGAGTTGTTTGCGAGCGCCATGAGACTTTAGGGTGATGTGTGCGCTGTATAAATGCCCTCTGATTTGATGAGAAGCAAGGGTCCCTATTTGGACAAAGGTACCTACCTCTGCCAACTAGAGACCCCCATTTCTAACAAACATAAAATCCAGAGCCAGTGTAGCATTCAATTACCTGCTACTAAAAACAAAGGGCCTCATTTATGAGGTATTGAAGTAGGGCAGCGCCGCAGGCCTTCCTGCTGCGCTGCCCTATGGCACAAGAAAAGGGCAGGAATGCGCCGTATCTATCAGATACGGCACATTCCTGTCCTTTTCCCCTGTGTCTGTGCACAAAGGGCTGCCGTGCGCCAGCGCAGGTACCTTTGCACCCTGGTGCAAGGGTGCCTGCGTTGCAAGGATGATTATTTTTGTGCAGGAAGGGAAACCTTCCTGCACAAAAACAATCACAAGAGGAGAAATAAAGATATTTCTCTTCATAGTGCCTCCCTTACGCCTCCCCTGGGGAGGCGTAATTTTTTAGCGCTGCCTCAGAGTTTCGATTTCTCGTAAATCTGGGGCAGTGTCAAAAAGTCATGGATGTTGCTGGGAACACCCCCAGCAACACCCATTGCACGCCCCTATAACATAGAAAACTACATTAAAGGGAACGATATTTACGAGGCAGCATTAAGCCCAAAAAAGTGGCATAGTGCTGCCTCGTAAATATGGAGCAGGCTCCTGCGCCATGGAACGTCACAAAAAGTGACGTTCGACAGCACAAGCGGCTTCATGAATGAGGCCCAAAAAGCTTTCAGAACTTAGACAACTGGAATTCCGAACTTTAAGAAGAATAGACCACTCACCTATATCGCTATGTAATGGAAAATTAACATTACGGTTACTAGAGAGTCAATCAGCGCTAGAGAGACCATGCAAATATTGTTTCTGTAAGTGTGACTTGAAATAATGAGAACCAACAATGTAGTTTTCATAAAGATAGTCAACCCCATACCAACTTAATAACAGATGGACGATAACACTACTAGGCTACATAAGTGAGCTCAAATGACTGGCAGGAATCATCCTTTCTCCCTCTTGGGGTTCCCCAGCAGAGCTCTCAGCAGTTATAAGAATAAATGGGAAATATTGTGGAAAGCACCATTGTCTGATGGCAGCCATGGTGCTTGCAGATGGTTGACGGTCTTTGACCAGCGGCTGCTCTCTGCATGAGTCTTGATTCGCCCTGGTGTGTGCATAGAGAGGCAGCCTAGGTGGAGTATTTAGTCGATGGTGTAGTTCCTAGAGGTGCCAAATAAGAGCCTGAACATCTATGATGTCTAAGACTGAAAATAAAAGACTGCAGGCAAGCAAATGTTTATTCTCCTAATAAAGTGGTTCATCACAAGAGTTGCTGGTGTTTGAGACTGACTCCATGCTCCAAACACTCTTCAAAATGTGAAACTGTGCAATATTTCTGTGGGCGGATCCACGTCTGAAAGACGCTTTAATAAAGCAATGGTAGAAGGGGGCTAATGCAAAGCAACCAATGGCTGAGGAGGTCTGACCCAAAGTCCCTCTGTTCACTGGTTCACAAAACATGAGGTCTTTGGCGTTTGAAGAATGAGGGCCAGATTTATCATAGTGCTGCGTTGCCCTTGCATCACGCAAGGTAACGCAAGGGCAATGCAACACTAAAGTCAGATTTACCAAGCAACGCAGCCACCTTGCATGGTCCTGCAGAGCCTGGTAAATCTAGAGTAACGCAAGGCAGAACAAGTAGCTGCCTTGCGTTACTGTGCGTCAGGGAGCTGTTCCCTGGGTGGAGCGTGGCTGTTCCCACACATCCATCAATGGATTTTAGCCCATTCACAGATTTACCATGAGTGGTAGACCTGGGAATGAACCATAATGCTACGCCTTCCCAGGGGAGACATAACTAAGAGAAAGCATTTTCTTTTCTCTTAATTTGTCCTCTTTCTATGTCAGAGAAAGAGGAAAAAAGCTTCAGAGGATTGTTTTGTGCAGGAATGTGTCCCTTGAAGCACAAAAACAATCCTGCATAAAATGCAGGCACCCTAGCACCACAGCACAAATGTGTCTGCATTGGCGCGAGGCAGCACATTGTGCCCCAGTGCAAGAAGAGGACAGGGATGCCCCATATCAAGTTAAATATGGCGCATTCTTGCCCTCTCCCTTTCATGCAGCGCAGCACAGCATGGTGCCTTGCTCAGTTGCGTGAAAGTTTGATAAATCTGGGCCTAAGAATCAGACTTATTAAATATCACACAATGTTCTGGATGTGCTGAGACTATTAATAAAAGTATGTATAATATATACTCCAGGGTGTTTGGCACAATATGCCCCATTCGAATGGTAATCCCTCCTAAACCCGATGCTTTTTAGACAGAATATGCAGCTACACATCATGTGGTGGGACCCTGAATTGCTACCCCCAAAGTTGGAAAGGATATACCAGCTGAGCATTGCAGATCTCCCTTTACAATCCCTTGATAAGTAATTGGAATGAGAAGAATGCAAGGAAAAGCCAAAACCTATATTACTTACAAAATTGGTAAAAGTTTATGATTGCTCTCTTGCTAATGAGTATTGAAGCGATTTAGTCATAGTGACAATGACCTTGCTATTTAAGTTTTATTTTCTGTGTTTAAATTTTATAGTTTCATGAGTCATGCTATTTATTGCATTATTCCGTAATATTGCTTGTAATGGCTACCAAATTGAAAGCACCTGTGGCCGCATCACAGACACTTTGAAATGGCGCACAGTGTCATGCAATTACATTCCTACAAATATTTAGGCTTGTGAAATGCAGAATGGAACAAAATGTATTTACACCAGGGCAATAATGTAGCAAACTAATTTTGCACTGTTTTGTTGTGTACCTAATACGAAATGTACAAAATATATGCTCCTCACTTTTAAAATGTGAAGTATGGGTCCATGCTTATCAACTGTGGCAGAATCTTTTTTCTTCAAATTTTCCATTACCTAACTAGCAAAACAATTTTAGATATCTTTGCTGATTTTTAAGTGTCATTCATTAATTAGGATTTCTGAAGTAACTTAAAATAATTTTCTTGAAATGCACATTTCACGGTCCGTCTTTTACATTTCATATCATTCTGTCATATGACATAAACTAAAGCAAAATCGGTGTGTTTTAATCTGTACTACAAAAGCGGAATATTGATGCAAATGTTTGTTTGCCCTCTTTTTTCAACTGTGCAAATTGTCCATATATGTATCAAATTGTGATGATGTTGTTTCTATATTCAGAATGATATATTCTAATTTATTCTGTACATATTAAGGACTAGGTGAAAGGAGTTTTTTTCTTTTTGATGTAAAGAAAAAAGAGTATAAATAACTTAAAGAAATATTTCCGAATCCGCTAGTGCATAAATAATTCTGCGAGAAGCATAAATAGCACATTGGATGCCCGATGTCCCTAATATTGCTCGCCTTGGCGATAGACCTGCTAGCCAGAGGCTCCGTCGGGAGAGACAGACCTGGGGGATACCAATTGAGGGCAATACTCACAAGGTCTCATTATATGCAGACGATGTGATAATCTACGTGCCAGACATGCGGGATGGAATAGACGCTATAACGGCCATACTAGTGGGGTTCCACATCGCCTCTGGACTGGGAGTGAACTGGTCAGAAACCTGTCTATCCCCAATCCATCCAGATTGTCTGCAGCAGAATGTGGTCAGTGAACGCCCCCTCCATTGGGAATCACACACATTTAGATATTTTGTATTAAGATTTGCCATGCCTGCATGAACTCCTGGATGGTAATCTCACTAAAGCCATTGCTGCACTCCACCCACAGATTGCATTCTGGTGTACACTTCCACTGTCTGGACAGCGAAGGGTAGTTCTCTCAAAAATGGTGGTACTCCTCTGGCTTTAATACTACTTTCACAATGTACCGGTGACTGTCACCGTAGCACCTTTCGTACGCTACATGCAATGTTGGGAAGCTTCCTGTGGAACAAGGGGAGGCGGCGCATAGCATTAGCTAATCTGCAGCTCCTAGTGGAAAAAGAAGGTCTAGGTGCTCCAAACTTCGAGCATTATTATTTGGCAGCATAACTACAGTGGCCTGCCCACTGGCTGGTGGGCAGGCATCTGGAGGAACTGGTACTGGCTCCCACCACCCGGGTGCAGTGAATGGTGAGTGAGGCCTTCCTTCCGCAGAGAATGCTCCCCCGCCAGGCAAATAACTTGTTGTGTGAGGCTTATAGTAGTTATCAGAGGAACTTACGCATATGACAGACATGCTCCTGTATGCACCCAAAATCCATCTAGGCTATATCCTGCCATTTAGAGAACCAATTGGGGACAATGGAGTAACATTGTTGGAGGAGGGTGGAGTGACCACATTTGCAAATTTGGGGCCTTATTTATGAAGGCCTGCGTCACTTTTGCGCCGCCGTTGCGTCACTTTTAGTGACGCAGCAGCGGCGTAAATAATGCGCCATGTTGCGCCATATTTACGAAGTGACGCATCTAGGTAGATGCGTCACTTCGAAATCTATGAGATTTCGCTGCACCACTTCTAGGATGCCAATGCGTCAAAACCTTACGCCTGCCTCATGGCAGGCGTAAGGGTGATGCAGGCCCTTTCACATGGGGCTTGCCCCATGTGAAAGGAACATTGCTGGAGTTACGTCACGCTTCCGACACAACTCCAGCAATGCGACACTTTTGCGCTGACAGATACGTCAGTAAAACTGACGTATCTGTCATTCCTTGCGACATGATGCGTCATACTGTAAATACGACGCATCATTCGGGTCGCAAGGAAGGCGCACTGAGAAGTGTCTCATCGCTGCTTTCACGCAGCAATGCGACACTTCTCATAAATGAAGCCCTTGTTTTTTAGAAGGGTGCCCTGATCCCGTTCGAATAATTGCGTGATAACAGAGAGCGCCCGGCGGGACATTTCCTGGCCTGTGGGTGGCTGACGGCTGAGCTTGGGTGAAGATGACAGATCGCAGATGCAGGACTTGTCACACACTCGTTAGTACCCTCTATGCACACTGTGCGCCAAATGATAACCTGGCTGTCTTTTCGCAACATACACCGGACCCCTACTACCACTTTGTAGAGTTTGGCAGGCCAACAAGGGCCATGAACTGTTGCAGAAAGAATGGGATAGAACACCCCTCTGCCCGAGGAAGGTCTCCCATAACACCAGGTTCCATTACATTCAACACATTGGGGCTTATTTACAAGCCCCTTGCGCCACTTTTGCGTCACTTTTTCCATGTTAAAAATGACGCAAAAGTGGCGCAAGGGCCTTCGAAATAAGCCCCAATATTTTAAATAGGGCTTCTCTCACGACTGGCAAGACTTCAAAGGATCTTTCCCGGAACCTCGTCAAATTGCCCAAGATGCATGGAGCCCAAGGCAGATATAGTGCACATGTTCTGGAACTGTACCATGGCTAACAACCTGTGGCTAACAGTTACGAACAAACTCACTGACCTCACGGGTTGCACTGACTTCTACACAATGGCCAGTTGCCTGCTTGGGATAGACAGGAAGAGACGAGCTGGGGATGCCATCACTCACTTCATAGACTTGGCAATACTGATGACCCGCAGACTGATAGCCATGAATTGGAAAGCTGTGGCACTACCTAGGGTGGAGCTCTGGAGTGCAGAGACGCTCAAATGGGGTAGGGCAGAGGAGATAGCATTGAGAGGAGACGAGGCGCAGGCACCCATTGAAGATCGAGACATATAAGAGTGCGTTGACCAAGAGACTGGGAGCACCTTCCCAGTCAGGGTAGTTTTTGTGAATGGAGGGGATGTGGGAACATGCCACGAAAAATGGTTGTGGGATCGACCCCAAAGGTGATAAATGCTAACAAACAAGGGGAATGTGCGTATGGGGCTCAAGAGTCACGGGATGGCTGGAACACTCCTGCCATTTAGGGATGACTAGAGCATGACGACTGCAAGTTTGGCTTAATGTTTCTATTGTTCTATGTTTTTTATTCCTTAACATCTGAAGAACATGCAACTCTTGCAAGAGCAGTAATGGCGCAATATGATAGCCGAGATAAAGTTGGCAAAATCATTCAGACTGAGATATGTATCTAGCTGGCAAGTGCTGGCAAAACCGCTCTAAAGTGTATATGGAAAATGCTAATAATGATGGTAAAAAAAATTGCACATCAGTTAGGTTTCCACGAGATCTTAAAGAGAAACCCTACTTTCAAAATAAGTGCACTAGATTGATAAAATCGTAAACATTATGCATAACTTATAAGGATGCAGGGAAAAGACCTAGAAACCTAATAAATCTAACATCTTTAGATTATTTAAAAGATGTCAATGAAATACATATAAAGTCACTTGTACATGTTAAAGTTGATTGTGTACAAAATCACTTTATAATAATAACAAAAGTAGATTTGCCAGTATGAGGCTTTAGCCGTCTGTCTCTTATTTTACCGCGACTACTGATGTTAGTCAATTCTTGGAAATAGTAGGAAATATCTTGATATCTGGGGTAGCATTTTAATAATATCGAAAAATAATATAGCTTATAATAAATGTGCAGTATTGATATGCAGCTTTAAAGAAAAATTAAATGCATTTAAATGCAAACATTTGTAGTAGGTCACTATATTTACTCACTAGACCTGAAAAGCTGGAATGGCAATGCTTGGCCAAAGCTGGCAATACCAATGTATTTATGGCTCTGTTTGCATCTGCAAGATTTATCATGTATTTTTTATAAGATGTTTTTAACGAAGCTGTCTGTTCTTATCTCTTGTGTGAATGTTATTATATTTTAATGTGTTCTTGCTTTTATGAATGTATTATACAATTCAAATAAAGCTTAACTTTGATTTGACTAAAGAATGCTGACATAACTCAAAATGATTATTTTCTTGACCTTTCCATAAACATGCTGTTTCATAATAAAGTTGAATAAATGTTTTTCATATATTTTCGCAGAATGTTTCTTCTTACACAAAGAGCCCTGTTAACAATGATTAAAAATCAGTCTTAGAACAGGGAAATGATGAGTTCAAACATGTAGATTCAGCATTTAAACTTGATCTTGACCCTTTCAACTAACAGGTATTTTCTTTCAAATGAATGGGTCCTGCTAAATGTTTTCTGTTCGTATATTGATATTTCAACTTCTACATAGACCATTGTTCATAAACTCAATATATTAGAAGGTTAGAAATGTAGTTTATATGTGGGAAAGTAGTCCTGAATGAGAGAATAACCCATATGAACGTAGAAGTGATACAATTTAGTAGCAAATCTAAACATTGTTTTCTGTGGAATATTGTATTCCTGTGAGAAGACCAGGAGTGATCCTGTTCCAAGGAGAGCATCAAAAGCTGATTGGCTGACTGAAGATGGAAGATGCAAAATGTTGCAAATCTTCATGAAATATGTAGTCTATAATAGTGTGTGTTCCTAGAGTAGACCAACAAACACTTTTCCGGACATTTGTCCATTCCCATTTATCCTTTTTTCACACTGCGATGAGAAGTTCTGCTTTGAATTATTTTTGAACTATTGAACTGACTTTAATGCTGAAGCTTTATGCTTTTCTCTCACTCTCTCTCAAATTAAGAACTCTTTATGGGTTCTAACTGACACTTTTTCCCTCAATTCCTAGAATAGGGATTCTTTCCTTTATGGAACACACTTAATACATTTTATTATGATTTATTAACAAATATTGATCATTGATTTCTGTATCATTGAAATAATAAGAATTAACTTGTCACCTTAATAAAGATGGTTTACGAAAAGATTTGATTAATAAAACCCTTTAACTCTACCAAACTCTCTTTATTGACAAAAAATAGATTAGTGATTGTGATTATAAATTATGTGATGCAGAGCTCCTGATCTTCTCTAAAACAACAGCAAAGATCCATATGACCCCAGAAAGGTAAACAGAGCGGGAATTAGCCTGGATGATGGTAAACCGACAATTCTTAAATTAAAAACTGATTACCGCAGGAGCATATCTAATCTTAAAACCAAAATCATAGTATGAAGTACTTATGCATCAATTTCGTTGTTAGACCGCTACAGAGGTTATCAGTTAATTTCTAGTGACTTTTTAGATGTCCACTATAACTATACATGTAATGCGAGATTATTCAAATTATGTTCCCTAAAAGATAAATGGAAGAGTAAACCAATTATGAGGGACTCTCTTAAGTACTATATGGCTACTGCCTAGCTCAAACAAGCTTTAACATTTATTTTCATCCTCTTCCAACATTTTCAAGTTCTTCCCTGTCCTATGCAATCAACACTTAAATGCATCATAAGGCTGATGCACTAAGCAATTATGGGATCGCAAATCCTGTGATACGCAAAATCACAGGATTTGAAAGCTCAAAATGACTGTTTCAATTGAAGAAAACCCATTTTAGGAGTAAGAATTAAAAAAAAAAAATTTAATCTTAATTTGAAAGAGGCATAAAGGAGGCAATCCTTCCAAACTGCAATTTGTATGCATTGTATCAATGGTTTGCAACCACAATTGTGGACTCAAACCATTATACAGTTGCAGACGCACCACTGATGGTTCCCTCTTCTATGTGCAGAGGAAGTTTGGCTGCCTGTGGGGTTTTGGCTGCCTGTGGGAGGTTGGGCACAGGGCAATCAACCCCATGCTATGCACCGGCAGGAGGACATGAACAGTGGGGGCTTGGTCATCTACGAGGGGTTCACCTTCATTGCCTACTGTAGCAGGCTTTGTATAGTCATTAGAGTCCCACTGGTTATAAATGTTCGCCTGTAGCTTGGATCTATGACAATGTAGTGGGCCTTTAATGGTCACTGTAGTCTGATCTGGCATACTATAAGGATATATTAACATAATAGACAGATATGGCAAACAGCATACATTCTTTTTCTATCTTTTAATCATGAAAGTTGGTTTTAACAAGAATTATTTTGAATTTAAACTTTTTCTTTTTACTTTTTGTATGCAGATTTTTGGGGCTTCAACAAAAAACATAAAAAGGGGTATCAAAACTTGAATCCAATAAGTAAAAAATACTTTTTTTGCACACCTGTTCATGTGCAGTCAAGAGCTGGTTCCTGATTGGGTACGTTTCTCCCTTATCAAACTGAATTTTCTACATCCATGCAGAAGAGCGGTATGCGCCGTAGAGGTGATTTCTGTCTTAAACAGGAGCAATGTCGCCAGCCTGCACAGTGTGGTCTGGAGCAAGGAGTCCGTCCATCATCTTGTCTTGAGGTGAATAGTTGAAAAGTTTCAGCACTTCATCCATCATCTTGTTGGGTTTGCTATGTTCGCCCCAAGTGGCCAAAGGCATGCCCTGACATGGATCCCTTGCTCGTTGTGCCACTGGATTCAAGCTAGCCTGGCGGATGAGGGGTGTTACCCCCAAAACCGGACCCAGGGAGCTTGTTTCCGGGCCAGGGAGCATCTAGCTTGGCAGTTCAGGCTGGGCTGTCCCCATGAGGAGCAGGTTCAAGACTGATTTGCATATGCCTATGTCCAAACTGGGGTGGCATAGTGAGCAAACGAACGATAGGTTAAACCCAGAACTCTTGACTGGGGGTGAGTGGTTGAAAAGTTTCAGCATTCCATTCATCATCTTGTTTTGTGTGCTATGTTCACCCAATTGGCCAAGGGTATGCCCAGACGTGGGTCACTTGCTTGCTGTGCCACTGGATTCAAGCTAGACTAGCTGATTTGGGGTGATACCCCAACACCAGTCCCAGAATGGTTGTTTACGGTCCAGAGAGGATCTGACCTGGCAGTTCAGGCTGGACTATTCCCATGAGGAGCAGGCTCAAGACTATTTGCATATGGATGGGTCCAAACTGGGGTGGCATATTGAGCAAAGGAAAGATGGATTAAACCCAGATCTCTTGACTTGGGGTGAGTGGTTGAAAAGTTTCAGCACTCCGTCGATCATCTTGTTGTGTGCGCTATGTTCACCCAAGTGGCCAAGGGTATGCCCAGACGTGGGTCCCTTGCTTGCTGTGCCACTGGATTCAAGCTAGCCTGGCTGATGAAGGGTGATACCCCAAAACCGGTCTCATGATGCTTGTTTCTGGTCCAGGGAGTACCTGGTCTGGTGGTTTGGGCTGGACTATTCCCATGAGGAGCAGGTTCAAGACTAATTTCCATATGGCTGGGTCCACACTGGGGTGGCATAGTGAGCAAAAGAACAATGGGTTAAACCCAGATTTCTTAACTGGGGCTGAGTGGTTGAAAAGTTTCAACACTCAGTTCATCATCTTGCGGTGTTTGCTATGTTTGTCCTAAGTGGCCAAGGGTATGCCCAGACTTGGGTCCCCTGCATGCTGTGCCACTGAAATCAAGCTAGATGGCTGATGAGGGGTGAAACCCCGAACCGGTCCCAGGATGCTTATTTCCGGTCCAAGGAAGACCAGGCTTGGCAGTTCGGGCTGGAATGTTCCCATGAGGAACAGGGTCAAGACTGATATTCATATGGCTGTGTCTGAACTGGGGTTGTGAAGTGAGATAAAGAACAATGATGGATTCAATCAAGATCTGTGACTGCGGGTGAGTGTCTGAAAGTTTCTGCGCTCCTTCCATCATCTCCTTGTGTTTGCTTTGTTCACCCTAAGTTGGCAGGGTATGCCCAGACATGGGTCCCTTGCTCACTTTGCCACAGGATTCAAGCTAGCCTGGCTGATGAGGGGTGTTACCCCGAAACTAGTCCCAGGATGCTTGTTTCCAGTCCAGGGAAGACCTGGCTTGGCAGTTCAGGCTGGACTGTTCCCATGAGGAACAGGGTCAAGACTGATTTGCATATGGCTGGGTCTGAACTGGGGTTGTGAAGTGAGCTTAAGAACGATGATGGAATCAATCCAGATCTGTGACTGCGGGTGAGTGTCTGAAAAGTTTCAGCACTCCATCGATCATCTTGTTGTGTTCGCAATGTTCACCCAAGTGGCCAAGGGTATGCCCAGACGTGGGTCCCTTGATTGCTGTGCACCTGGATTCAAGCTAGCCTGGCTGTTGAAGGGTGATACCCGAAACCGGTCCCAGGATGCTTGTTTCCGGTCCAGGAAGGAACTGGCCTGGCAGATCAAGCTTGACTGTTCCCATGAGGAGCAGGTTCAAAACCATTTGCATTTGGCTGGGTCCAAACTGGGGTGGCACAATGAGCAAAAGAACGATGGTGTTACGGTCTGATCATATATCCTCACCCGTTCTCCTGTGTGCATGGTTCCTCCCTGCTTGTGGCGAGTGCGTAATTCTTCGTTTTTCCATACTTTCCTTAGGGGGGGTCTTCCTCTGTCTCCTTTGTGTCCGCACTGTGTTCTGCTTTCGTTTTCGCAGCGCAGCTGTGATGGGTTTAGATGGCGGTGAATGGGAGTATTTAGGTGCCGCCTTCCTGTCAGTCCCTGCTTGGGTTCATTTCCGGTTCTTGCCCCGGAAAGATTCTGGCCGCCGGCGTTGCTGGCGCCTGTTGGTTGTTTACAGACCATTGAAGAGTGGACTGGACTCCCCTTTTCCCTTGAGCGAGTTGTTCGTTCCGGCCGGAGCAAGACGACGATGGTTTTCTTAATTTTTTTCCTGGGATCAGGACTGGCAGTACGCTGTCTGGTTTTTGCGAGGTGTTTGGTGCCCTCGTGACCCGTGAATCGTGCAAATTAATCCAGTGCACTGGAGGATTGTATACGGTATGGACTTCCTTTTACTATCGTTGACTGCCTAGGAGAGTTGAGGCGGGTTTTTTGCAAAGTCTGCTTTTTTCCGCATCTCCAGCATGTTTACATTTTTTTTGTTCCCTTTTCAAAGTATTATTTTGGCATTCACCTACGTATTGTTGGGGCTCCAGAGTATATTTGCCGTTATACACGAGTAAGAATAACATTTCACCAGGATTTGATGAAAGCCAGCCCTTAACATACGAGGGGGTGAGCAAGGGATTTCTATGTTATTCACGTCTGGTGTTTTATGTTGTTAGCTCTTTGGGGATCATCCTTACTGATGTCTGTTCTTTCTCTTTCTATAGAGTGATCCTTGTGGTGTTTGTCTGATGTGCCTGCAGATCTGGTGCAGTCCCGTGGAAGGCTGAGTTGAGATACTACAGCCATCCCTGTTTTCTTTTCCTTCCTATTTTCCCCCCAGTGTGTTGCCCGCTCGTGCATTGTCTATGTGGGCACAGAGGGTCAAGGCACAGGAAGGATGAATGGGACTCTCTTCGTTCCCACAGTACCTGTGTTTCAGGTGAGTGGGGCTGGAACAGAAACCCAAGACCACGAAAATTAGGCTGCCCGAGCGAAGATGGACCAGGCAGAGGCTGCCCCTTTACCAGGTAGCATGGGGGTGGGTCCTACTCTGCAGGATTTAGCCTTGGCTCTTTCCCTGGTGCAAAAGGAAGTGCGGGATTTGCGTCAGGAAAACCAAGCCTTGCAAATAGAATTAAACGCTTATAAGTCCAGGGAGAGTCCCTGGGGCAGGGATGCGGGGGGTCCTACAGCACATGTGCCCCTAGTACAACCGGCTACGTTTCATTTCGATCGAGCTTCTAGTGGTTTGCCTGTAGCTCTTACTGTGAATACGCCGACACCGGTACAGCTGGCTGTTCCTGAGAGGTTCTCTGGGGATAGCAATAAATATGGCATATTTATGAACCAATGCCATCTACACTTTATGTGTAGACCAGCAGCCTTCCCTGATGATGCAGCTAAGGTGGCTTTTGTGATTTCTTATTTGGCTGGTACAGCCGCAATGTGGTCGGTGCCTCTGGTGGATAATGATGATCCTGTACTGTATAACTTTCCTGCCTTTAAGGAGTAGATGTGCCGCCTATTTGCTAAACATACCTTTATGCAGGCAAGCGACACAGAGTTGCTCAAATTGAGACAGGGGAAGCTGGATTTATTGGTGTATATTGCTACCTTCAATAGATTGGTGTCTGAGACACATTGGCCTGCGGCAAAAAGGACTTCTCTGCTTTATCAGGGTCTCTGTGAGGAATTGAAAGATGTTTTGTCTCAGGTTGTAAATCCCCCTGAGGATTGTATGGAGTTTATTGACCTGGTAGTTAAATTAAATCACAGGTTAGTGGAACGTAAGGGTGAGAGGAATCGGATGCCTATGCCCCGGTTCTATCCTGTTTGAGGTGAACACAAAGAAGAGGTCGGGGACAAACATGCACCAGAACCCATGCAGATAGGAGGGGTGCGCAGTCCTTTGTCTAAAGAGGAAAAAGACAGGCGACGAGGGATAAATCTTTGTCTATATTGTGGGAAGAGTGGGCATTATGCACGTGAATGTCCAGTGAAGCCGTCTATTGTGCCAGATAGGAAAGCAGTGGCTTTTGTTGGGCATGGGGAGACTGAGCTAGATCAGGATATGATAAGTAGTAAAAACCCTTATGATGTGGCTGGGTTGGTCTCTCGTATGCCACACCATTTCACGATCACAGTCACTCTGGTTATTACTAATAGCAAGAGAAGCACCTTTCCTGTTTTACTTGATTCTGGGGCGACGGGAAATTTTATGGATATCCAGTTAGCCCAAAAACATGAGATTCCTTGCAATTATAAACAAGCATTGGCATAGCCAATAGGTCTCGCCTTTGGGACCTTATGTGTTTAGGCAGAATTTTTGGCTATGTTGTAGAGCATTGTGGCTGCTGTGCATTATGTTGAAAAGTTATAATAAAAAGTGTTAAGCATTTTTGTTACCTTTATAGAAACGAAGATGACATTATATATAACTGAAAAACCTTATTAAAAAAAGATTTTAATTAAAAAATGTCTTCTATTTTTTTGGTACTTGCATGGGGCGTGTAATTATGTGGCACTTAGTGGTATTATTTGGAGTGTATGTTGCATTGAATGCAGTGTATTCATGTAGCATATAATTATGTGGCAGTGAGTGGTATTGTGTGGAGTGTATGTTGTATTTAGTAGTGTTTAATTATGTGGTGTGTAATTATGTGGCATTTAGTGGTGTTTGGAGTGTATGTTGCATTGAGTGCAGTTTAATTATGTAGCATTTAATTATGTGGCAGTGTGTGGTATTATGTGGTGTGCATTGATGTTGCATTGAGTAGAGTGTAAGTATGCGGCGTGTAATTATATGGCACTTAGTGGTATTATGTGGAGTGTATTTATGTTGCATTGAGTAGAGTGTAAATATGTGGTGTGTAATTATGTAGTATTGAGTGTTATTATATGGAGTGTATTTATGTTGTATTGAGTAGAGTGTAAATATGTGGCATGTAAATATGTGGCACTAAGTGGTAATATGTGGAGTGTATTTAAGTTGCATTGAGTAGAGTGTAATTATGTGTGTTGTAATTATGTGGTATTGAGTGGTAATATGTGGAGTGCATTTAAGTTGCATTGAGTAGAGTGTAATTATGTGGCTTGTAATTATGTGGTATTTAGTGGTATGTGGAGTGTATTGAAGTTGCATTGAGTAGAGTGTAATTATGTGGCTTGTAATTATGTGGTACTTATTGGTAATATGTGGAGTGTATTTAAGTTGCATTGAGTAGAGTGTAATTATGTGTGGTGTAATTATGTGGTATTGAGTGGTAATATGTGGAGTGCATTTAAGTTGCATTGAGTAGAGTGAAATTATGTGGCTTGTAATGATGTGGTATTTAGTGGTATGTGGAGTGTATTGAAGTTGCATTGAGTAGAGTGTAATTATGTGGCTTGTAATTATGTGGTACTTATTGGTAATATGTGGAGTGTATTTAAGTTGCATTGAGTAGAGTGTAATTATGTGGCTTGTAATTATGTGGTACTTAGTGGTATGTGGCGTGTATTTATGTTGTATTGAGTTGAGTGTAATTATGTGGCGTGTAACTATGTCACAGTGAGTGGTATTATGTGGAGTGCATTTATGTTGCATAGAGTACAGTGTAATTATGTGGCGTATATTTATGTGGCATAGTGTTATTATGTGGAGTGTTTTTATGTTGCCTTTAATAGAGTGTAATTATGTGACATGTAATTTTGTGGTAGTGCGTGGTATTATGTGGAGTGTTTTTATGTTGCTTTGAGTATACTGTAATTATATGGTGTGTAAATATGTGGTACTGCGCGGTATTATGTGGAGTGTATTTATGTTGTATTGAGTAGAGTGTAATTATGTGGCTTGTAATTATGTGGTACTTAGTGGTATTATGTTTAGGGCATTTTAGTTGCATTGAGTAGAGTGTAATTATGTGGCTTGTAATTATGTGGTACTTATTGGTAATATGTGGAGTGTATTTAAGTTGCATTGAGTAGAGTGTAATTATGTGGCTTGTAATTATGTGGTACTTAGTGGTATGTGGAGTGTATTTATGTTGTATTGAGTTGAGTGTAATTATGTGGCATGTAAGTATGTCACAGTGAGTGTTATTATGTGGAGTGCATCTATGTTGCATTGAGTACAGTGTAATTATGTGGCGTGTATTTATGTGGCATAGTGTTATTATGTGGAGTGTTTTTATGTTGCCTATAATAGATTGTAATTATGTGACATGTAATTTTGTGGTAGTGCTTCTATGTTGCATTGAGTATAGTGTAATTATATGGTGTGTAAATATGTGGTACTGCGCGGTATTATGTGGAGTGTATTTATGTTGTATTGAGTAGAGTGTAATTATGTGGATTGTAATTATGTGGTACTGAGTGGTAATATGTGTAGTGCATTTAAGTTGCATTGAGTAGAGTGTAATTATGTGCCTTGTAATTATGTGGTACTTAGTGGTATGTGGTGTGTATTAATGTTGCATTTATTTTAGTGTAATTATGTGTCGTGTAACTATGGCACACTGAGTGGTATTATGTGGAGTGCATATATGTTGGATGAGTACAGTGTAATTATGTGTCATGTATTTATGTGGCACAGTGTTATTATGTGGAGGTTTTTTGTTGTTGCATTTAATAGAGTGTAATTATGTGACATGTAATTATGTGGTAGTAAGTGGTATTATGTGGAGTGTATTTATGTTGCATTGAGTATAGTGTTATTATATGGTGTGTATATATGTGGCATTGAGTGGTATTATGTGGAGTGTATTTATGTTGCATTGAGTAGAGTGTAATTATGTGGTGTGTAAATATGTGGTACTGAGTGGTATTATGTGAAGTGTATTTATGTTGCATTGAGTAGAGTCTAATTGTGTGGCATGGAAATATGTGGTATTGAGTTGTATTATGGGGAGTGTATGTTGTATTTAGTAGAGTGTAATTATGCTTGGAGATAATTGTAAGATAAGTAATATGTGGCTAGAAGTTTTTATCAGATATTACCAGCTTCACCAGTTTACAGCAAATGTACAAACAGCATTACAGTGAAAATGGTAGTGACATTGCAAAAAACATGATATAGAGTAGCAATCTTTTTGGTGCTATTGTGGGTTAAAATATGATAACACTTTTACCCTCCTATCGCATGGGACTATATTGGAGAGCCTCGCAATAAGTTAGGGACTAGTGTAAAACCAATGAAAAAAAACAGTACACAAGCATGTCTCCAGTTTTGTTGCTGTGCACTGAACGAAATGTGTAATGTAGGGTTTTACCCTGTTATTAATTTGGTCTTTCTTATCTGCAATAACTGTAGAACCACTAGTGCTTTTATTTTGTTTTAATTAAGAGCCTAACATGTTTAATATTTGTTTATTGATCATAATAATTACGTGTTATGTAATGTGTAATGTTTTTAGAGAATTTTGTTATGTGCGTTTAGCCATACTCCGGCTGAAATTAAGCCCCTTTCAAAACAGTGTACTAAGGGGCTGGCGGTAGAAAGGACAGGCTTAGGGGAGATAGAAGGTGTTAGCAACTTATCGTAAACAAAGGGCTCGGCTGAGGGGAAAGCGGAATTGCCAAAGTCTCATAAGGCTGAGCATGGTTTGATGGGCGAGCACTTGAAGATTAATTTGAGGCTTTGGTGAGTGGAAACATGGATGTGTGCGAGGAAAGATGGAGGCACGGAAGTGTGGATGGTAGATTGCGTGGGATGGCTGGATGCTCTGGTGAATGAATACATTGATGGATTGGTGGATGCCTGTATAGGAGAGTGTGTCTGGAAGGATGGTTGAATGGATGCATGCTCAGAATGATGGACAGATGGATGGGTGGGTGGATGGATGGATGGATGGATGGATAGATGAATGGATTGAAGATTGCATGTCTATGAATGATGTTCTAGTGAATGCGTACATGGACGGGTGGATAAGTGAAAGCCAGAATCTGTCTAGAAGGATGGATGGATGCCTGCAGGACCAGACGAATGCCTTGGATGATGGAAACAGTTGAATGTATGGGTGTATGGATGGATGATTGATGCATGGGCGGTTAGATGGTAGAGTGAGTGCAGATGGAAAGATAGATGCTCCCTGTCTAATTATCGTCTTTTAAATACTCATGTCGAATTATTGTCTATGAATAGCGGGTGGGGGGGCGTTAAGGCGAAGACTGTCGCTGTCTGCATGTCTGCACTTCATGCAGGGTTATGTTTTTATGCAGTTTTAGATAGCGCGAACTCGACACGAAGGTATTGGAGCCCTTTCATGAGCACCAGTTACGTTACACAAGTATGCATTATTTTTTTTGGTAGGCACGGGCGATTAAGGGATGTATTTGCCCAGAAACACAGGATGTTGCGCCGACTCACAGACTCGAACCTGGTTGCCCAGTTCCAAAATCGGCAGCTCTGACCGTTAAGCCACATACTCTCTCAAGCTCTTCAAACTCTTCAAGCTAGGGACTTTTTGTGACCTCGCCAAAAACATGAGCATTCATGCATAGCAAGACAGTGCCAAAGTCTCATAAGGCTGAGCATGGTTTGATGGGCGAGCACTTGAAGATTAATTCGAGGCTTTGGTGAGTGGAAACATGGATGGGTGCGAGGAAAGATGGAGGCACGGAAGTGTGGATGGTAGATTGCATGGGATGGCTGGATGCTCTGGTGAATGAATACATTGATGGATTGGTGGATGCCTGTATAGGAGAGTGTGTCTGGGTCTGGAAGGATGGTTGGATGGATGCATGCTCAGCATGATGGACAGATGGATGGGTGGGAGGATGGATGGATAGATGAATGGATTGAAGATTGCATGTCTATGAAGATGTTCTGGTGAATGAGTACATGGACGGGTGGATAAGTGAAAGCCAGAATCTGTCTAGAGGGACGGATGGATGCCTGCAGGACCAGACGAATGCCTTGAATGATGGAAACAGTTGAATGTATGGGTGTATGGATGAATGATGCATGGGCGGTTAGATGGTAGAGTGAGTGCAGATGGATGGATAGATGCTCCCTGTCTGTGCTTATTTTGTTTTAAAAAATAGGTTCTGGCACCCAAAGTCACAACATCGCTTAACAATGTCGTTGCTGTAGGGTTAGTCGGATAAGAGTTGTGGGGCCTCGATGCCCAAAACAACACCCGCTAAAAGGTCACGGGGCCTTGGGGGCGGGCTCGCGTTCAGGCTGCAGGCTGGGAAAGTGATGTTTTTTCACCACTCTTTCATCATCCTAATGTTGTTAAATAAAAGGGTTGGTTTGGGTAGAAAAGTGAAATGAGGACATGTGCTAATATTACAAATATTTGCCTGGGCAGATTGCCAAACTAAAAGAGGAAAATCCTGGTAAATCTGGGACGCCTGGTGTAGTCTCCATTTTCAGAGCCTTAGCCCGAGGCAGTGTTCATGGCTGCCACGAGGTTTACTCTTAAGGGAAAACAAGGAAAAACGCAAGCGCCATCTGTTTCCAATAAACGCGAACGCGATAATTGGAAACAGATGGCATTGATGCTCGCTCCCGAGCACCCTAGGCCAGGGAACAAAGAAGCCGGGACAATCACCCGCCTTGGACCAATTGCGTGCTGTCTTTTTAAGAAAGACGCATGCACAGGCCAATTGCGGGTTAATAAAAAAAAAGCACACGCACAAGCGTGTGTTCTGAGTTCAAAAGCCCTTACTAAATGCCTCGCAGAGCAGCGTATGCGTGCTGGCTCAGGCGAGACCTAAAAACAACCAGAACCAGTGAGGTCTATTGATGGCACTGATCTTTCATCTGAATTGGGAGAGGAGTTGGCCTAACGGCTAGGGCGGTCGACCTCGAATCTGGGGAACTGGGTTCGAGTCTCGGCAATGACGCTGAACATCCTGTGATTCTGGGCAAATCACTTAATCTCCCCGTGCCTAACAAAAAAAAAAATGAATGTGTCCTCATGTAACGCAACTGGTGCTATGTGAAGCGCTCTGATACCCGATACCTTCGGGTCAAGTTTGCGCTATATAAAACTCTGTAAAATAAATAAAAAATTGATCACAAAGCAGACTGAGCCTCTTGTATTGATCTGCGATAATGGCCTTTCGGAGAGTGTTTGCTTTGACCTTATAGATGCCCCAACTTTTGGTATCAATCTTGGGGTGCCTTGGTTGCAAACACATAATCCCAGGATAGATTGGGCTAGATGTACTGTGACCCTGGATTCGATATATTGTCTGCAAGATTGTTATCAGGAGGCTACGGACTGGGTGTCTCCTTTGGTTTGTGCTACGGGGTGTTACTCTGAGGATCATAGAGTACCTGTTCAATATGAGGCATAGCTGACGTATTTGATGAGGTTAAGTCAGATGTGTTGCCACTGCATCGTGATTTCGATTGTCGTATTGATTTGGTGCCTGGAGTGGTTTTGCCCTGTAGCCGGATTTATGCCTTGTCGGAACCCAAAACGCAGCATTTACAGGTATATCTGGATGAGATGTTGTCTGCTGGATTTATCTGGCAGTCCTCCTCCCCGGTGTCGTCTCCTCTCTTCTTTGTACCTGAGAAAGGTGGTACTTTACGTACCTGTATAGACTACCGGGCCTTAAAGTGACGGTCAAGAACAAATATCCTCTTCCCTTAATATCAGTGCTGTTGGATCAGTTGCGACATGTCACCATCTTTACTAAATTGGACCTGCGGGGGGCATACCATCTCATTTGTGTCCGAGAAGGGGACGAATGGAAGACCGCTTTTCGTATGAAGTTTGGCTTGTTTGAATATTGCGTTATGCCTTTTGGTCTGTGCAATGCTCCCGCGGCGTTCCAATTTTTTATTAATGAGGTGTTAAGAGATTATTTGGATATTAGCGTCATAGTATATATAGACGATATCTTGGTTTTCTCTAAGAATGCCTTAGAACATGATTCTCATGTGGCTTCGGTTTTGCAGAAATTACGTGACAACCACTTGTTTGTAAAATTGGAAAAATGCACCTTTCGGGCACCCCGAGTAGAGTTCCTGGGTTTTGTTATTGCCTCAAATGGTATTCAAATGGATCCAAAAGACCGAGGCCATAACAACTTGGCCTGTTCCAGCCTGTGTTAGGAATGTTCAAGTATTGTTAGGTTTTGCCAATTTTTATCGGCGATTTATATCCCATTTCTCTGATATAGTAACACCTATGACTTCTTTGTTGAGAAAAGGGGTAGCCTTTCAATAGACACTGTTAGACCTGGGATCCCTGGTTGGCTGAGGTAGGTACCTTAGGCCAAATAGGGACCCCCGCTCTCACGTCAGGGAAAGGAAGGACACCTTCTCAGATAGCCCCCGCTCAACCCCTTGATAGCTTGGCACGAGCAGCCAGGCTTATCTTCAAGGCAAATGTGTAAAGTATTTGCAACCACGCTCACAGCAACCCAATGATGACACCACAAATGGACTCCACACGAGTTTCATAAAAACGAGTATAAATTTATATAAAAAGATATACGATATGACCACACGATATAAATCCAACATATGCGTATTTGTGATAATCTTCCTGGCCGGTTGTTAGGCCAGCCAGCCCTTGTAAGTTCTGGCGATATTAATGAGCACTTCTAAACGTTCCACTGCAGTCCTAATGCAATGATAAGCAGTTTGTAATGCTAGAATCAGGCACTTTACAATGTAGAAATAATGCAGTACTCAATGCTAGAATCAGGCACTTTGCAATGTAGAAATAATGCAGTTCTCAATGCTAGAATCAGGCACTTTGCAATGTAGAAATAATGAAATACGTAACGCAACAACCAGGTATTTCGTTATGCAGAAACAATGCAATACGTAATACGACAATCAGGAAGTTAGCTATGCAGAAATAATGCAATGCGCAATACGACAATCAGGTAGTTCGTTATGCAGAAATAATGCAATGCGTAATACACTAATCAGGTAGTTCGTTATGCAGAAACAATGCAATGCGTAATACACTAATCAGGTAGTTCGTTATGCAGAAACAATGCAATACGTAATACACTTCAGCACCGATCACGGTGCCTCAGGCGGTCTCTCTGCCTCTCGTACTGACTCGCAGTCAGCCTCTGTCAACAGTTGCCCCCACACGGGTATGGTGTAACAAAAAGTGCAGCTCCGCACTCCGGCCCCGGTACTGCCACTCCGTTGGCAAGTACGGGCCGCTATACGAGCCGAAGCAGAGGCTCGCACTGCAGGAATTGGAGAGGCCGAGAGCGTCTCCCTCCGAGCCCGCACCCCGCCCCAGGCATCGACACACGTTACCTGGGGGGTGCGACCTCACTCTCCTCTCCTCTTCCCGCGACTTGGGCCTCCAATGCAATCTTTGTGAAGTCCCGGCAATGGGACTCGGGCCCTCCCTCGACGAGGTTGGTTCGAGGTCCCGCTCTGGCAACGGCGGGCTCGGGCCGGCAGCTCGGCCCCTCCTGGGCTGCCGGTCCGGGCTGCTGATGCTACGAAGATCTCAGGCTGCAACAGGGCACACGCACACAGCGTCGCTGAGACTCACTTGAGCTTTGGGTGCACGATCACAGGGCACTCCTCACGAAGGTCTCAGGCTGCACGAAGCACACGCACACAGCGTCGCTGAGACTCACTTGAACTTCGGGTGCACGATAACAAGGCAATTGTCACGAAGGTCTCAGGCTGCACAAAGCACACACACACATCATCGCTGAGACTCACTTGAACTCCGGGTGTGCACGATAACAAGGCAATCGTCACGAAGGTCTCAGGCTGCACGAAGCACACGCACACAGCGTCGCTGAGACTCACTTAGACTCCGGGTGCAGGATAACAAGGCAATCCTCACGAAGGTCTCAGGCTGCACAAAGCACACGCACACAGCGTCGCTGAAACTCACTTGTACTCTGGTGCACACGATCACAGGACAATCCTCACGAAGGGCTCAGGCTGCAAAAAGCACACGCACACAGTGTCGCTGAGACTCGCTTGGACTCCAGATGCCCACGATCACAGGGCAATTCTTACGAGGGTCTTAGGATGCATAAAGCACATGCACACAGCGTCGCTGAGACTCTCCTGGAAACTTTTATGTTCCTGAGTTTCCGCAACAGGGAGCCAGCTCACCTCGGGCCCTTGGGGATAAGTTACTTCCGGACACAGCACACAGCAAAGTCCTTTCAAGCAGGGGGACACAGCACACAGCAAAGTCCCTTTAGCCTTTCCTTGGTTAAAGCAGCAAACTGCAGGCCAGCCCCAGAACACACAGCAAGGGTCAGTCCTTTCCTTCAGTCTCTTCAGCTGTTTCTTCCTTGGCAAAGGTTCCTCTTGACCACGAAGTAGCTTCAGTCTTGTTCAATCTTGATCAAGTCATTTCTCTCCAAAGTTCAAGGGCTTCAGCTCTCATAGTTATACCCCTAAATGTCTTTGAAGTCTTTGTGTTCAGGGGGGCACTAACCCCTGTTCAAACCACAACCAGTTCTGGGTGCCTCCCTGCCAGTGACACCTTATTCCTTTGATAGTGGGGGTCTGGATCCTCATTCACTCAGCAGGGAACGGAGCCATTGGTTAATGGCTGCTGCCCAGGCCTCTTCACCTCTAGGGGCTACTCCTCCCCCCTACACTCCAGATGCAGGTCAGCCTGTTGCTGTCTCACCTCCTCCCCTGGGTCAAGACATTCCCCAGATCCTATCACTTTCAAATCCAGACAGTCAATCCACAACTAGGCAGAGATACACAGAAATGTTAGAGCACAAAAACCCAGCCTCTTCTAAAAGAGTGGCTTCTGAACACACAATGCAAAAACCACCTTCATAAAAAGATGTGTTATTATATTGTGAATTCAGGCATACTAAACGTCACCTCTCCATCTTAAGCCTTTGGGAAGATAGACTGGAAAACATATTACACAGCCTCCCCATTCTATCCTATGGGCAAGATGGCCTTTCCACACTGAAAAATGAAATGGAGATTATTTCACTGTCAGGACATGGTACACACCTGGTACATGTCCTACCTTTTACATGCACTGCACCCTGCCCAGGGGGTACCTTGGACCTACCATAGGGGTGTCTGATGTGCATAGAAAGTGAAGGGTAAGGTCTGGCAAGTGGGTGCACTTGTCAGAACAACATGGCAGTTTAACAAACTGCGCGCAGGCACTGCAGTGACAGGCCTGAGTTTCCTCTATAAGGCTACTTGTGTGGGTGGCACAATTCGTGCTGCAGGCCCACTAGTAGCATTTGCATTACCAGCCCTGGCACACATAGTGCACTTTACTAGGGACTTTACTAGTAAGGCCAACATACCAATCATAGACAACCAATTACCAGTACACTTTATACAGGGAGCACTTGCACTTTGACACTGTTTAGCAGTGGCAAAGTGTCCAAAGCATCTAAGTTGGCAACACCATGTCAGAAAAAAGGTCTAGGGGGAAAGCAAAAAGTTTAGGGAACTTTAGCCAAAAAGGGCCAAGTCCAACACAACCCCCTCCCAGCCAAAAGCCAGGGTAGACCAATCAACTACCTTGATGGACTTCCCTGCTTGGGGCGATAGAACACGGACGCAGGCCCGCTACTGCAGGGACACCCTCCTGTTCTATGCCTTCCTGACCCCAGGGGATTCTCTTGGTCACTACTCCCTGGGCCAACTATATCGCTCCATGGGTACTTCCTGGCAGATGGGGCCTCTGCTGGCCCCTTGCAAACCCCCACCTAGAGCTGCACCCCTGGAAGACCCATCAGTCAGGATACTGTTCCCAGTTATCCTGTCCTCCAGGTTAGAAGCGGGGTTACCCTGGTCACTCCTAGGGGACCTAGCCCTACTGGCTGGACACGGTCCCACGGGTTTTCCCATGGAGGGACACCTTCCTCCCTTAACCTTCCATTTAGATTTCTGTGCCTGCCATTTAGGAATGGCGCCCACAAACTTCAGGACCGCGGGAGCTCTGGATATAGACGCCCCACGCCCCCCTGACGCTAGGTGTTCTTCCTCACACAGCTGGCAAGTAGGCGCTAGGCCTTCAACCGGGTGCTCTTCTAAGGAACCCTCCCGTCTCCGGGGTGGGGTGGTGAACCCCTGGGGACGCTGCTCACACTCACTCCCTCTCTTTTGAGACAGGGCGCTAGCCTGCATGCCCCCCCATTACTCTGGGACCTAACGGTTCTACTTCGCCTCTCTTCCCTCTCTAAGGCCTTTTCAGACCCTTGGACCCATGACCAGGGGTCCGGCTCTTGTGCCAGCTCCCGGGAATCAAAGAGCTCGCACCCTAACACGGGTTGGCGCAATCCTGGAAAACAATTACTGAGCCTAGGCTCCCTAGGGTCAAAGTTGAGCAACCCCTTCAAATCATTCGCCATGATCATCAACACCCAATCATCCAGTGCACGCTTGTACTCATCCACACATGGCACTGGCTGTACGCTGCCACCATTTGAACTGGACTCTGCCTGTTTAACCTTCATTTCCAGGTCCCTCATGCTTAACTCATGAGCTAAGAGAATCTTTTTCTCTTCCAAGGCTAGAGTGTTCCTGCTCTCCTCTGCTCGCTTTTCACTTTCAATGAGCAGCTTCTTCTCTTCTGCTTGAGTTTTAAGTTTTAAAACCTCCAACTCATGCTCTCTGACCCTTTGGTTTTCCTCCAGCTCCTCTGGTGAAAAACTCCTCCCTGAATGGCTACTACCAGCCCCTAAGGCTGGTCCCTCCACTGGCAAATCCTGTGGACCAAATCCATTCCCTGGGTCATCCTCATCCACCTCAACATCACCCATCTCCTGAGCCCCTTTGGCTTCCCACCAGGCCCTCAAGGCCATTTGCAGCTCCTCCTTCTTGGCGCTACTTTTCATGGGACATCCCAAAGCTCTGCAGAATTGCCTTGATTAATCAACTTTGTAGGTAAGCAATGCCTCAATGTCGAACTCTAATTCTGCAGCCTCACTGGCTACTTGACTCCTCTGAGACATGATGTGTGGCTTAAAGGTCGCTCAAAAATAGAACCAACAAATCAAAAAACACAATATGTGGTTGCATCGTGGTCTGCGCTAAACTTGTGATGTACACCAATTACTGTGAGTGAATTTGCAAATACACATTCCAATCCCACCGCTGCCACTAAATGTTAGACCCAGGATCCGTGGTTGGCTGAGGTAGGTACCTTAGGCCAAATAGGGACCCCCGCTCTCACGTCAGGGAAAGGAAGGAACCTTCTCAGATAGCCCTCGCTCACCCCCTTGGTAGCTTGGCACGAGCAGCTAGGCTTATCTTCAAGGCAAATGTGTAAAGTATTTGAAACCACGCTCACAGCAACCCAATGATGACACCACAAATGGACTCCACACGAGTTTCATAAAAACTAGTATAAATTTATATAAAAAGATATACGATAAGACCACACAATATAAATCCAACATATGCGTATTTGTGATATTCTTCCTGGCCGGTAGTTAGGCCAGCCAGCTCTTGTAAGTTCTGGCGATATTAATGAGCACTTCTAAATGTTCCACTGCAGTCCTAATGCAATGCTAAGCAGTTTGCAATGCTAGAATCAGGCACTTTGCAATGTAGAAATAATGCAGTTCTCAATGCTAGAATCAGGCACTTTGCAATGTAGAAATAATGCAGTTCTCAATGCTAGAATCAGGCACTTTGCAATGTAGAAATAATGCAATGCGTAACGCAACAACCAGGTATTTCGTTATGCAGAAATAATGCAATGCATAATACGACAATCAGGTAGTTCGTTATGCAGAAATAATGCAATGCGTATTACGACAATCAGGTCGTTCGTTATGCAGAAACAATGCAATGCGTAATACACTAATCAGGTAGTTCGTTCTGCAGAAACAATGCAATGCGTAATACACTGCAGCACCGATCACAGTGCCTCAGGCGGTCTCTCCGCCTCTCGTACTGACTCGCAGTCAGCCTCTGTCAACAGTTGCCCCCACACTGGTATGGTGTAACAAAAAGTGCAGTTTCGCACTCCGGCCCCGGTACTGCCACTCCGTTGGCAAGTATGGGCCGCGACACGAGCCGAAGCAGAGGCTCGCACTGCAGGAATTGGAGAGGCCGAGAGCGTCTCCCACTGAGCCCGCACCCCGCCCCAGGCATCGACACACGTTACCTAGGGGGTGCGACCTCACTCTCCTCTCCTCTTCCCGCGACTTGGGCCTCCGATGCAATCTTTGTGAAGTCCTGGCAATGGGACTCGGGCCCTCCCACGACAAGGTTGGTTCGAGGTCCCGCTCTGGCAACGGCGGTCTCGGGCCGGCGGCTCGGCTCCTCCAGGGCTGCCGGTCCAGGCCGCTGATGCTACGAAGATCTCAGGCTGCAAAAGGGCACACACACACAGCGTCGCTGAGACTCACTTGAGCTTCGGGTGCACGATCACAGGGCACTCCTCACGAAGGTCTCAGGCTGCACAAAGCACACGCACACAGCATCACTGAGACTCACTTGAACTCCGGGTGCACGATTACAAGGCAATCCTCACGAAGGTCTCAGGCTGCACAAAGCACACGCACACAGCGTCGCTGAGACTCACTTGGACTCCGGGTGTGCACGATAACAAGGCAATCCTCACGAAGGTCTCAGGCTGCATGAAGCACACGCACACAGCATCGCTGAGACTCACTTGGACTCCGGGTGCACGAGAACAAGGCAATCCTCACGAAGGTCTCAGGCTGCACAAATCACACGCTCATAGCGTCGCTGAGACTCGCTTGGACTCCAGATGCCCACGATCACAGGGCAATTCTTACGAGGGTCTCAGGCTGCAAAAAAGCACATGCACACAGCTTCGCTGGGACTCTCCTGGAAACTTTTGTGTTCCTGAGTTTCCGCAACAGGGAGCCAGCTCACCTCGGGCCCTTGGGGATAAGTTACTTCCGGACACAGCACACAGCAAAGTCCTTTCAAGCAGGGGGACACAGCACACAGCAAAGTCCCTTTAGCCTCTCCTTGGTTAAAGCAGCAAACTGCAGGCCAGCACACACAGCAAGGGTCAGTCCTTTCCTTTAGTCTCTTCAGCTGTTTCTTCCTTGGCAAAGGTTCCTCTTGACCACGAAGTAGCTTCAGTCTTGTTCAATCTTGATCAAGCCATTTCTCTCCAAAGTTCAGGGGCTTCAGCTCTCATAGTTATAACCCTAAATGCCTTTGAAGTCTTTGTGTTCAGGGGGGCACTGACCCCTGTTCAAACCAGTTCTGGGTGCCTCCCTGCCAGTGACACCTTATTCCTTTGATAGTGGGGTTCTGGATCCTCAATCACTCAGCAGGGGACGGAGCCATTGGTTTATGGCTGCAGCCCAGGCCTCTTCACCTCTAGGGGCTACTCCTTCCCCCTACATTCCAGATGCAGGTCAGCCTGTTGCTGTCTCACCTCCTCCCCTGGGTCAAGACATTCCCCAGATCCTATCACTTTCAAATCCAGACAGTCAATCCACAACCAGGCAGAGACACACAGAAATGTTAGAGGACAAAAACCCAGCCACTTCTAAAAGAGTGGCTTCTGAACACACAATGCAAAAACCACCTTCATAAAAAGATGTTTAATTACATTGTGAATTCAGGCATACTAAACTTCACCTCTCCATCTTAAGCCTTTGGGAAGATAGGCTGGAAAACATATTACACAGCCTCCCCATTCTATCCTATGGGCAAGATGGCCTTTCCACAGTGAAAAACGAAATGGAGATTATTTCACTGTCAGGACATGGTACACACCTTGGTACATGCCCTACCCTTCACATGCACTGCACCCTGCCCAGGGGGTACCTTGGACCTACCATAGGGGTGTCTGATGTGCATAGAAAGGGAAGGGTAAGGTCTGACAAGTTGGTGCACTTGTCAGAACAACATTGCAGTTTAACAAACTGCGCGCAGGCACTGCAGTGGCAGGCCTGAGTTCCCTCTTTAAAGCAACTTGTGTGGGTGGCACAATTTGTGCTGCAGGCCCACTAGTAGCATTTGCATTACCAGCCCTGGCACACATAGTGCACTTTACTAGGGACGTTACTAGTAAGGCAAACATACCAATCATGGACAACCAATTACCAGTACACTTTACACAGGGAGCACTTGCACTTTGACACTGTATAGCAGTAGCAAAGTGTCCAAAGCATCTAAGTTGGCAACACCATGTCAGAAAAAAGGTCTAGGGGGAAAGCAAAAAGTTTATGGAACTTTAGCCAAAAAGGGCCAAGTCCAACACACACCGTCCGCACAAGTGGCCTTTCAGACCTTGGTTGAGGCATTTACTTCTGCTCCCGTCTTGAAACATCCAGACCCCGTGCTTCGATTTTATGTGGAGGCTGATGCCTCACAATATGCAGTGGGTTGGGGTTTTGTCTCGGCGAGACGTGGATTCCGGGCACATGCATCCTCTTGCCTTCTTTTCCAAAAAGCTGTTGCCGGCTGAACAAAATTATACTGTGGCTGAGAGGGAATTGCTGGCTATTAAGCTGGCCTTCCAGGAGTGGAGACATCATCTGTGAGGTGCAAGACACCCAGTAACGATATATACTGATTGTTAGAACTGGGGGTCTCTAGTTGGCAATGGTATACACCTTTGACCAAATAGGGACCCTTGCTTCTAGTCAGGGTAAGGGGGATTACACTACTGGATAACCCCTGCTCACCCCCTTGGTAGCTTGGCACGAGCACACAGGCTTATCTCAGAGGCAGTGTGTTAAGCATTTGTGAACACATACAGTAATACAGTGAAAACACTACAGATGGAAACCACACAGGTTTTATAAAAATAAGTATTCTTTATATAGACTTAACACAAGACCACAAACAACAAAAATCCACAATACTGTACTCAAAATAGACTTAAAGATGATAGAAGTAATTTAGTTCAAGATGATGATAAATGCGACACGTTTCTCACAAAAGTACCTTGGATGCGTAACGCAAAACAAACAAAGGGTCCGCAGGGAGGGCGATGCGGCAAGCAGGCGTCTCAATGTGGTGCAACGATCCGGTGTGATGGGATGAGAATGCGCCCTTGATGTGATGCGACGACAGGAAGATGATGCGTGCACGCCCGATGGCCGTGCGGCGAACTCTGTACCTTTGGAGCCGCGACAGGCCCTGCGACACGCCTCTCCGGTGATGCTACGGCAGGCAGCTGCGACGGCGCAACACTTCTCTGGTGATGCGACGGTGACCCTTGCGGTGGAGACATGCTTCCCCGGTGATGCAACGGCAGGAAGTTGCGACGAAGACATGCTTCTCCGGTGATGCGACGGCAGGCAGCTGCGATGAAGACACGCTTCTCTGGTGATGCGGCTTCTCTGGTGATGTGGCGGCGGCCTCTGCAGCGGCGACACGCTTCTCTGGCAATGCGACGGCAACGACAGCGACACGCTTCTTCTCGTTGAGTCGCGCTTCCAGCTCCCAGCGACACGCAGGCTTCTGCAGACAGAATCCCCTGCAAGGGAATTCAAGAGGGAGCTGGTGGTGAAGTCTTGTAGCCCTGAGACTTCAGCAGGAGGCAAGCTCTAGTTCAAGCCCTTGGAGAAATATTCTGCAAGATGATGAAATTTCTTTGAAAGTTCCTTCTCCTTTCCTTGGCAATGAAGACCACTGCAGGCCAACCCAGCAAACAGCACACTGGCAGAGGGGCAGTCCAAACTCCTGCAGCTTCCTTGGTTCTTCTCCTTGGCAAAGGTTCGTCTTGTTGTTCCAGAAGTGATCTAAAGTCTTGGGGTCTGGGCCCCACTATTTATACCAGTAAATCCTTTGTCCTCTGAAGGCAGAGGGTCCTGTACCTAGTCAAAACCAGTTCTGGGTGCATTCTGCCAGTGCACACCTTCTTCCTTTGTCAGTGTGGGCCAGGGCCATCAGACGCACCACAGGAGGTGGAGCCAGCATTGTGGAAGGCAGGCACAGCTCTATTCAGGCCCAGGTGCTACTCCTCCCACCACTCCCAGTGCAGTTAGGTATATTCAGCCTAGTGCTGACTCACCCTGTCTCCTGGAGCCCCCCAGCCCCTGTCACTCACAAAACCAGACATACAATATACAAGCTAGCAGAGGCAGGCTGGATGGTTAGGCAAGAAAATACCTATTTTCTAAAAGTGGTATTTTCAAACACAGAATGTTAAAACCAACTTCACTAAAAGATGTATTTTATCATTCTGAGTTCAGGCATACTAAATTCGAATTTCTACCATGTTCCCTGGGTCAGTTAGGATTATAAGATGTTCTAATCAAGCTGCCCATTCTGGCCTATGGGGACAGGTAGCCGTGCAATAGTGAAAAACGAAATTGGCTGTAATTCACTATCAGGACATGCTACACACATCAGGGCATGTCCTACCTTTTACATACAATGCACCCTGCCCTTGGGCCTACCTTAGGGGTGACTGATATGTAGAAAAGGGAAGGTTTAGGGACTGACAAGTGGGTGCACTTGCCAAGTCGACATGGCAATCTCAGACTGCACACAGGCTCTGCAATGGAAGGCCTGAGCTACACTTTACAAGCTGCATCAGTGGGTGGCACAACCAGTGCTGCAAGCCCAACAGCAGCATTTGATTTACAGGCCCCGGGCACCCATGGTGCACTATACTAGGGTCTGACAAGTAAATCAAATAATCCAATCATGGAATCACTAATCCATACATCAATTTACAATAGGGAGAGCATATGCACTTTAGCACTGATCAGCAGTGGTAAAGTGCCCAGAGTCATAAAACCAACAAAAACAGGTCAGAGAAAATACAGGAGGAAGGCAAAAAGTTCAGGGATGACTTTGCAAAAAGGGCCAAGTCCAACACTGATCATAAGAATCTTGAGTTTTTTGCGCTCTGCTAGGGCTTTGACACCGTGGCAGATGAGATGGGTTTTGTTTTTCAACGAATATGATTTTACCATCACATATAGGCCCGCTGTCCAGCAGGTGAAGTCTGATGCCTTATCTCTTATACATGTGTCCCCTTTGTATGATTCTATGTCTCAGGGTGTCGTGTAGCTCCTACAGTACCCCTGCAGGACCTGCGCGTTTGGATAACATATACTGCGGGCTTGGTGGCAGACTGACTCCATGCACACCCACCGAATATGTTAGCCTAGTTTTGCATTAGCTAGCTCGCAGTGCCACTAGTGTCTCCTCTTCCAGGGGAGAGATTAGTTTCTGGCAACCTTAGAATATGACAACCCTGATTCCCTCAGAATCGTGGAAACAATGTACTACCTTTCGCTCAGTCATTAGTGCTCACTTATTCGGTTTGTCTCAGAGAGTTACACAGAATAAACAGTCGGGCGTTTCAATAAGTATTTATTGAACAGTTGTTATTCTAGTGTAAAATATATGTGCTGCGGTAACCAGCAGACACTAGCAGAGATATATTATCAGCAGTATTATAAAAGCAGAGGGATAGAACAGTTCTAACATATTGCGATAATCATGAGTACATACATGAATATAAAAGCATTATGCAAGTGCGCGTACTCCTACGATGCCTACCTAGATGTACCTGTGTGTACCTAGCATATGTGTGTAGGTCTTAGAAGCTAAGAGCCAAGAATCCTCCTAGGATTTAGTCGAACCCCCATACCTGAATAGAGAGAGTGTGGGACCCCGTCCTGGTCTCGAGCTGGACACCCCGTCCGGGTTGTGTCAGACCACTGTCAGCTTGAGCGACTGCATGCAGGAGCCTCAGCGTCTCTGGTCAGTGTGTCAGCATGGAAGTCTCGGTTCCCTCTGTCTTACCGGGGCAAGATGTGGTGTATTTATACCCTAAAGAGTCTCGGTCCTCAGTATGGTTTGTATTGGACATGAGGAAGTCGTCAGGGGTGAACTTTGTACATACATATTATGCCAGTGGTGTATTCTTAGAGAGCCATGCATAATTAATGAGTACAGTGTGGGCCTGTGTTTGGAAAAACCCTGCTGTATTCAAAACCACAGGATAGATAACGTTCAGCCCTCAGAGGTCGTTGTGTACTAGCTGGGTCCAAATGTAGGTGAAAGATCATGCCTATATAAGGAATCATACTATAATAGGACATGTACAGTTGTGACCATAATTGGGCATATGCGGCCATGACCATAATTGGGCAAGTACGAATATGACCATATTAGGGTAAATATGAATACGTCCATTTTAGGGCATGTACGAACGGGTCTACATTAGGGCCTCTAGGCGGGATATAACACCCACTCCTCTTCCGAACTGGATAAAAATGACCATACTTAAAATCTGGATAATTTATTAAAAAAATAATAATTTTAAAAGCAAGTAAAAAGATGGTTCTAAAAAATCGTTAAAAATTAGGTGCTAAAAAAGTTTTATAATTCAGCTATTTCTAAGTGCCACTTTTCTTAAAAAGTCAAAAGTCTCTCTATAGAAGTTGCATTACCATAAGCAGGAGAAGGCAATGCTTTTCTCAAGCGAAAGTGTCATTGTAAGAAAATGTTCCAAATTTAGATCGTTTGTTTTGAAACAAGTGAAGAAGCCGAATTCTTTCCCAGGACGCGATGAGCCAATTCGAGATTAAATGTCCTGGCTGGGAAACTCAATATTATCGGTGTCAGCTGCTGTAGATGACAAATCCAACGCCTCACAGAGAACGTCAATTGCACATAGATGGAATGTAGTACTGCCAACAGTCGGTGCTGCGGCAACTTGTGCGGCAGTTGTAACCTGGGTGCCTCCGGAAGAATCACTTAACCCAGCAGAAGCGAACGGCACCTGTGGATTCTCCAGGAATGCATTCATCAAAATCGGAAGCCGCTGAGGACAACGCAGAGCGTGGGCCTTTATGGGGTCCAGCATTGCATCCGTGTCCGGAGGCGCATCTGATGGAAATGTTAGACAAATATCCAACGTGCATTCTTCTCCGCAAAACAGGCATCGAAGAACAGGTAAGATGCAGTCTACCCAGACTGGTCTAAATGATAGAAACCAGGAGGCATTGAGTTCTCGCAGGCAAGAAATGCCCAGATGTACCATGCGTTCACGGTATTTCCGCTCCAGGAGCGTGTTCACCATTCCCTCGGGAAGTGGGCCGTCCATTGCGTAGCAGCAATATTACAATCAGGATTCCTGCAATTAGGAACAAGATGAGCGGGAATCCTCCAAATACGCTTCCCAATACGGAGTGTATAAAATTTGGGATTACTCCGAGGACTGTCTGAAAGGTGCTTAACAGTCCGGACCCTATGGTCTTAAATAGGTGTACAATTCCGCTCGTATCTGACATATTGAAGATACGTCCCACCATTTCTGCGAAATGAATGGGGCAGTTTGTACGTATGAGTGCCTGTATCTCGGTCGAGGTCCTTGCAACTTGAAGTTCATAGGTTTCTCGAGCGGAGGTTAAGGGCACGGGGTGCTGTAAAAGCATGGCTTTCAATCTGCTCAGAGTATCAAACTGTATAAAAGAAACATTCAGCGAAGGCCATAGCGGCGCCTCCCTGACTGTGTTCAATGGCTGAAACAATACTTGCATACAGCAAGTAACCCTGGAGTTAACAGTGACTAGATATGCGACGCCCGGAAGCATCCCACAGCAACCTTGATCATTTAGCATTAAATAACTCCCATTCGAGAGCAGCTGGAAAACCGGCGTGATCATGGCCGCTGGGGTCCCTGACATGTGACAAGATAAGTTCGCCACTGAACCACTGCAGGCTCCGTGTAGAGAAATATCCTGACACATGAGAGAACCGCTCAAAGCGTTCTTGCAGTTTGTACCACTCAGATACACTTCTCGATCCCCATTCCGGCATCGGTATCTATATGGTAACTTCCACGTTTCCTTGATGCATCCCTTACCCATTTTCACATAGTTGCCTGCCTGCCTTTGCTCAAGGCAATATTGAAACTGAAACGTAGTGACCGGCAGAGCTATTTGGCCATGAATTAGCCATTCTATTGATGGTGATTCGGCTACAGTGAAAGGTAGCCTTTCCAGTTTCTCAATACGCAACATTGTATATTTAGCTCCCCTTTGTGCCATTTCTGTCTGTTTATCAGTTAGATTGTATTCTGAAAACAGAGACGTTGTGTTTATAAAACGCCATGGCACATAGCCTGCACGCAAAGATTGCAGTGTCCAGCTTAACATCAGAATAGAACGTAGCTGAGATTGCCTGTGTTGTAACAAGGCCAGATCTTGTTCTAATATGTCGATTTCCGAAGACACAATGTTGCCCAAGGAGTAAATCATGGAGGTCAAAGTTGTTAACCCATTATCCACCACAGCTAATGCCTTTTCTAAGTTAATACGGTCTATTTCCCGTATCCTTTCTGCGGCCTCTTGTTGGGATATTTTCCAGTTTTCATTATAGTAGGCATAAAGGCCTGCGTATATGAAACGTTTCTGACGTTGTTTCCTGGGTCCTAGTAGAAAATCTCTAAGATCCATGTCAGGTGTGAGTAAGGTCAAGTGATGCTTCACTTCTGTGAGTGTTGAGGTCTCTAGCCAATCAAGGCACAACTTCCCAACACTATAGGATGTCAATACCCCTGGGTGTTGTCTCTGTACATAGCGTGGGTCTGGCCTATGGATACTAAACCCTTCGGTTTTATTCATAAATCTCTGCTGACATTTGTTTGTGTCAATGGGCCAAACCAGCCATTCTGTCCAATCAGGATCTGATCTGATGTACTGGAAAATGTCATCTAATCCTACCCCTTGTGTAGTTGAGTTCTGCCCCCACCCATCTGCGATGGTGTTGGAAACCCCGGTGTGTTCATTTCCTTGCCTTTGGCTAATCCAAGACAGGTTGTTTGTTGCACAGTTTCATTCAGAAATAATATCTGCTGCGGAATGATGCATGCTCTAAAAAGTGCTTCTATTCCCTGGACTTGCCAGTCCCTAGAACCCCAGATCGATTTGGAATCTATTGTGTCTTTCCATAGATCGAAACCCTGTTTAGACAACTGGTTCAGAAAGGATGCAGAGTAAATATGTTTGGTGTTTGTTAACATAATTTTCTGAGCTGAAATTTTTGCCACTTTATAATAAAATGACTTCGGGTTGGATGTGTTAACCCCTGAGAAGTATGTGAATTTCTGTGCAAATGCTTGCGAACTACCTTTTGGAGGTGTTGGGCAGTGTTCCCACTGGTGGTACTCAAATACATTTCTAGGTGTTATAGATTTGTGTAAGAAATGATGACCATATTGCTGGTAACAGTACAATGTATCATAGTCTGAAGTACCTTCTAACATTTCATTGTTCGGAAATGCAGCAGTTTTTTCTAAATCAGACTTCATAGCATTTACAGTTTCGGTGTCCCAATCATCAGATAATGTACTGGAGGTAATGATATCACTTAAAGAAATTTTAAATACATGTTTAAGCTTTAAAAGTTCAGTCGGACCGAATACATCATAATCAATCTTGTCCCATACTATACCGTCCGGTATAGGAACTGCTGTAATGTTCACGGAAGACAAGTCTCTTGGTTCACGATGTGAAGATTGGTGTGCTTTTAAAATCACATTGACTCTTTGGGCTGTAGAGCTTTGCTGGAGGTATCGTCCATTAATAAGCATACTAAAAGTTATTATTAAACATAGCCAGAAAATGAAAAATAAAATCCCAGTGATATACCATAGTTCTATCCAAGGTGACACCAGGTAAGTCTTTCTAAAAAAGTTCAAAAAGTCATTGAGTTTCTGTGTGAGTGATTTTTTGGCTGGCGTCGTTTCCGGTTCGCTTGGATCCAGTGAAAACGTATCAAAGTTCATGAAATAGCCAGAAGCAGTTCGATCAATTGTTGGAATTGCATCGGGATTTGTCGAAATCGGATTTTGCTCTTGACGAGGCATATTGACGTAGATGTCTGTATTAGGTCTGATTGCAACTTGGTTGTTAAGTTGATTTTCATTTTGGAGATGAATTTCTTGTTGAAGTGGAACAAGTTCCATAGCATTGTTGCTTAGTCCTTCATTCCGTACAGGTGGCTCTTCAGACGTGATAAGTCTTTCTGTTTGGACTTCCTGGATTGTAGCGAGAGGAGGGCGTCTGCTACTGTGGAGTTCACGTGGCCTACTGTTTAGTATCGGCTACATAGTGTGGTTTGACTAAGTCAATTGAGACGAATCTTTTCTCCTTCTTTCCGGCAAGAGGTGGCAGAAGTACAGTTCTTGTGCCGTGGATTGCAAGGACCGGTACAGGCTTTCTGTAGGATGGCCCAAATTCTTTTTTATCAGCAATCTTCTCTCTGACCAGATCCCCGATTTTTGGGATCCAGACAGGTCTTGCCGTTACTGCCTTGACTTCCTCAGTGGCGGCCTGTTTCTGGAGCACGTTACTTTGTTGTGTCCTGGATTCGTTTAGATCCTGTAAAACAGCCAAACGATCATGGATATCAAATGGTTTTTCATCCGCCACTGCGCCTTCACAATCAAGATCAGGTACCCACATTCTTGTCCCAAATAGGACCTCGTAAAGAGTGATACCTCCTAGAGAGCTTCTTGGCTAGTTATTGAGCGCGCGCTGTACCCCATAAAGGTGATCGACCCATCTACCGCCCTTGCCTAATACCCTAGCTGTTAAAGATTGCTTTAAGTCTCGGTTTTTCCTCTCCACAACAGAATTTCCCTCGGGATGGTACGGAGAGGAGTACCGCAATGCTACGCCCATTCCTTCCATGGCCTCTTTGTAAGCCTGAGAGCTAAACGACAGACCACGGTCAGAATGTAACGTGCCAACTGCGAATGTGTCGATAAAGACTCGCAAATCTTTTATAACAGTTCGAGCGTCAGCCGAGCGCTGAGGCCAGACCCATAGGAATCTAGAGCAGGAATCCACTGCAACCATGATATATTTCTTGGACCCATCAGATTGTAGGGGTCTGCAGTGGTCCAAATACACACATGCGAGAGGTTTGTCTGATTTCAGCAATGGTGTCTGTGCTGGGCGTGTTACTGTGGAGCCTTTTATCTGCTGACAGATGTCACATTTCAAGACATAGTCTTTAGTCTGCTTTATTAACCTTGGCCACCAGTAGCGCTGTTTCAATAAAGAAATAGTCGCTGTAACGCCTGAATGCGCAGAACCTAAACCCTCGTGTGCTGCTAGAATTAAGCCTTGCCTACGATCCATATTTGGTATTACTCTATCCCCCACTCCAGGAATCTGAGCATATGGAATGTTTTGTGCATCTAACTTGTAGGAGTACTTGAGTGGAAATTTTTTAGGTACTGCTGTGCTGCCTTTGCGTGAAGCATTGACAGCTACCATTATCTCGCCGTCTATTTTCGTTTTTGAACGAGTAACTGCAGCTATGGCGGCTGTGCGAACAGCCTCCTTTACGGCTTCATCAGCCAATAAATTCCCTTCAACGTGAACGCCATCACGCTGATGACTCAGTGTATGTATCACGTGAGCCCTCTGTAGTTCGTTTCTCAACTCAACTACCTGTTCCCATAGCATTTTATGCTTTATTGTGCCACCTTTTGCATCTTTGAACCCGTTTTGTTCCCAACGATGTAGATTATTCATTGTACGACTGTACACAGTAAAAGGAATCACACACAATAAGTGTGGGGAATTCGTGATCCGTATTTATAAGTGCCAGTATCAGTGCTTTGAGTTCTGTCAACTGAGCCGTGCAGTCTCCTAGAGATTGCGTTTTAGTGCAACTCGGATGGAACTTCCCATTGTGCATGCGACCTTTAACAATCGCACACGCCGCGCTGTAAGCTTGCTTACTTCCTGTCGCGGGTTGAGCAGAACCGTCAGTATAGATAATGTATTCATACTGATCCAGAGGCAAAATTTCATTTGGTAGAGGGTATTCTTGTTCGTATTGCAGGAATGCCTGTGTTTTTAAACTTGGATCAAATCTGTATTCAACATCCGTTGCAGTAAGAGAATTAGCCCATTGTATCCATCTTGGATGTAAGGCTTTAGCATTTTGAATGCTAGCTTTTGTAACAGCTTCTACAGCTGGTACTGGGGTCACGACAATTATGCGCTTTCCCTGAGCCAGAGCTCTTTCTCTTGCTACAGCGGTCTGCACTGCTGTCAGGATTTTCTCTGTTGAAGTGAAACGCATCTCTGCGTTTGTGTACAGGTGTGATTTGAATGCGATTGGTACTGTTTCGCCTTCATTAAAGGTTAAATAAGTGTACCCGCATTGACCCGCTATTACTCGGATCACTAAGTTCTGTGCGTTTATGCGTGTCTGTAAATGTTTAGAAGCTATCATGTCTTCCTGTAGGGAACGCAGGATATTTGTGTGTTCCTGTGTCCATTGTCTGACTGAAAAATCAGGTTTTATTAAGTCGTAGAAAGGTTTTACTCTTTCTGCGTAATCCAAAATGTATGTTCGACCAAAATTTAGGAATCCCAGAATCGATTGTAAATTTTTTAATGATTTTGGAGGTTGGAGCAGCGCACACTTTTCTAAAAAGTTAGCTGCCAGGCTTTTCCCCTCACTTGACAGCTCGTATCCTAAAAACAGGACACTGAGGTGGGCAATCTTTGATTTTTTAAAGTTAAATTTGTAGCCCTCAGAGGCGAATCCCATAATAATGGTGCTCACCCTGGTCAAGTGCCTTGGTAAGTCATCGTCCATCAGATAAATATCATCTACATAGGACAATGCTTCTTCATCCAAATTTTGGAGTAACTCCGTTACTCTTGCTGAAAATACCCCCGGGCTATTTTTATACCCTTGGGCTAGGCGACAAAATTGTCGCTGGGACCCTAACGCACTGAAGGCCGTCAGATACCTGCTTTCAGGCGCTATATTTTGACCGAAAAATCCATTTGAGATATCAAGTGTTGTTTTGTATTTTTTGCGCACAAGGTTATTCATTAATGCGGCACTGTGTGCATTTTGAACTGCAAATGTCTTTGTGCAAGTGTTTAAATGTCTGTAATCTAAAACTAGACGATATGTGTTGTCAGGTTTGGCTATGGGGAACAAAGGATTGTTCATAGGTGAAGTGCAATTTTCTATCACCCCCTGATATTCAAGTTGATCTAGAATCTCCCTGGCTTGTTTTTTAGCTTCCTGCTTTATAGGGTATTGCCTTTGAGCATTTGGGGAAACTTTTAACGGGATCACGTGGTGGGTTGACTTCTCATCCCAACCGACATGATTTTTATACAATGCTGGAGCTAGGGCAACCGCCCACTCCTGCGCATATGCATGTTTTAGATGTATGGGAACGAGGTCGGAAACGGCTGGAAAAATTACAGTTTCTCCCCTAGGGCACTACATGACGAATGCTGGCGGCCAGTCTTGTTCTGCTAATAGAATGTCATAACCAGATGACAGATTTTTCCAAAAGAGACCTTCAACTTTTCTGGGTTTGTCCCCCTCCATTCGGAGTGTTATCTCATGTAACTTATGTGGGACACTTACCCGAGTATCAGGTGTTTCCACCGTGATATACTCACTCAACTCCGCTGTCACCAGAAATTCCTTCAGGTTCTGGCGAGCTATCATTACTTCTGCTGCGCTGTCTAGCATCGTCAGAGCCCATTCCCCGTTCAGAAGCTGTGTCCTCAGAATTCTGGGCATGTCTGATCTTGAGACCTGCTACTTCTTCTTTTTGAACTGAGGTTTTGATTTTTGTTTATCCTCTTTTTTAGGTACGTAGTCCGCAGCGCGTTGCGTGTCTCTGGACTTTGTACACTCCTCTTGTCTGTGTTCTGACCGTCCTTCCCTCACGGAGTTTCTTGATGAACCCTGAAAGGAACGAGAGGAACGAGGATCAGTATCCTGATACCTGTCAGGTTTTTTAATATTATCCCTATTCCTGAGGTTATACCTCCTTTCAGAGGGCTCCTGTTGAGGAGACCTACCTCTGGACTGAGATCTGGTGTCTTTAGACTTTTGTTGTTTTTATTTTCCCACTTCTTTTTAGAAGAAGTAGGTGTCTGCTTTGTAGTGTCCTTTTCAGGACTGCCCACCAGTTGTGGTTTTAATGCTTTCCCACCTAGACTGTCTCTGCCTAATTCTGCATATGCAGTTTCGATTATTTTGGGTAGTTCGTGTTGTTGATCTACTGGACTGAACTCACTTAGGTGTTGGCGGATCACCACTGAAGCTGCTTCCCCATGATATTAGCTAGTATTATGGCTGAGATCTGTTCAAAGTTGTTTAGCAACTTCATCCCTAAGTTAAGGGCAGGCTCTGCTCCGTACTCATTTTGTATCTGTTTTAATACTTCAGGTACTACTGCTACTGACGGGATTCTATGTGTTCTGGTATATATGGCAGCAAAGACTGAACCCCAGGAGGTGCAGTCCTCTACTTGTGGTGTGAGACCCATGGGCAAGCAGATTGTTAGAATTCTGTGTTTATCATTGGTTGTAGTATTCGGGAATACTGCTTCAAGGTGAGTTATTTTCTGAGCTATCCAGAATGGGATTTGTTCGCGTTTTGCTGGCATTTTGCCTATTATCGCGGGTAATGTTTGTTGAGTTATTTTATTAACTGTACCTTGGACTGGAGTGTCTTGTGCTGCAGCTGGTGCAGGCTGAACTGTTAAAGTCCTCATCACAAATTGTGTGAGGTTTCTGTAGATTTTAATTAAATCTCTGTGTTGTACGAGTAAGTCTGGCTGTGGCATTGTGCCAATATCAGGGTGCGGTGTGTATGCCGCTAATATGGGCCATGTGGCTCCTGCTCCTCCGAGCGGGCCTAATCTTGCTCTTCCATGTACGTAGGGTAGGGCGCCTTTAAACCAGTAATTATGCTCCTGGTAAGTGAGCGGAACCTCTAGCTCCTCAAAAGGAGTATAGTCCACTGGTGTTTCACCTTCTAGGTAGTAGTGAAATACATCTGTAATTGGATTCGCTGCTGGGAATGTAACCCATGAATAGAACACCTCTGTTTTATTAGATTTGTGTGCCTCAATCACGAAAATTACTGTACCACCCCTGGCTCTTAAGCCATGATCCAGAAGTTTTATGGTGACTGCCCTTCTGAAATTTGGTGCAATTTGTATTGCATCTTCAGGGTCTTCTCCTAAACCGAAGAGGTCTGTTGTAACTCTCCTTGTTTCTTCTGTTTCTTCCACCATTTTTAATTTGAAGAAGGGAGGTTAAAGAATTTTTAAGATAAGGTGTAAATGCACAATTGTAGGAACTATATGTCCTTCAAGCTTGAATAACCAACAGCCAAATAAATAGCATTCTCGTACTACTCAGCTGCGGCGGATTTTGTGCCCACCCACTCCAGACGTCTCTGGGGTTTTGTGAGTAGGTTCTCTGAGAATAGCACGACTGAACTACTCATATTCTACTGTTAAATAAGTACCAAACCATCATTGGCGGCGCCATGTCGTGTAGCTCCTATAGTACCCCTGCAGGAACTGCGCGTTTGGATAACATATACTGCGGGCTTGGTGGCAGTCTGACTCCGTGCACCCCCACCGTATATGTTAGCCTAGTTTTGCATTAGCTAGCTCGCAGTGCCACTAGTGTCTCCTCTTCCCGGGGAGAGATTAGTTTCTGGCAACCTTAGAACATGACAACCCTTATTCCCTCAGAATCGTGGAAACAATGTACTACATTTCGCACAGTCATTCGTGCTCACTTATTCGGTGTGTCTCAGAGAGTTACACAGAATAAACAGTCGAGCGTTTCAATAAGTATTTATTGAACAGTTGTTATTCTAGTGTAAAATATATGTGCTGCGGTAACCAGCAGACAATAGCAGAGATATATTATCAGCAGTACGATAAAAGCAAAGGAATAGAACAGTTCTACCATATTGCGATAATCATGAGTACATACATGAATATAAAAGCATTATGCAAGTGCGCGTACTCCTACGATGCCTACCTAGATGTACCTGTGTGTACCTAGCATAGGTGTGTAGGTCTTAGAAGCTAAGAGCCAAGAATCCTCCTAGGATTTAGTCGAACCCCCATACCTGAATAGAGAGAGTGTGGGACCCCGTCCTGGTCTCGAGCTGGACACCCCATCCGGGTTGTGTCAGACCACTGTCAGCTTGAGCGCTGCATGCAGGAGCCTCAGCGTCTCTGGTCAGTGTGTCAGCATGGAAGTCTCGGTTCCCTCTGTCTTACCGGGGCAAGATGTGGTGTATTTATACCCTAAAGAGTCTCAGTCCTCAGTATGGTTTGTATTGGACATGAGGAAGACGTCAGGGGTGAACTTTGTACATACATATTATGCCAGTGGTGTATTCTTAGAGAGCCATGCATAATTAATGAGTACAGTGTGGGCCTGTGTTTGGAAAAACCCTGCTGTATTTAAAACCACAGGATAGATAACTTTCAGCCCTCAGAGCTCGTTGTGTACTAGCTGGGACCAATGTAGGTGAAAGATCATGCCTATATAAGGAGTCATACTATAATAGGACATGTACAGTTGTGACCATAATTGGGCATATGCAGCCATGACCATAATTGGGCAAGTACACGAATATGACCATATTAGGGTAAATATGAATACGTCCATTTTAGGGCATGTACGAACGGGTCTACAGTAGGGCTTCTATGCGGGATATAACAAGGGTGAGAGGCATTTGATACCCGCAGAGAAGATTATAGGATGTTGTTCCTTTGACGATTTGGTGGGTGAGGTTAAGGTGTTGTTAACCTCTATTGATCTGCTACCTTGGTTGAATGACACCTCGTTCCAGTTGAAAGATGGGCTGTTATATCATGGTACTCAATTGTTTATACCCCCTGAGCTCCCGAATAAGGTATTAACTTGGTGTCACTCTTCTTCATTGATGGGTCATCTGGGAATTACAAAAACACGGGAGATATGTCTTCGCTGGTTTTGGTGGACTACGATATGTCATGACGCACAGGTGTTTGTGTCTTCCTGTCCAGTGTGTGCTATCAATAAAGCTTCTCATACCCTCCCGGCAGGTCTTTTACATCCATTACCTGTTCCCCCTGCCCCTTGGCATACGATTAGTATGGATTTTGTTACTGATTTGCCCATGGAGGCAGGTTTTATCACCATATTGGTGGTTGTTGATTTGTTCACTAAAACTGCCCATTTTATTCCCTTGACCAAAGTGCCCACTGCTCAGGAGTTAGCCAAAGTGTTCATATCACACGTTATACGCCTACATCGCATTCCTACTGCCGTGGTTACTGACAGGGGGGCGCAATTCGTGTCCCATATCTGGAGGGTGTTGTGTTCTTCTCTGAAGATGGAGCTCCGTTTGTCCTCGGCTTACCATCCTCAGAGCGATGGGCAAACAGAGCGCACAAATCAGACAATGGAGCAATATATTCGTTGTCTTCTTACATCACTTACTGGCAGTTGGGTGACGGCTCTTCCCATTGCCGAGTTTGCTTATAACAACAGCCTTCATTCGGTTTTGGGTGTTTCTCCTTTCTTTTGTTCTATGGGCTTTCATCCTAGGGCTATACCTATTCAACCTTCTGGTAGAGTCCATGCTGTGGACTCTTTGAGTCGCGAATTGACAGCAATATGGAGGACTGCCCAGGAACACTTCATGGCTGCTAAGGAGGGGATGAAATCCAAGGCTGATAGACGTCGCCTTCCGGCTCCTTCTTATGCCCCAGGGGATTGGGTGTGGCTGGCATCCAAGAACTTGCATTTGGGGGGCCCCAGGAAATTGCAACCTCGTTATGTGGGTCCTTTTCGGGTACTCAGGGTTATTAATCCGGTTGCTATGGAACTGGAGTTGCCTGCTGATTACCGAATTCACCCTGTGTTTCATACCTCTCTTCTTAAACCCTATGCTTCAACCACGGCGCCCTTGCCACCACCTCCTCCCTTGTTGGTTGATGATTGTGAGGAATTTGAGGTTAGTTCCATCCTTGATTCCAGGAGGCGGCGGGGACGTCTTACTACTTGGTAGATTGGAAGGGCTATCCCCTGAGGATCGCACCTGGGAACCCGCCAGTTTTGTGCATGCTCCCCGGTTGGTACGTTTGTTTCATGTCCGTCACCCTACCAAGCCCCGTCCTGTGGAGGTCTTTTGAGGGGGGTACTGTTACGGTCTGATCATATGTCCTCACCCGTTCTCCTGTGTGCATGGTTCCTCCCTGCTTGTGACGAGTGCGTGATTCTTTGTTTTTCCATACTTTCCTTAGGGGGGGTCTTCCTCCGGCTCCTTTGTGTCCGCGCTGCGTTCTGCTTTCATTTTCGCAGCGCAGCTGTGGTGGGTTCAGATGGCGGTGAATGGGAGTATTTAGGTGCCGCCTTCCTGTCAGTCCCTGCTTGGGTTCGTTTCCGGTTCTTGCCCCGGAAGGATTCTGGCCGCCGGCGTTGCTGGCGCCCTGTTGTTTGTTTACAGACTATTGAAGAGTGAACTGGACTCCCCTTTTCCCTTGAGCGAGTTCTTCGTTCCGGCTGGAGCAAGACGGCGACGGTTTTCTTAATTTTTTTCCTGGGATCAGGACTGGCAGTACGCTGTCTGGTTTTTGCGAGGTGTTTGGTGACCTTGTGACCCGTGAATCGTGTAAATTAATCCAGTGCACTGGAGGACTGTATACGGTATGGACTTCCTTTTACTATCGTTGACTGCCTAGGAGAGTTGAGGCGGGTTTTTTGCACAGTCTGCTTTTTCCAGCATCTCCAGCACGTTTACATTTTTTTTGTTCCCTTTTCAAAGTATTATTTTGGCATTCACCTACGTATTGTTGGGGCTCCAATGTATATTTGCCGTTATACACGAGTAAGGAGAACATTTCACCAGGATTTGATGAAAGCCAGTCCTTAACATACGAGGGGGTGAGCAAGGGATTTCTAAGTTATTCACGTCTGGTGTTTTATGTTGTTAGCTCTTTGGGGAACATCCTTACTGATGTCTGTTCTTTCTCTTTCTATAGAGTGATCCTTGTGGTGTTTGTCTGATATGCCTGCAGATCTGGTGCAGTCCCGTGGAAGGCAGAGTTGAGATACTACAGCCATCCCTGTTTTCTTTTCCTTCCTATTTTCCCCCCAGTGCGTTGTCCGCTTGTGCATTGTCTATGTGGGCACGGAGGGTCAAGGCACAGGAAGGGTGAATGGGACTCTCTTCGTTCCCGCAGTACCTGTGTTTCAGGTGAGTGGGGCTGGAACAGATGGATTAAACCCAGAACTCTTAACTGGGGCTGAGTGGTTGAAAAGTTTCAACACTCAGTCCATCATCTAGGGGAGTTTGCTATGTTTTACCTAAGTGGCCAAGGGTTTGCCCAGACGTGGGTCCCTTGCTTGCTGTGCCACTGAAATCAAGCTAGATGGCTGATGAGGGGTGAAACCCTGAAACCGGTCCCAGGATGCTTATTTTTAGTCCAAGGAAGACCTGCCTTGGCAGTTCGGGTTGGAATGTTCCCATGAGGAACAGGGTCAAGACTGATTTGCATATGGCTGTGTCTGAACTGGGGTTGTGAAGTGAGCTAAAGAATGATGATGGATTCAATCCAGATCTGTGACTGCGGGTGAGTGTCTGAAACGTTTCAGCACTCCGTTTATCATTTCCTTGTGTTTGCTTTGTTCGTCCTAAGTGGCCAAGGGTATGCCCAGATGTGGGTCCCTTGCTCACTTTGCCACTGGATTCAAGCTAGCCTGGCTGATGAGGGGTGTTACCCCAAAACCAGTCCCAGGATGCTTGTTTCAAGTCCGGGGAAGACCTGGCTTGGCAGTTTGGGTTAGACTGTTCCCATGAGGGACAGGGTCAAGACTGATTTGCATATGGCTGGGTCTGAACTGTGGTGGCAAAGTGAGCTAAAGAATGATGATGGATTCAACCCAGATTTGTGACTGGGGGTGAATGTCTGAAAAGTTTCAGCGCTCCATCCATCATCTCCTTGTGTTTGCTTTGATTACTTTTGCAAGTCAATGGATTGTTGGGTGGAAGCCAGTGATGTGAGTGATTACAAAGGACTGTACAACCTTATTGCGAGAGAGCACATGGTCAGCAATTGTTTTGCAGAGCTGCACCAACACCTAGGGGTCGATTCCGATTCGGGCCGGAAAAAGCACCGACCGACTCGGATCCGGAAAAAATACCGACCGACACGTACCCGTGGCGCACGACACGCCAAGTACGATGCAAGGCGCGAAAAATCCGACCGACACGTACCAAAACAAAGTCGACCGACCGAGCCGCACGGAAAGCAGCAATCCGGCCGGAAAAACACGCGAATCCAACCGACCGACACGCACCCGGAACAAATCCGACCGAAACGTACACGCGAACTCCAAACCGCAAAGTACGATGCAAGGCGCGAAAACCACGAGCGAGTCGGACGGAGGACAAGCCGTACGACCGACACGCATACAAAACCGAGCCGAAGCAACACAATACACCGCGACCGACGCGTACGCAGCATAGAAAACTGCACAAACACAGCGTGAACGAAACGGAGAACACCGTACGAGACCAATGCAGGGTCCGACTCGGTCACAAGAACGTTTCCAACATACACAAACAGCACAAAGGAAAAATCACCCAAAAAAAGGCCAAACAAGCAATTACCAAGCCAATAAATACTGGGGGGTGGGGACAGAGAACAAAGACACACCCACAACTCCACCTATATAAAGGACACAAATCACTACCATGAGCCTTTGCAAATGCCATTCCACTGCCAGCACCCAAGAGAAAGCAACCACACACCCACAGCTCATCCCTCACACAAGCCACACACCATCAGCACACCAACAAATACCTACCTCACATACACCCAGCAAAACACACACTCACACACCCTCACCTGCACACCAACACACACATCACCCACCATCACCACCCATCACCATGCCCCCCAAGAAGAATCCCAAGTTCCTAGATAGTGAATTGGAAGTCATGGTAGACGAGATCCTCAGGGTAGAGCCACAGCTGATTGGCAACCTGGTCCAACAGACCCCCATGTCGCAGAAAACCAAGATGTGGGAGAGGATCATCAACAGGGTGAACGCCCAATCACCATGTCGGCGCACAAAGACGGACATCCAGAACAGGTGGTATGACGTGCGCAGGAGGGTACGGGACATGCTGAAGAAAGACTACATCAACAGCCAATACACCGGCAGTGGCCCTCCTGCCAAGCCAATATACCTCAGGCCCTGGGAGGAGAAGGTGCGGGCCATCCTTCCGCCAGTGAGCGTATATGGACTAGAGGACATCCCAGAGCCTGGTGAGTACACAACAAATGTACACAATATACTGCCACAAAACACACACATCACTGTCAAGGGGAGAGTCAAACCATGCACTCATAGCAATTACACAGCAACCAGAACAGAATCATCCCAAAATGTGTATGTCAGTCAGATAAACACAACACATGCCATCAAAAAAGTCACATCCAACTGTGCCAACACATGTACAAACACAACCACAACTACAGCTAGGCAGTGGCACAAATAGAACTAACAAACACATCCACACATGTAGCCACCACAACAACACCAACACACAGTGAAGACCACTCAAAGGAAGGAATTCTGTGTATGCTGGCCAAGTCAGTGTAGCCAATAGCATCATGGGAGTCGCAGTCACACATATTGCCCCCCCACAACTGTCCCATCAACACCACCATGAACCATGCGCACATCACAGGGAGTGGAAAAGGACTCACAAGATGGCTGACACTGGCTACTGCTGTGGGGAGCACAAGGCCCTGCTGGCAACTGTGCACCAACAAACAGCAGGACACCACTGACTGACATCCTGAGAGACAACTTACACTCCCTGCAATGCAAGCACGTTCCATGGTGGGAAATCTGGCTAGCTGTGTGGGAAGGGGGACTTGCAGCACTGACCATAGTCACAAGCACCGCCCCTCACACATCCCCCAACACAAACTCCACAGAACCCACCTGGTAGAATGCAATGCCCCCATCCTAACACAAGATCCCATAAAGAACCACCACCCTGGGTTATGTTGTGTGAAGCACAGGGACACTCTTGGGACTCTTAGCCAAACAACTGCCAGGACAACACTCCCAGCCATCCTGTCAGCACAGCCAGCCCACCCAACAGGGAAGCAGAGTCAAAAGGAAGGAAGCATGGGCATGCTGGGAAGGGGGGTGGAGGCAATAGCATGATGGGAGTCGTAGTCACTGATATTGGTCACCCCCACAACTGTCCCATCAACACCACCCTGAACCATGCTCACATCACAGGGAGTGGAGAAGGACTCACAAGATGGCTGACACTGGCTACTGCTGTGGGGAGCACAAGGCCCTGCTGGCAACTGTGCACCAACAAACAGCAGGACACCACTGACTGACATCCTGAGAGACAACTTACACTCCCTGCAATGCAAGCACATTCCATGGTGGGAAATCTGGCTGGCTGGGTGGGAAGGGGGACTTGCAGCACTGACCATAGTCACAAGCACCGCCCCTCACACACCCCCCAACACAAACTCCACAGAACCCACCTGGTAGAATGCAATGCCCCCCATCCTAACACAAGATCCCACAAAGAACCACCACCCTGGGTTATGTTGTGTGAAGCACAGGGACACTCTTGGGACTCTTAGCCAAACAACTGCCAGGACAACACTCCCAGCCATCCTGTCAGCACAGCCAGCCCACCCCACAGGGAAGCAGAGTCAAAAGGAAGGAAGCATGGGCATGCTGGGAAGGGGGTGGAGGCAATAGCATGATGGGAGTCGTAGTCACTGATATTGGTCACCCCCACAACTGTCCCATCAACACCACCCTGAACCATGCTCACATCACAGGGAGTGGAGAAGGACTCACAAGATGGCTGACACTGGCTACTGCTGTGGGGAGCACAAGGCCCTGCTGGCAACTGTGCACCAACAAACAGCAGGACACCACTGACTGACATCCTGAGAGACAACTTACACTCCCTGCAATGCAAGCACGTTCCATGGTGGGATATCTGGCTGGCTGGGTGGGAAGGGGGACTTGCAGCACTGACTATAGTCACAAGCACCTCCCCTCACACACCCCCAACACAAACTCCACAGTACCCACCTGGTAGAATGCAATGCCCTCCATCCTAACACAAGATCCCACAAAGAACCACCACCCTGGGTTATGTTGTGTGAAGCACAGGGACACTCTTGGGACTCTTAGCCAAACAACTGCCAGGACAACACTCCCAGCCATCCTGTCAGCACAGCCAGCCCACCCCACAGGGAAGCAGAGTCAAAAGGAAGGAAGCATGGGCATGCTGGGAAGGGGGAGGAGGCAATAGCATGATGGGAGTCGTAGTCACAGCTCCACATCCCCCACCACATGGCCCAGCAAGCTCACACTCACGCATGCACATCCCACAGAGAGTGGAAAGGCCCATCAAAGATGTCTGACACTGTTGCTGTGTCGTGGGGAGCACAAGGGCATGCTGGGTACTGCACACCAACCAACAGCAGGACACCACTGTCAGCCATCTTGCCATTGCTCTCACACCCACACACACTGAACTCCACACAAAAGCAAGTAAGTATGGGAATGCTGGGAAGTGGGGTGGAGGCAATGGCATGATGGGAGTCGTAGTCACAGACATAGCTCACCCCCACAACTGTCCCATCAACACCACCCTGAACCATGCTCACATCACAGGGAGTGGAGAAGGACTCACAAGATGGCTGACACTGGCTACTGCTGTGGGGAGCACAAGGCCCTGCTGGCAAATGTGCACCAACAAACAGCAGGACACCACTGACTGACATCCTGAGAGACAACTTACACTCCCTGCAATGCAAGCACGTTCCATGGTGGGATAACTGGCTGGCTGGCTGGGTGGGAAGGAGGACTTGCAGCACTAACCATAGTCACAAGCACCTCCCCTCACACACACCCCAACACAAACTCCACAGTACCCACCTGGTAGAATGCAATGCCCCCATCCTAACACAAGATCCCACAAAGAACCACCACCCTGGGTTATGTTGTGTGAAGCACAGGGACACTCTTGGGACTCTTAGCCAAACAACTGCCAGGAAAACACTCCCAGCCATCCTGTCAGCACAGCCAGCCCACCCCAAAGGGAAGCAGATTCAAAAGGAAGGAAGCATGGGCATGCTGGTAAGGGGGGTGGAGGCAATAGCATGATGGGAGTCGTAGTCACTGATATTGGTCACCCCCACAACTGTCCCATCAACACCACCCTGAACCATGCTCACATCACAGGGAGTGGAGAAGGACTCACAAGATGGCTGACACTGGCTACTGCTGTGGGGAGCCCAAGGCCCTGCTGGCAACTGTGCACCAACAAACAGCAGGACACCACTGACTGACATCCTGAGAGACAACTTACACTCCCTGCAACGCAAGCACGTTCCATGGTGGGATAACTGGCTGGCTGGCTGGGTGGGAAGGAGGGCCGGCTGTCAACCAAACACAACCAATGCAGACCATGTTCACACCCCAGAAAATACATAGAAATGCCCAAATAATGCAGGACAATGTGCCACACCAATATCAACCCCTGACTGTGACGACTTAGGACAATGCAATGTACAGGCCCGCACCCAGAGACACAGTCACAACTGTCATGTGTGTCAACCATTGATGCCTGCAGAAACATGACATACATTGTTTGTGTCTCCCAAAAACAGGTGATGATGGGGACACAGCAGCAGACGCTGAGGAGTCCCAGTCCCAGGCTCAAGAGGATGCCGAGCTCACTGGCGTCGTACAGCCTCTGTCCTCCTCGGACGATGAAGAACAACCTGGCACATCCGGTGCAAGTCAACATGCAGCACCAGCGGGACCACCAGCTGCAGCACCAGCAGGACCACCAGCTGCACCCCCTGCACCCACCCCTACAACGACTGTCACCACGAATACCATCCCTGCCGACATGGACAGAATAAGGAGCAACACCAGCACAGTGACCCTGGACCAACCTGGGGCCATGGACACCACCACCACCACCAACCCCCAAGGTGGACCAGGGTTATCTGTGCGTGCCACTGCACACACTGCACATGTCAGCAGGGGTGGTGGGAGGGGTGGGAGACAGAGGTCGCTGCTTGCAGACGTTGCTGGTGTGCATGATGACCCACAACTGGTACGCATAGCTGATGCGTACCAGTCCAGCACCGGAGAGCTCAGCCAGGTAGTGGGGCTCCTCAGAGACATTAAACAGCAGCAGGCTGCCCATCATGCCCGCTTGGACTCCCACATGTCCCACGTGGAGTCACACATGTCCCGTGTGGACTCACACATGTCCCGCGTGGAGTCCAAGTGGGATGCACTGCATGAGATGACGGCGGTGCACAGGGACATTTTACAATCCCTCCGCCAGATGAACAGCAACCAGTCCACACCTCCCTGTGTGCCAACAACATCTGGTGCCGAACAAACTGCAACTGCCACAGGGAGGGAGGAGGACTCTGGCGGAGAGTCCCCTGCACCGCAGCAGCCTGCACTTGAGGGCCCCCCCAAGAAGAGGGGTCGTCCGAGGAGGGAAAAGTGAGAGGCCGATGGCCAAGCGCAACTCCCAGGAAGCCTGAACCTGTTCTGGATGTTCGCCTTTGTGCACAGACTGTTCACCCTGTTGACGGCAACACTACTCCCACACATTGCATGGGGAGTACAAGTTGGACCAATGTGTCAGACAACTGTGGCCCCGATACTGGGGATCCTGTCTACCCGGACTTTCAATTCACCTAGGAACTTGGGATTGCAAGATTTATGTACAGCACAACCCATCCTATGCACTATTAACACAAATGTATCACAATAAACACGCTAATACACCATACTTGCCTCTGTCGTGATTCCAACGTGGGTGCTGTTATGGGGATGATGAACTGCAAAATTACACTGTGTATGCGAACTGCAACAGCAAGGACAACACAGGCATGTGAGTACAGGCAACGTGACACACATGAGGGAGACACACCACCAGGGCTACACGACACATACACACCTAGGCCATCTGACTCATTGCCTACACTGATGTTGCCAGGGAAGACGGTGCAATGCACAGACACCACACCCATTCCCAGTTGTAGTCAAGTAGCCCACAGGTGCAGTAAGCAAATGGCAGTCAAATGTGTGACCACAGACAACGCACATCACAAAGTGAAGCACAGGTTTATTACACAGTTGCAACATGCCGTAACCACTACAGATGCAAGGTAACCCCACCTGGCAGCGGGCACACAGTCAACAACTGTAGACGGAAGGAAGTCCATGGGTGTGGCGCACATCATCTGTAGGGACACAACAGCTACCAGCCTGGATGTGCAATCACGTCGTCGGTGGACACAGTTGACCAAACGAATCTGAAAGTACCCTGTGAAGGACAGAAATGACACACAGTCAAAAGCAATGGAGTACAGGACAGAACAGCAAAACTCATGCACAATACATGTTACAAGATACCCACCCAGAACCAAGTTAGCATGTCAACACTGTTGGGGAGTACAGCCCACCTGTCACCACACATCGCAACACACATCCAGTCAAGTAGCCCATGGACACACTCCAACAGCACCAGAGCACCACCCACACATCATGCCAACTCACATCATTGACATGACACCTCAGGATACTCACATTCAGCTAAAGAAGTTGGTGATGAGCTGTGTGCGGACATCACCATCACCATCATCATCATCATCGTCACTGGCATCGTGGTCCAGGCCAGGATCCTCCACAGGTGGCGGATGTTGGTCATTGTCATCCTGGATGAGAGGCAACTCCTTCCGCACTGCCAGGTTGTGGAGCATGCAGCAGACGATGATAATCTTGCACACTTTTGCAGGGGCATATGGGAGGGACCCTCCGGTCTTGTCCAGGCAGCGGAAGCGGCTCTTCAGGAGACCAAAGGTCCGCTCAATCACTCTCCTGGTCCGACCATGTGCCTCATTGTAGCGCATCTGGGCAGGTGTCACAGGGTTCCTGAGGGGTGTCAGCAACCACGGCATGTTGGGGTATCCCGAGTCACCTATGGACAGACAAGTGCACATTAGCTGACTTGGAAAAGTGGGCGGAATACTACAGATCAGATCACACACAATGGCACAAAGTCAGTACACACCGACAAGCCAGGCACGCTGGTTCTGCATCTGTGCCATCATCCTGGGGATGCGACTACTCCTCATCACAAAGGCATCATGTGCTGAACCAGGGAAACGGGCACACACGTGTGTGATGGTCATGTCTGCAAGACACACCACCAGTGCATTGACCGAGTGGTAGTGCTTGCGGTTCCTGTAGGCCTGCTCCTGGGCCTGTGGTGGTACCAAAGCCACATGTGTCCCATCAATGGAGCCAATTACATGCGGCATCCTCCCCAGGGCATAAAAGTCACTCTTCACGTCAGTGAGTCGTCGCAGTCTAGGGAAATAGATGTACCGGTTCAGGAAGAGCAACATTGCCGCCAAAACATCGCGGAGCACACGGCTGAACATGGTCTGTGACATCCCACCAGCAGTCGCCACAGTATGTTGGAAGGTACCAGTGGCAAAGAAGTGTAGGGCTGCCATCACCTTCACCTTGGGGGTCAGCGCTGTAGGATACGGCCGGCCAGGCTGCAAATGTGGGGACAACTGCACTGCCAAATCCTCAATCAGCTGCCTGGTGAAGCGGTACCGTCGGATGCTGTCCCGTTCCACCATCGTTGCCAGGTCTGGGAATGGCCGATGGACAGCAGGAGCCCTGCAGTGCAGAGGAGAAGTAAGCAAGATTGTCAGTCACCCCACATATGCGGCATTGAACACACTCAAGATCCCAACATACATCATTATGAGGCACAACTACATGAAGTGTGCAGTACCGGAAGGACATGTATGGTACATACATGGCCAACATCTGTCAACACGGTCCAACAGGTGGCATCAATTTGTCCCAGGTTGGCCCATTGGATATCATGAGGCCGTGTCACAGTTCCCATCTCCTGCTGCCGTGTCACAATAACCCCCACAGTGACATGTGAGGACAGATGTGCCCCAGGCACCACAGCTCAACGACAGGTACATTCCCAGGGACCCTGTAATGCCACATGGACACTGGCATTACATGGAGTATCATGTATACACCACAGCAAAACAACCATGACACCCACAGGTAGTGGCCCCACTTGCCACGGCAGGACAGACATGGACGTCTGTGACACACACGCACAACATCAGAGTCCATGCACACACAACGTGGATGTGGAGACTGTCTCCCATTGTGCACATGAAATCAGAGACATTGTAAACACTACATGCACAAAGACTGTGGAGGACCATCACTATTGTGCCACTGGGACACCCTGGCTCAAACATACCGTCCCACATGGGACTCACGGGGTATGTGACATGACATACACATACACCACTGTGAAATGTGACCATGGCACATGCACAGATATGAACAGTTGCACATCACAGTGGTCACGTACACGTAACACCCAGGATCCTGTCCCCATGAACACGTGCACAGCCTGGGGGTGGCTGCCCACAGGTGACACCCACAGGACAACATGTACACCAACATACACACAATAGGAAATGCAGCCTTACATGCCTTATGATAAGGTTTGGACAGGCTGTCGTGATGTAGGTGTGCCCCTCACTCCCTGGGAGCTATCTGTGGCTGGCATATGTCCATCTGAGACAGGCATGCTGACATATGCCAGTCACATGTACAGTGATGCGTTGTACCGCAATGGACCGATCGGTGCCTCCGGCCGGCCCATTGCATTCAATGTGTGCGGTGCACGCGTTGTACCCCTGTGCGCGTTGAACTGCAATGGACCGATCGGTGCCTCCGGCCGGCCCATTGCATTCAATGTGTGCGGGTACGCGTTGTACCCCTGTGCGCGTTGTACCGCAATGGACCGATCGGTGCCTCCGGCCGGCCCATTGCATTCAATGTGTGCGGGTACGCGTTGTACCCCTGTGCGCGTTGAACCGCAATGGACCGATCGGTGCCTCCGGCCGGCCCATTGCTTTCAATGTGTGCGGGCACGCGTTGTACCCCTGTGCGCGTTGAACTGCAATGGACCGATCGGTGCCTCCGGCCGGCCCATTGCTTTCAATGTGTGCGGGTACGCGTTGTACCCCTGTGCGCGTTGTACCGCAATGGACCGATCGGTGCCTCCGGCCGGCCCATTGCTTTCAATGTGTGCGGGCACGCGTTGTACCCCTGTGCGCGTTGAACTGCAATGGACCGATCGGTGCCTCCGGCCGGCCCATTGCATTCAATGTGTGCGGGTACGCGTTGTACCCCTGTGCGCGTTGTACCGCAATGGACCGATCGGTGCCTCCGGCCGGCCCATTGCATTCAATGTGTGCGGGTACGCGTTGTACCCCTGTACCCGTTGTACCGCAATGGACCGATCGGTGCGCACCCATTGACAATGGGCTTGCCTGGCAACGGACGCGTTTTCGAATTTCGAACGAGTCGGTTGCTGGAAAATCAGTTGGTCACCCACAACAATGTTGCAAAATCATGTATGTCATGAAGTTGAAGATTTGAAGGATGCTGTGGGCGTGTTTTGGTGCTGCTATTCCATGGATTGGCCAGATTCAGAAGATGCAAACGACTTGGACCTATCACTTTGGACACAAGGGACAGTATCTGCCTCTCCAGCACATATATATTGCTGGCTGTTCCCCTGAGAGCTCACTTGCCTGCACTACATGCTCCAGGACGACATCTGCCACTGCACTGCTGCTGTCTCTGCCCCTCTGGACCCTGCAATGGCACGTACTGTGGAGAGAGCCCCAGCCTTCAGCCTTGAAGAGAACCAGGCCCTGCTGGACAGCCTACTTCCACAGTACAGCAAGCTGTATGGGACACCAGGGGAGCAAGTGAGTGTTCTGTGCACTGCCTTTCTGAATGTGCATTTTGTGTGACTAGCAAGGCTGAGAGTCTGCACGCCACTGGCTAGCAGGCTCACTGAGTAGTTGTCACCCCCATAGTGTGTAGTGACTTGCACTGGACAGGTATGGTGCAGTGACAGTGCATTTGAACATGGTTTTACTTCCCATGCAATGATACCATGTAGTGACGTCTGGCAAACTGTCCATGGTCAGCTTTGCACTGCCTGTGTACATCATGTGCCCCTGTGATTGAGACATGTATATACAACTGTGTCATGCACGGATATGTTGCATGTGTGGTAATGGCCTTTTCGCTTTGTCATCCTGACAGGTTAATGCCCATCGGAAGCAGGAAATCTGGAAGGACATCGTCCGGGCTGTCCGGTCCGTGGGGGTCTACAAGCGCCGGATCCGCAACTGCCAGAAGAGGTGGCAGGACCTTCGGGGCTGGACCCGGAGGATTGCACGGGTCCAGCTGAAGCTGTCGCCTCCTCGCAGGAGGGGCGGAACACGGACCCTGACCCCCACATGCTCCAGATCCTGGCGGTGGTCTTTCCAGACCTGGATGGGCAGCTGAAGGCCAGACAGCAGCAAGGAGGGGTGAGTCAAAGACTGCACTGTGAACTCTGTATTACATGCTTTGTGCCCTCCTCTGGCCTGGTTCAACTGCCACAGTGCAGCAGTCATGTTGTCCAGGAGCCATGTCCCTCTATTGTGCACTGCCCACTGCTCATCTGATACCCAGGTGTGGCCCTTACATTCAGGGAATTGTGTCACTTGGGACTGTGTCCTTGCAGTTTGCTTCACTAAAGGTGGGGGACAGCATCTGTTTCCCTAACTCTGTTGTGGGCATCATGGGTGGGTCCATTGTTCACACAACGCCTGGGTTTGGACATGTGATCTGCGTGTTGCTTTGATATGCGGTCCACTTGCTGAGCTGAGCCACCACATGTGCCTGGGGTATGTGGCACACGCCCATGCAGCGGGTGGGAACAATGTTTGTGCCCCAGGAGTGTGCAGATTACGTGTGTCACACATACATAGCCAGCTATCCACTGTCCAGGGCACATCCCTCATTCATGTGGAGCAGGAGAGTCATGCCTACTCCAGGCCATGCAATGCACTCTGTACTCCCACTCCCGTGTATCAGCTGACACATTGTGCACAGTGATTTGACCCCTCCGGTGTCTGCCTCTGTGTCAGTGTGCTGTGGATTAGTTGCCAGGACTGCTGGGGTGTTTCTTGGTAGGGGCTCAGCATGCCCCTGGAGATGTGACCATAGGAGACGATACTTGTGTGTCACATAGGTGTTTGATCAGCTGCCCGTGCAGACTGGGGTATGCGAATGTGATGTTCAGGCAGCTGTTCCCCATTCACAGCAAATTGTGAGGGGCTCAGGTTCAGAGGGTAGTGTCACAGGTCTCCCATATGTCCAATAGGTGTGACCTGGACAGATGAGGGTTGAGATGATGTGTTGTGTGGGGGATGTACATGTGCACTTGTGCAGCTCCAGGACTTGCATTCCCCATGACCTACTATTGTGACACAGTGCATAGTGTTGTTGTCTGGCTGCCAAGTCATACATCACTGAGACAGTGATGTATGACTTAGCAGTCATGCCTCTGCCATGGCATGTGTCAACTTATTTGTGGTCCTGCAGAGGAGTGACATGTGCTACATGCACACCATAGTGGCGCTGGCTATCAGGACATGGGTGCATCATGGTGTCTGTCGCTGGTATGCATCACATGCATTTCCTATTTGACTCTGGGCATCCCTTACATCCGGAAACCTGTACTGACTCAGTGGCAAGAGCTGTGATGTGTCCACACCGTGTCCTCTGCACTGTCCAACTACTGTGTACTTGGTGCATGTGTCCACACTGGGGTGTTGCAATCCAACAGACACCAGACAGATGGGTGCAAGGCCATGTGGGATGTGAGTGCCATGCTTGGCATCAGACTGACAATTGGCTTCTCCTGTTCAGTTAGGGCACTTTTAGCAATGTACAACTAATGATGCCAGGGCTTGCTCTGTGATGTGCTGTGCTCACAGTGGTGTGTGCGTTTGGTGCAGGTGACTGATGTCTGTCTGTTTCCCCATTGTTTGCAGATACATCCACGGCCACGGAAGGGGACAGCTCCACGGACCAGGAGGAGCCAGAGAGCCAGACTGGGTCAGCAGCCGAGGAGTGGTCGGAGGGACCCAGTGGCACGGAGGGCGAGGGGAGCCACACCGAGGAATCCTCAGCACCATCCACCTCAGCTGAGGACCAGAGCAACTCGGAGGATGACTCCCTTGTGGAGGCGGGTGTCAGCAGCCACCACACCCCAGCTAGTGTTGCTGTCCCCGCCACCACCAGCACCACCACCGCCCTCCCATCGGCTCCCATTCCCAAGGTCCGTGGAGGCTCCCATGTTCGGGAGCGTGTCTCCTTTGGCCCAGGCACCGCACCCCCTGCCCGTGTGTCCCCTGCTGCCCTGAGTGAGGAGTCTGTGTACCTCCTTCGCCAGCTCCATGTAGGGCAGACAGCCATGCTGAGTGTCCTCCATGCGCACACCGCACTGTTGACTCAGCTGGTGTCGTTCATGGAGGGCATCTCATCGGGCATGTCTGACCTACAGAGGGGCAACAGGTCCATGGACTCCTCCCTGACTGCAGCAGTGTCCCTCCTCAGACAGTCCCTCACCCCTCCTGCCTCTGCTCCATCCACACTCCCCAGCATCTTGCCCGTCCCAAGCACACACACACCGGCACAGGCACACACCAGCTCACACACATCCAGCACACAGACACACACGCCACAAACTAAACGCACACGCACGCACAGTCAGGGGACTGAAACCAGACTCACAGGGGATGGGGCCCTGGTACACACACACGCATCCACGGGCACTGCACAGTCCTCAGTTGCCTCTCCCTCCAAAGCACCCTCCCTTGCCTCACCTGCAACCCCAAAGACCCAGCGCCTCTTCCTCAGTGACCTCGGCCTCTTCGCCTCCGATCCAGCTGCCCCAGCATCCAGGGGGAAGAGGAAGCCCCCCACATGGAGCAGAGTGCCCCTCGCCCCCGGACACCCTCCCCCAGGCGCAGACAGACTGAGGCCCCCACCCGCAAGTCCCCCGGAGTGGTAAGAGCAAGACCCCGCCGCCGCCCTGCAGCTCAAGCACCAGGTCACCTTCCTCCATCCCTCAGGCCCCCACTCCACAGGTGCCCCCACCACACCCTGCCCCAGGTTCCCCCACCCACAGATATACCATCCCCAAGAGGCTCCGGCCTTCTCCCCTGCCACTTGCTCTCCCGGCACCACACCCCCGCTGCGCTTGTCTGTGCCACTGATGTGGTGAGGGTGTCCTCCCCCTCTGTCCAGCCCACCTTGCCTGTTCCCCATTCTCCTCCCCTGGTGGTAGGCACTGCAGTGGAGTCCACTACCACCCTGTCTGACTTGGGCACTGCAGTGGCGGACCTGTCCACTCCATCTGCAGGGTCCACTGCAGTCGTGCCGGCACCCACAACATCTGAGCCATGCCCCCCAGTTGTGCCGGCACACACCATGTCAGACACCTCCACTGCAGTTGTCAGTGGCTCTCCAGCACCCACCACCCCTTCCCTGCTTCCTCCTGGTGAGCCCTGATCCTGTCCCTGCGGTGCCTGGCCTACCCCCCGGTTGCCCCTCCTAGTGGATTGTCCCTGGTTTTGTGCAGGCATGTGTAGGGTGGCATCTGCCACTGTCACCCACTTGTGACTTTGTTGATGGACTGGCCATTGGCCTTTGTTTATGTTCTACCGGACTTCTACTTTTAATGCCACATATGCTGAATAAAGCAACTTTCTGTTCTCTAGTGCTTTTGCTTCTGATGTACATGATGTTGATGATGCTAACAATGCCCTTGCTGCAGTGATGGTGATATTTGGTCTCATGATAATGAAGTGTTACTGTGCAGGAACCCATGTGGTCCAGGGGGTATGTGTCCTATCCTGTGGTGTATCCATGTCATCCATAGCAGCATCTGAGGGTGTCATGTGTTCAGTATTTGGCAATGAGATTTCCTACTTAGATTGGCAACTTCACATCTGTGGCTTCCATCCCTGCACATCTGTTGTGCCTGCCATTGTTCTATTCGTCTACTTCCCTGACCGTGTGGCCATCTCCAGTGAACATGCAGGTTTGGGCATCAATGGGGAAGGACTCATCTGTGTTGTCAGTGCAACATTGCTATACAAGTGTGTTGGATCTGTGCTGATGATTCCGTTGGCACTTCCATGACCAGGCTGATGGGACGGGAGCCCTCATTTGGTGCTAATTGTTGATTGTGTGTCCCATTGCTGCCATGGTATGGTATCTGTTCGCCTCACATCTGCAGTCTCCACAGGGTATCTGCATGTGTGTGCCCATTGGTGCAAATATGTGGGTCTGCATTCGGATGGTCACTTCTGTCATTGTGTCATTGATGATTGTTGACGGTGTCAGCCCCCATGGGTGTTGTTTGTCTGCACATGGCCAAAGTTATGTCTTATTTGCACTGCAGGATTTGTCTCCCCCAATTTATGTTGCAATGGGACACATACACTACTTTGCCACTGATGTGTTTGTTGTTCTGTGACCAGGAATCATCCATGCAGTTTGGCAGTTGCACCTCTTACTTTGTCAACACTTGCCTTTTGGTCACTGTGATGATGGGGGTTTGGACCCCATTGCCACAATGTTCAAAATGTGCTGCAGCTATGGACCCCACACTTGCCTTTTGGTCACTGTGATGATGGGGGTTTGGACCCCATTGCCACAATGTTCAAAATGTTCTGCAGCTATGGACCCCACACTTGCCTTTTGGTCACTGTGATGATGGGGGTTTGGACCCCATTGCCACAATGTTCAAAATGTGCTGCAGCTATGGACCCCACACTTGCCTTTTGGTCACTGTGATGATGGGGGTTTGGACCCCATTGCCACAATGGTCATGGCCTGCTTGCGTTGTGTGTGCCACACACATATTTGTGTGGCACATGTGCTAGAGGGTCACATTGTATGTTAGAAGTCATGTTCGGTGTTGTAGGCATTTGACACAGTCTACACACGCTTGTCATGGTGTTGGGGGGATGTCTTCTTCTTGCATTCCCTAGGTTGTGGTGTGCTGGTTGTGTCATGCATTGTCCATCCTATGGGTGGGGGTGGTAGTGGTGGTAGGCATCCAGCCCCCCTGGGTGAGGGTGGTAGTAGTGGTAGGCATCCTGCCCCCCTGGGTGAGGGTGGTAGTAGTGGTAAGCATCCTGCCCCCTGGCTAAGGGTGGTAGTAGTGGTAAGCATCCTGCCCCCTGGCTAAGGGTGGTAGTAGTGGTAGGCATCCTGCCCCCCTGGCTGAGGGTGGTAGTAGTGGTAAGCATCCTGCCCCCTGGCTAAGGGTGGTAGTAGTGGTAAGCATCCTGCCCCCTGGCTAAGGGTGGTAGTAGTGGTAGGCATCCTGCCCCCCTGGGTGAGGGTGGTAGTAGTGGTAGGCATCCTGCCCCCCTGGCTGAGGGTGGTAGTAGTGGTAAGCATCCTGCCCCCTGGCTAAGGGTGGTAGTAGTGGTAGGCATCCTGCCCCCCTGGGTGAGGGTGGTAGTAGTGGTAGGCATCCTGCCCCCCTGGGTGAGGGTGGTACTAGTGGTAGGCATCCTGCCCCCCTGGGTGAGGGTGGTAGTAGTGGTAAGCATCCTGCCCCCTGGCTAAGGGTGGTAGTAGTGGTAGGCATCCTGCCCCCCTGGCTGAGGGTGGTAGTAGTGGTAAGCATCCTGCCCCCTGGCTAAGGGTGGTAGTAGTGGTAAGCATCCTGCCCCCTGGCTAAGGGTGGTAGTAGTGGTAGGCATCCTGCCCCCCTGGGTGAGGGTGGTAGTAGTGGTAAGCATCCTGCCCCCTGGCTAAGGGTGGTAGTAGTGGTAAGCATCCTGCCCCCCTGGCTAAGGGTGGTAGTAGTGGTAGGCAT